>OY744617.1:3957225-4007225 GCA_963556255.1 Allolobophora icterica | reverse complement strand
GTTAAGATATGTTCTTTAGTTTATGTGTTCTTAGTTAAGATAGTTCTTTAGGTTAGATTTGTTCTTTAGTTGGTAGTTTTTTTGGGTAAGATGTGTTCTTAAGTCAAGATGGTTCTTTAGTTTAGATTGATAAAATGAGATGTAGGACGTGATGGGCGCCTTGCATGGCTGCCGTGTACAGTTAAATTCGACTCCTGTAATAACTTGTGATCATCCGTTCATACTGATTTGTAATCATACTGCGTAATTGTCAGTTTGAAGATATTAAACGAAGATTATTAGATTATTATTATTCTTTAGTTAAGATAGTTCCTTAGTTTAGATGCGTTCTTTAGTTAAGATAGTTCCTTAGTTTAGATGCGTTTTTTTAAGTTAAGGTACTTCTTTAGTTTAGATGTGTTCTTTAGGTAAGATAGTTCTTTAGTTAAGATGGTTTTTTAGTTTAGATGTGTTTCTTAGTTAAGATAGTTGTTTAATTTAGATGTGTTCCTCAATTAAGACAGGTCTTAAGTTAAGCTATATTCTTTAGTTAAGAAGTGTTCTTCAGTAAAGATAGTTTTTTTTAGTTTAGATGTGGTCTTTAGTTAAAATACTTCTTTAGTTAACATGTGTTCTTTAGATAGTTCTTTAGTTTATATGTGTTCTTCAGTTAAGGTAATTCTTTAGTTAAGATATTTCTCAGTTTAGACGTGTTCTTCAGTTAAGATAGTTCTTTAGTTAACATGTGTTCTTCAGATAGTTCTTTAGTTTAGATGTGTTCTTTAGTTAAGATAATTCTTTAGTTGAGAAAGTTCTTTTGTTTAGATGTGTTCTTTAGTTAAGATAATTCTTTAGTTGAGAAAGTTCTTTTGTTTAGATGTGTTCTTTAGTTAAGATAGTTCTTTAGTTTATATATGTGTTCCTTAGTTAAGATAGTTCTTTAATTCAGATGTGTTCCTTAATTAAGATAGGTCTTTGGTTAATATGTGTTCTCTAGTTAAGATAATTCTTTAGTTAAGATAGTTCTTTAGTTTAGACGTGTTCTTTAGTTATGATAGTTTTTTTAGTTTAGATAGGTCTTTAGTTTAGATGTGGTCTTTAGTGAGGATAGTTCTTTATTTAAGATAGCTCTTTAGTTAAGAAGTGTTCTTCAGTTAAGATAGTTCTTTAGTATAGATACGTTCTTTAGGTAAGATAGTTCTTTAGTTAAGATGGTTCTTTAGTTTAGATGTGTTCCTTAGTTAAGATAGTTCTGTAATTCAGATGTGTTCCTTAATTAAGATAGGTCTTTGGTTAAGATGTGTTCTGTAGTTAAGATGATTCTTTAGTTAAGATAGTTCTTTCGTTTAGACGTGTTCTTTAGTTAAGATAGTTCTTTAGTTTAGATAGTTCTTTAGTTTAGATATGCTCCTTAGTTTAGATAATTCTAAAGTTAAGATAGTTTTTTTTAGTTTAGATACGTTCTTCAGTTAAGATAGTTCTTTAGTTTAGATGTGTTCCTTAGTTAAGATAGTTCTTTAATTCAGACGTGTTCCTTATTTAAGATAGGTCTTTGGTTAAGATATGTTCTTTAGTTAAGATAATTGCTTAGTTAAGGTCGTTCTTAGGTTTAAATATGTTCTTTAGTTAAGATATGTTCTTTAGCTAAGTTAGTTCTTAGTTTAGATGTGTTCTTTAGTTACGACAGTTCTTTAGTTGAGATGTGTTTTTTAGATAAGATAATTCGTTAGTCTAGGTGTGTTCTTTAGTTAAGATAGTTCTTTAGTTAAGATTGCTCTTTAGTTTAGATGTGTTTCTTAGTTAAGATAGTTCTTTATTTTAGATGTGTTCTTTTGTTGAGATGGTTCTTTCGTTAAGATGTGCTGTTTAGTTAAGATAGTTCTTTAGTAAAAATGTGTTCTTTAGTTAAGATAATTTATTAGTTAAGAGAGATCTTTAGTTTAGATGTGTTCTTTAGTAAAGTTGTGTTATTCAGTTACGGCGATGTGTTGCTTAGTTAAGGTAGTTCTGTAGTTTAGATGTGTTCCTTGGTAGGGATTATTCTGTAGTTAGGATGTGTTCTTTAGGTAAGATAGTTCTTTACATATACATACATAACGTGAGAAACCTGTCATTGAAAGCTGTGATCAACATTAAGAAATGACCGCGGTAACTAAGGTTGATTTGAAGCAGAGAGCAGCGACCGTTGATTAAACCTTATGATCGTCACGCGCCGTTGATTAATCGAACCAAGTCTCGGATGACTGATCAGCTGCAATCTATATATAAGTTACCCTCGGTTTCTGTATGGAATTAGCCGACAGCAAAGGAATATAGGCCTACAAACTTAGAAACATGCGCTTGGCTATGACGTCATCCACTGAATACAGAATAAAAACTGACCCCCACTCGTGTATTTATTTTAGACCAAATGCTGAGTTGGGTCTGAACTCTGCAGTGGAATGTTGAAGCAGTCGCTTGCTTTGGTCGGCACTTAAACAGAAGCTTTGGTTAGTTTTCAGCTTCGTTGTGAAGTTTGGGCGAACATAATTCTACATTGTAATGGCTGATTGGCTAATGTACCATTTGGTTGTAATGGCTGATTGGCTAATGTACCATTTGGTTGTAATGGCTGATTAGCTAATGTACCATTTGGTTGTAATGGCTGATTGGCTAATGTACCATTTGGTTGTAATGGCTGATTGGCTAATGTACCATTTGGTTGTAATGGCTGACTGGCTAATGTACCATTTGGTTGTAATGGCTGACTGGCTAATGTACCATTTGGTTGTAATGGCTGATTGGCTAATGTACCATTTGGTTGTAATGGCTGACTGGCTAATGTACCATTTGGTTGTAATGGCTGACTGGCTAATGTACCATTTGGTTGTAATGGCTGACTGGCTAATGTACCATTTGGTTGTAATGGCTGATTGACTAATGTGCCATTTGGTTGATTGGTGAGGATTGTCCGTAACTGAGAGAGAAGAGAGATTGATTGGCTGAATTGTTAGCGACTGAGTTATTTAATGACTGATGAGCTCGGAGTTGTTTGATAACAATTTTAAATCGATTTCTATCCAGACAAACGCACAGACGGGCGGACGGACGAAAGAACGAACTGTTGGATGAATGAAAGAATAAAGGAATTAAATATCATTTATTTTTTATTAATTAAATTATAATCGAATGATTAGTGCTTGGTGCAGTTGCCATCGGATGTCGTTTGATGTCGTCGCCTGTAGTTGTTGCTTTGACAATCATCCTGAGTCATTACGTTACATCATGAAGTTACATTACGAAAGTATTCCGTTAACTTTGATCTAGAAAGTGAGGTACCAAATTTCGCATCGTTTCCCCTTTAAGGCTGTGAAATAATTATAATGGCGCCCAATGAATCTATATTTGGCGCCATTTACGCAATGCCGAATCATTAATGACAATGATGATGCTGATGATAATAATAATAACAATAATTAAAACGATGATAATAAGCGTAATAATAAATATAATAACAGTAACAATAATTAGTATATAGGCCTAATAATAATGACAATAAAAATAATTTAAAATTACTAACAATAAACGTGTCTCATCATTGAAGAGACTTGTGTCGATCATAATTGACGTAACAATAAGCCTTTATTCCCTAGAATTAAACCTAATGATAATATTTTTCATAATTGAAGTGACGTAAGAAAAGGCCTTTATTCTCTAAATATAAAATTACAAACATTAGACTTTCACAATAGAAATAATGTTACAATAAAAAAATTAAAATCACTAATTATAGACGCGTTCCATAATCGAAATGACGTACGTGATAACTGCTAGTCTTTTATTCTCTAACTTTGAACTTAATAACAACTATAGACTTTTTCATAATTTAAGTAATGTAACCAAGGCTCTCATTCTCTAAATCCGAGATTAAAAATAATAAACGTTTCAACAGTAACTGTTGGAATGACGTAACAGGTAATAAGCCTTTGTCTTCTAAATTTAAAGTTAATAACAGTAGACTTTTTCATTGCTGAACTGCTGAGTGCTGAAGTGACGCAACAAACCCTTTATCCTTTAAATGTAAACTTAGGCTATAACGACCATACACTTTTCGATAATTGAAGTGACGCAACAAACCCTTTATCCTTTAAATGTAAACTTATAACGACCATACACTTTTCGATAATTGAAGTGACGCAACAAACCCTTTATCCTTTAAATGTAAACTTATAACGACCATACACTTTTCGATAATTGAAGTGACGCAACAAACCCTTTATCCTTTAAATGTAAACTTATAACGACCATACACTTTTCGATAATTGAAGTGACGTAACAAAGGCCTTTATTGCATAAATCTAAAAATGACTAAATAACGTGTTTCATAACTGAAGTGACGTAACAATAGGCCTTTGGTTAAAATTAAAACTTATACAATCAACTTGTTTCATAATTAAAGTGATGTAAAAAGAGGGCCTTTATTAAAATTAAAACTTACTAACAAAAGCGTGTTTTCTAATTGAAATGACGTAACAATAGGCCTTTATTCCAGGGCAAAACTTTGATCTAGACTCTAGAAAGTGGGGGGTACCAAATTTCCCATTGTTTTAGCTTCGATACTGTTAAATAAATATAACGGTATCGTTTGTATTACAAGCATAATAATAATTATGGGCTTGATGATGATGATGATAACGACGACGACGATAATAATAATTATGGTGATGGTGATAATAGCGACAATAATAATAACAATGAGAGTGATGATGATGGTGATCACACTGATGATAATGCTCGGTAATTGTTTTGATTCTTGAGTGCTGCGTCGTGTTAGAGGGGTTATCCAGAGATGCAAGTGAAGATCCTATAGTCCGGTTGCCACGGAGACCATGGAGAGAGAGACAGAGACAGAGACAGAATGAGGCAGAGGAGTTGCTAATGGAGTTGAAATGCGGTGAAGTGGATGGATCAGGGTTATAGGAATTCTTGAAGAGGTGAAACTTTATTTAGAGTGGAAAACCTGAGGGGGTGTATACCCTTCCAGCATTTCCATGTTGATAAGATCTAACGTCGCTTCGTCTGACGTGTTTCACCGGTGGCTGCTTACGATCTATAGGAGCTCCATACGGGTCTTGTCTTAGGCCAATCTTATCTTTTCGGAGAATTTATAAAGCGCCGTTTTCAGAGCAACCTATTCAGAGGCGATGAGGTCTTATATGGGTTCTGTGTAAACATGCTGGCAGGGCAAAGGCACTTGAGGCAGAGGGTGGTTACGATGGATTGTGCTACGGTATAGTTCTCTTGAAAGTCATGCTATTGAGGCTTCTGCATTCTTCCTTCAAACAAACACCTCTAGATCAGGCCTTATGTTTGATTTATTTGTTCACTTAGGTCTGCTTCATTATTTACTAATTTATTTACTTATTAATTAAGGCATTGCTTTGTTCATTTATTTCTGACAGACGCTCGGTCTCAGGCGTGGAACAATCGCCGAAGGGTTATTGCGGTTACTATGTCAACGGAATATACGTCATCGGCGTGACGTCAAAGCCTAGCAACACATACATAATCTATGAAACGTATGTTTTTTCTGTGCAATGCAAAGAGAAGCGTAACTGTTCCGAATGTTCCACCGTGCAATTCGCTGATAACAAGGATCGTTCCAGTTCAGTGGAGGACGACGATGAGGGTTCCAGTGATCAACTATGCTGCCGTGTCCACTAGATCTGGAGCTGGTCAGTTCTTGACCAGCGTTTGGCCCACCAGATCCACGTCATTCTCCTGTCGATCGCTGGTCGTTGGTTCCTTTTCGCCCTGTGTTCATCTGGACACGGTTAGCAATAGTCACACATTTCTCTGTAGGCCTATAACATGGGACTTCATTGAACGGAGACCCATTGTATACTGGTATGGCCTATAGATATGTACTCATATGTACTCCAAGTATAGGAACGCCCAATGATCATACACCAGTCATGGCCAAAAGTTTGCGATCACATACTTTTGGGCACATTTTCCATTGTTCTCATGGTGTTTGGGCTATTTCTGAGTTATTTTTCTTAGATATTGTGTTTCTTTTGTTATCAGCGTTGAGACAATAGATTGTTAGTATGGTAAATAGTTGAAAAAATAGTTCAAAAGTTACTATTTTGATTATTTTATCCCCGTTTACTGTCGTTTCTGGCGAGAAGCTGTATAAAAGTTGGTATTCCAGTATCCTAACTGTTTTATGCATTTTATTGGAATTTTAAAGTGTTTGAACTGCAACTACATAATTTGTGCTGTGCATGTATGTATGTATACATGTATATATGTATGTATGTATGTACATATATGCAACTTTATGTATGTATCGTCCTGCACGAAAACCAAATCTGTTACCATAGAATGTTAAGGATCGGCTGACCTTTTATCATAATTATATAAAAAAGTGGATTTCTGACCAATGGTAACGCATAATGTTTTCGGATGAGGGCACTTTCAAAGAATCTGACAGTTTCTGCAGGCATGTGAGGAGACCAATTAACCACAGGCATGATCCCAAGTACATCATACCGACAGTAAAGCAGGCACCAAAGGTCATGCATGGTGTGTGGAGTAGTGTTCGGGTTCCGGATGGGTTGGGCTGTGGATAATTCCAAAGAACATTGGTCACAATTAATGGAACCGTGTATCTGAACATCCTGAAAGAGAAACTGCCAAACTGCATCAACATCCATGACATCAGGCACTTCCAACAGGACGGTGCACCGCGTTATGGTACAAAGAACGTCAAATCCTGGCGGAAGCTAAAGCGCATTCAGCTGCTGGAGTAATGGCCTCGTAGCAGACCAGATTTGAACATCATCGAGAATGTGTGGTAGCTGATGAAACAGCTGGTCTCTGTCCACGATCAAACTTCTGAGGCAGACTTGATCATCTGGACCAAGTCTGTGTGGGTTCGCGAGATAACACCTGAGTTCTGCTGAAAACTGTCCTGATCGCAGGACATACAAATTGTTATTAAAAACAAAGGATATCATTCATTTATACATACATACATACATACATACATACATACATACATACATACATACATACATACATACATTGTTGGATGTTAGGTGCTTCTGTGTGTTAGGAGTAAACACGGTGAACACTATAGTTGAGGTCGGACAGTCTATTGAACTCCAACTCTAGGTTGTACTATTCTTCGGGGTACGATATAGAGGATTGTCTGTACGAACACTGTTATATAAGACTGACGAGTGAGGAGTGTGTCGGAGTTTGGCTTAGTATTGTGGGCCGAGGCCACGTTTGTTAAGTAGGAGCCAAATCTCTCATGTATCATAGTTAAGCTACATTGCTGACTGTATCTTTAAAGACCTCTGTGTGAGCTTCGTTCAGGCCGCAGTTGGTTACTTTGTCGTCCTACTGAGGAAGAAGGAAACGACTTTTCTGTTATGGTCTCTGCGTTTGGTAACTATTAAACTTTTATTGTTTTATGGGAGCCTTTGTCCTTATTCAACCAACGTAAGAACCTAACATTTGGGGGCCCGTCTAAAACGTTAATACCGTATAAAGGGTAATTGACCGTTGAGAAAGCGTAGTTGGTTTACGACCGCACTAAATTCAAAATTCGAAAAATTTCGAGCGAAAAATTTGAGACAGAAAAAGGGGCGTGTCTGAGGAAAATTTTGAAGGTGATAAGCGTCTAAACGCCTAAATTCATTAGTAGTTGAAGTAAATACCTATTGAAAGTGTATAGTGTAGGCATTCGAACTTAAAGAAAAAAAAATTTAGTTCGTGTCCGACAGAATAACAAGGGAAATGGAGACGCCGGTTTCTGGGGCGGCTAAGTCGTTGCAGATGGATGACGTCTTTGAGTTGACAGTAGAGGAACTCAGAAGCGAATTAGAAGCAGTGGGGCAAGAAACAAAAGGTTTAAGTAAGCCACAGTTGCAGAAAATGCTGGTGAAGTTACTTTCTCCAGTTAAGAGTGGGAAGGAAGATTGGAAAATAAAATGTAAAGCGTTAGAAATTAAAGCAGCGAAGGAGGCAGACGAAGTGGAGAGACAGTTTAAGCGAGAGGAAGCTCAAAGACAACAGCATAAGGAGCAGTTAGAATTTGAAATGATGAAGCTGAAGTTGGGAGCCGAGTCGGAGGAGCGGAAGTTAAAGGTTGAATTAGAACAGTGTAGAGCAAGAATGGAGGCGGACGAACGCAGGGAGAAAATGGAGCTAGATGAACGGCGAATTAAATTAGAAGCAGAGGTGGTTGAGAGAAGACTTAGAGTAGAGCAGGAGGCTACTCAGAACAAATTAAAGTTTGAATTGGAAACACAAAGATTAAAAAATGAGTTAGAAATGAAAAGATTGGAAAGTAATGTAACGGATGTGTCTGACACGGAGAGGCGGTTTAATATGGCGGCTGCGGTAAAATTTGTTCCGAAATTCGATGAAATGGATGTCGAACATTATTTGTTAGCATTTGAAAAAGCGATGCAAATTCATAAATTTCCGCAAGAGAAGTGGACAGGTCTCATTCATACTCAACTCACTGGGAAGGCGCAAAAAACCTTTAGCGAGTTGACAGTGGAGGAGTGTCAAGATTATGAGGTTGTGAAGAAAGCTTTGCTGTTGGCCTATTCGCGGGTTCCGGAATTTTATAGGAAAAGATTTCGAACTTTGAAAAAAGGAAATTTAGAAACTTATTCGAATTTTGCGTTTCGTTTGGGATTGCCTTTTAATAGTTGGTTGGAAGGGGAAGGTGCTGCGGTGGATGTGGAAAGGTTGAAGGAAGTCATGAAGTTGAAACAATTTGTGGATTGTTTACCCACTGAATTACATCGATGGGTAATAGAGAAGAAACCAAAGAATTTAAGTGAAGCAGCCAAGATGGCGGATGAGTTTGCAATACTCTACAAACCTCTGAAATTTGAATCTTTTGCTCCTAAGTTTGAAACAAAGGTTGAAGGGAGTGGAGATAAAGGAAATCTCAATGGAAATGGGGGTCAGGAATCGAGGTCCCCTAAATTTGGAAAGAAAGTGGGTTTTCCTAAAAGTATGGGGTACCAGGTGGTTTGTTCATATTGTCGCAGACGAGGACATGCTATGGCGGATTGTTGGCATTTAAAAGCTCGACATGAAGCCAGTGGGAATAGAAATTTTGACAACATCCCCATATCTGTTCAAATAGTGGGAAATGACAGCGAGTTTAGTGACAACTCTATGGTTTCTTCTCAGGTGCATGATAGATATAAGCCGTTCTGTTCGAATTCTTGGGTTTATGACAGATCAGGTCAACGGCGTTCCATACTTTTGTTACGAGATTCAGGTGCTTTGCAGTCGCTGGTTAGCCGAGAAAGGATGGGTTCAGATGAATGTACAGAGACAGGAGAAGTTAGACTGATACAGGGCGTGGTTGGTGACCCTTTGGAGATTCCGTTAGTTGAAGTAAGAATTGAGACAGATACAATAAATGGAGTTGTATTGTGTGGGGTTGTAGATAAGTTGCCGGAGGGCGTGGACATGTTAGTTGGAAATGATATGTCGTACGTTTTGCCGTTAAATATTTCTGTTGTTACTAGAACTCAGTTGGCAGCTGAGAAGCACGGTGATTTAAATGGGAACGGCATGTGCACTCGAGCGGGTACAGAGTCGGAGGCGGAGATAAATGACTTAGATTTGACAGGTGTGAATGATTTATTTACAGAACCGAATCGAATGTTGTCGAGTGTGGGTGAAATTGTCGATAGACGTAAGTTAATTCAGTTGCAGCGGCAGGACGTTTCTTTGCAGCCTTTGTTTCAGTTCGCTGAGGAAGAACACGTCGTAACGGAACAAAGTTTCTACACTGTAAGAAATGAGGTGTTAATACGGCAGTGGCGTGATAGAGTTACTCCAGACGGAATGGAGGTTACTCAGATAGTTGTGCCTGTTGCACTTAGAAGTCAGATATTACTGATTGCGCATGATATTCCGTCGAGTGGCCACTTAGGAATAAAAAAGACCACGGACAGGTTGGTGAGACATTTTTGGTGGCCTGGTGTGTATGGTGAGGTCAGGAGATATTGTCGCAGTTGTGATGTATGTCAAAGGTTGGGTAAAGGTGCGGTAAAGAATCGGGCGCCTTTAATAAACTTACCCGTGATTGAGAAAGCATGGTCTAGAGTGGCTTTAGATATTGTAGGGCCCCTGGAGATTTGTGTGAAATCTGGATATAGATTCATTTTGACTCTCATGGATTTGGCCACACATTTTCCGTTAGCGTTTCCGTTAAAAAGACATTCTGCTTCGGAAGTGGCACAGTGTTTAGTTCAGGCTTTTACGTTATTTGGATTTCCTGATGAAGTATTGTCTGATTGTGGTTCTGAGTTTTTATCTGAACTAATGCAAATTTTTTTGACTGAGTGTAAGGTACTTCAACTCAGGACGAGTCCGTACCATCCACAGACGAACGGATGTCTAGAACGCTTCCATCGGACGTTGAAGGACATGGTGAAGGCGGTTGGTGAGGAGTTTCCTGGAGATTGGGATGAGATCCTTCCGTGGGTCTTGTTTTCTTACAGGGAAGTGCCGGTCAAAGGTTTGGGGTTTTCGGCGTTTGACTTAACATTTGGTCGGGATGTTAAAGGCCCCTTACAGTTGATTAAACGCCATTGGTTAAATGAGTGGGTTAAGGATTTGAAAAAGGAGAACATAATTGATTTTGTGTTAAAGTTACGTCAACGCATGCGTAAATCCATGGAGTTAGTTAACGCAAATGAATTGGTGGAGAAGAAGAAAGCCAAAGAATGGTATGACAGGAAAGCGAAGGATGTTGTATTTGATGAAGGAGAGAGGGTTTTGGTTTTGTTGCCTTTGGTGGGAAAGCCTTTACAAGCTAAATATGCTGGACCTTATGTAATTGTAAAAAAACTTGGGAGGTTGATTACATAATCAGTACTCCAGACAGGAGGAAAACTAAACGAGTGGTTCACGTGAACCTCTTAAAGAAGTATATCTTGAGAGAGGAGGATGACCAAGTGTTACGAGAAGTAAATATGGTGGTCACGGAGTGTGAGTTAAAGGTGGTGACTGAGGATTCATGGTTAGAAACAGTTGAATTAACTCATTTGGGAGCGGATGAACAGCATCAGGTAAAGTCACTGTTAAGAGAGTTTCAATGTCTGTTCAGTGACCAGCCTGGAAAGACCAGGGTGATTCAACATTCCATTACATTAATAGAAGGAGTTAGGCCGTTACAACAGACGCCGTATCGGTTGCATCCTGAGAAATTACGGTGGGTAAATACCGAAATTTCTAAATTGCTGGAAGAAGGGATAATTGAACCTTCGGAGAGTCCTTGGGCTGCACCGATTGTTTTAGTACCGAAGCCAGATGGATCGTCTCGTTTCTGTACCGATTTCCGTAAATTGAATTCAGTTACGGTAGCGGATCCGTTTCCAATGCCAAGAATGGATTCGTTGTTAGATAAATTAGGGGGTGCGAAGTTCTTGACCAAATTAGACATGACGAAATGGTACTGGCAGATACCTCTTCTGAAAGAACATGTTCCATTTACTGGATTTGTTACCCCTAATGGACATTTTCAATGGAAGTATATGCCTTTCGGGTTAAAAGGAGCGCCTGCCACATTTAGTCGTTTGGTCCGGAAATTATTCATGGGGATGGAAAAGTTCTGTGATGCTTATTTAGATGATATTATTATTTTCAGTCGATCGTGGGTGGATCATTTGGATCAGTTGAAACAGGTTTTGTCAAAGATTCAGGAAGCTGAATTACGGCTGAATTGGAGGAAATGTGTTTTTGCTAACGCTGAACTTGATTTTCTGGGACATCATGTGGGTTTGAATTCAATTCAACCTCGGACGCAGAAAGTCGAGGCGCTGTTGAATTTCCCTCCGCCTAGAAATAAAAAGCAAGTGCAATCTTGGTTGGGTTTGGCGGGCTATTATAGAAAATTCTTGCCGCATTATGCAGATTTAACGATACCGTTGAATAACATTTTGCGGAAGAACAAACCATTGCTTTGGACAGAGGATGCTCATCGAGCGTTCCTTGATTTGAAGTCTCGTTTGGCTTCTCGTCCAATATTGAGACCGCCTAATTATGATAAACCTTTTCTGTTGGCAGTTGACGCGTCGCAGGAATGTGTGGGAGCCTGTCTCTTTCAGATGGAAGAGGACGTCGAACATCCAATCTGCTTCTGGAGCAGGAGGTTGAGAGTACATGAGTTGCATTACTCTACGGTTGAGAAGGAGGCGTTGGCTCTGGTTACTGCTGTACGAGCATGCAGTGTTTACTTCGGTTCGGCGGAGGTGACCGTGTTTACGGATCACAGTCCGTTGCAGTTTATCCGGACCATGGCCAATTCTAACCAGAAGCTGCTTCGTTGGATGCTGGAGTTGGAACAGTATTCGCTAAACATTCAGCATCGACCTGGGAAGGACAACTTGCTGCCAGACCTGTTGAGTCGTCCGAGTCAGCCTTCGAATGTTTTGTGTGGGGTAGTTTAATTGTTTGAAGTTTAGTTTGGTTGTGATTAGATGTTTGTGTTGTAGGTATTGTTTTGCAGGTTTATGATTTACGCAAAATACGCGGAGGTTTTTGCTTATTGCACGTGTGGGGGTATGTTGGATGTTAGGTGCTTCTGTGTGTTAGGAGTAAACACGGTGAACACTATAGTTGAGGTCGGACAGTCTATTGAACTCCAACTCTAGGTTGTACTATTCTTCGGGGTACGATATAGAGGATTGTCTGTACGAACACTGTTATATAAGACTGACGAGTGAGGAGTGTGTCGGAGTTTGGCTTAGTATTGTGGGCCGAGGCCACGTTTGTTAAGTAGGAGCCAAATCTCTCATGTATCATAGTTAAGCTACATTGCTGACTGTATCTTTAAAGACCTCTGTGTGAGCTTCGTTCAGGCCGCAGTTGGTTACTTTGTCGTCCTACTGAGGAAGAAGGAAACGACTTTTCTGTTATGGTCTCTGCGTTTGGTAACTATTAAACTTTTATTGTTTTATGGGAGCCTTTGTCCTTATTCAACCAACGTAAGAACCTAACAACATACATGCATACATACATACATACATACATACATACATACATACATACATACATACATACATACATACATACATACATACATACATACATACATACATTATACATACATACATCATACATACATACATATATACATACATACATACATACATACATACATACATACACACATACATATACATACATACATACATACATATATACATACATACATATATACATACATATATACATACATACATAACATAACATAACATAACATCTGTCTTTATTGCATCCAATGACAACATTTGACAGTCATTTACAACAAATTTTTTTTATATAATTAGTACAGAATCTGTAAACTCAGTAACTATGAATTACAAGGTAAAAAGAATTAATACTTATGCAACTTCCCATTTCTTCATATCCACTTCTAACAGGTGAGTTTATGCAGTTGATTGAATTCTTGTAGTCTTGTAATACTAATGGCTTAGCTGAGTTTATGCAGTTGATTGAGTTCTTGTAGTCACAAGAGGCAATGGGCGCCCCTAAGGGACCTAGATCCCGCTGAACGGGGATGCCCTGCTAATAACTAATTACAATTTCAAAGGATGGCACAGCATGGTTGCTCGCCTCACAGTAGCACAATCCAGTACCTGGCTCAATCGTCTTACTTACATACATACATACAATGTCATACATACATGTATGACATTGTATGTATGCTTTTGGCCATGACTATAGGATCCTACTTGGTGCGATTTGTTTATAATCTACTTGGTGCGATTTGTTTATAATACATACATACATACATACATACATACATGCATATATACATACATACATACACAGCACAAATGATGTAGTTGCAGTTCAAACACTTTAAAATTCCAATAAAATCCATAAAACAGTTAGGATACTAGAATACCAACTTTTATACAGCTTCTCGCCAGAAACGACAGTAAACGGGGATAAAATGATCAAAATAGTAACTTTTGAACTATTTTTCACCTATTTAACATAGCAACAATCTATTATCTTAACGCTGACAACAAAGGAAGCACAATATCTAAGAATAATATCTCAGAAATAGCCCAAATACCATCAAAACAATGGAAAATGTGCCCAAAAGTGTGTGATCGCAAACTTTTGGCCATGACTATAGGATCCTACTTGGTGCGATTTGTTTATAATCTAATATACTCTTATGATTTTATCTAATGACTTCTATAGCGACACTACAAAAAAAATGCACAAAACATGAATAAACGGTGGCGTCAAGAGAAACCGGTAAAATATTGTAACCCATCCCTTTGATTCGCCTCTCGTTTTACTTCCTTGCATAATATAATGCTTCCTTACATCTGAAATTGTAACGACAGACTTGTAATTGTAATTGAACATTTGAACATTTGTACGGTATAGCGCCACTCAAATCAGTGGCGCTCTCGACCCGCATCACTGCCAAAAACCGGCAAAAAGAAAGACTTATATAGCGCCTCTGCAGAAGATCTCGGCGTCAGTGGCGCTCAATCGGTTGTTCTTGACCAGGAAGTCGTCTGCTCTGAACGACGTGTAGCCTGCATACATGTCTTGCCTTCATCAACAGTGGTACCTGTAATAGGGTTTACTGCGCTGTCATCTTTGCATGCGGTCTTCTCTTTGAGGCAGCTTCAACTTTTATAAATGTTCGATTACAATTAAGTCTTACAATTACAATTGAACGCATGCTGCGTGGAGCTGCCGGGTTTTGTTGGGAGCATGTCGAAAGTTGAATATGTCTCCCATATCAGTCGTTATTTATTTCGTTAGCTGATATATATGGCAGTTTAAAAACTCCTAATTTAGGACATCATTTAAGTCTAGCGATGCTATAGTTTGGTAAGGTAACTGTCTATACTTGTGACTGCCTCGTTGCGTTGTTTCAGGTTTGGCTATAGCAGCAAAAAAGCAACACAGCATTTCGCAAACCATGCAATACATACATTTATTACTACAATTTTTAATGAACGCTTTGAGAATTAAACATTTTTAAGAATTAGAATGATAAAATCTCATAGTTCGATTGCGTCTACCAAAGCACAAGTGATGCGATACAAGGCTGTATTATTGCTTAGAAAACAGTCATTTTAAAATCTGTAGTTCCCGGATTTTTTTTATAAAAATAAAGTAAACGTTGCAATTGTAGATTAACAGCAACCATCAACTTCTTTTCTAGTTCTCTGTCCTGACGCATGTTCGACCAGAATCAGGAGCCTTCATCCAAACACGCCTTCCGGTTGGTATCACTCAACGATCAAGACTTGTAACTTATCCTGCGATATGTAGGCCCACGAGTCACAATGCAATACAGACGTAAGAAACAATGAATGGTTTCATTTGAAACAAGGTTCACATGATAATTCTTTTCCCAGTGTCGATCGGGTGCTCTGCGTTTTGAAGACTAAAAACATGATCATCTATTATGCGGAGAGAAAATTCTGAAAGGGCTTTGTCATTTTCATTTCATTTACGGAACATTTATATAGCGCCCCTTCAAGGCTGTCTACTCAGGAGCGCTCCCAGTTCAGCCACGGCTAAAGAGAACAGTCTTCAAATTAGTATAAAAAGTAGTAGAGTGATCTATAGGGACCAGACGGAGCGCTATTGGAAGCCCATTGTCAGTTTGACCTCGTGTGCACAAAAAAATTCACATGACCTTTCTTAGCCCTCCCCTCTTCTTTAGATGACCTAAGTTTCCTGGTTTAGTAGCCACCCAAATGTGTGATGGAATTTTTCATCCCACAAATTCTTTGATGACGTTTTTACATTCCCATCTTTATGTTCTTTTTCTACTTCCAGCATTTTCACATCCATCACCTTTCATCAAATATTAGTTTTCGCTCGACGAAGATATAATCAGAAAAGTTTCACAAGGGAAGGGGTTGAACGCATAACCCTTTAAAAATCCTTCCTACACACACCCATCATGTCCTCTGTCTCTTCGAAGAGGAGGATGTGTTTCAGAGGAGTTTCGTGGTTAAGACGGAGACTAACAGACATCCAATCAGAGCGAAGACGCTGATGCCTGTTCTACTCGAACTCAGCTGCAAGAAGAAGAAACAAAATCGTCTGTAATCATCAGGTAGTCGTCGTCGTCATCATAATCGTCACAATTATTATTATTATTATTATTATTATTATTATTATTATTATTATTATTATTATTATTATTATTATTATTATCAATCATCATCATCATCATCATCATCATCATCATCATCATCATCATCACCATCATCATCATCATCATCATCATCATCATCATCATCATCATCATCATCATCATCATCATCATCATCATCATCATCATCATCATCAGGAGCAACAGCAACAGCAACAGCAGCATCATTATCAAGAGCATTATCACAATTCGGGGCCATCCATATATTACGTACGCAAAAAATCATATTTTCATACCCCTTCCTCTGTTCAACCCTGTTGCACCTCGTACATTCTGTGGACCCCTCCCCCATGCGTACGTACAACTAAGCTTCTCTACCCCCTTTTGCAAATGTTAATTAGCTAAAGTCATCTATAGGCCTAAGACATTTATTATACTGTAGGCTACTACAATTTTTTAAACATATTTGCTAGCTAAAATTTGTTAACTGTTATGAAGAAATAAAATACTAACAACACTAATACTTACATTTTAAAAAGACTCTAGGACAATACAGAGTTATAAATAGGCTAATGTGGACGTCATGATTAGAAATTTATTTTTCGTACGTACACATTTTGTCGAGACCCTCCCCCTTGCCATACGCATCCGAACGCAAATCGAATAAATCCGATCAACCCTTCATTGCGTACGTAATATATGGATGGCCCGTAATAAGGTGAAGTCATTATCTTCCAGTGACGTCATTTTAGATTTAAGAGGTCGTTGATTCGCGTGTATGGCGATTTCTGGAGATCTTTCTCTACCATACGATTTGGCTTGCGATTTCTGGTCTTTTCTCGATATATCTTGTCGAGACGAGATATTTAGTTGAGTATTTCGACGTCTTTCCTTCGTTGGTTGGTCCTGCGGTCGCGAGAATCCGGTGGAAGGCGTGGACGTGGTTGCCAATCGTTCTTCGGACGTTCTTCGAGTCGACCGCCGACCTCCTCCGGTCCAGGTAGGCCTAGGTCAGGGTTCTTGAGGATTTCTCCGTGAATGATGTTAGGGATTCAAGCGATGCTTCGGCTGTTGTCGCTTTGGGATTGAAAGTTTGTGCCTGTTCACAGGCCTTTAATTGAAGGCTACAGGGCTGACGCTAGCGAAGTAGGGTCTCTTCTAAGCCTGCATGAACGTTATAAGCAGTGCCGTCTTAACAGCATTGTGGGCCCTGGGCAAAGCAATGCACTGGGCCCATGCCCACCCACAAGGATAAAAAATTAAACTTATAGATTTATTGGTATTTTCAACATTCACTTTGTAACAAAATGAATGTTCAAACATAATGAAACATACTGTAAAGTGAATATTAATCAACATAAACATTTGAACAATTATTCAATATAACATAGGCCTAAACCTTGAAAAGCACAAATATTTCAACATATAAATGATAATTAATAATTATTATTGTACACCATACAGTATGATACAGACAGATATGGTACCGTATGAATTTTTTTTATTATTTATCAACACAAACGTTTACAAAATTTCTTTACAGAGAACTGATTTATAAGTGGCTTGAAGTCAATGGTGTGTAGGATGTCATTTTCTATGCACACGAGTGAAAGCCAGTTCAAACGCTACTGCCCCATTGTGATGCAAAGCTGATTCTTTACAAGTTTCAATTTTGAAAATGAACGTTTCCCTGTACATTTGGTCACCATCATGCATATGAACACTCTGAGTGGAATTTCAACATTGGGGAACACAGATTTCAAGTTGTCATAAATTATTTTTCTGTAGGCCCTACAACGGGGCGGGGGGGGGTCTCGCAATTTTTCATCAAGAACCATGTAGTGCTTGAGATGAGTGCATTCATTTAGAAGGTCGCCATAATCAAGATCTTGGTGATACACATTAGCCAGATCTTCACATTTTTCGTTTAGCTCAGCATAACCAATTGTTTCCAAATATTACACTCAAATAAGCTCAAAATAACTCTATATGAATTGTAATTATTAAAGCAGACGACTGTCATTTGCTTCCATATACGTTATAAATAATAGAGCAAAACCATAGAGCAATAATTAAGTGAGTTATTCCTATATGAGTTATTCCTAAAAACCGTTTGCCATCCCTGCACTTATAGCAAAGCTCCTCCCTTATCTTGAGCAATCTGGACTCCTTCCTGCTAATCAATCAGGCTTTAGGGCTCATCATTCTACTGAGACTGCTCTCCTCTCTCTCCTCTCTGAAATCTACTCTGCTGTTGACAGGGCTGAACTTAGCCTCTTGGCTCTTTTTGATGTTTCTGCAGCCTTTGATATGGTAGATCATAGTATCTTCAGCGTCTTGAGACTTCATATGGGTTGCAGGGGCTTCCTCTTTGCTGGTTTCGATCATATCTGTCTGAACGAACCCAAATGATTATATCGGGTGACTCTAGAACAAAATGGATTCACATTAAGCTGGGCGTTCCTCAAGGCTCTGTACTTGGTCCTCTACTCTTTATTCTCTACACGGCTGACATTCCTTCTCTTTTCCCACTCTCGGTAGCTACTGGTCATCTCTTTGCAGATGATGTGCAAGCATTTGTCCATGGGTCTCCTTTATCTCAATTGCACTTAGTTGAGCGTATTGAGTCTCTATCTAAGTCTCTCCATTCCTGGATGTCCTCAAATCGTCTCTGTCTTAATGCCTCTAAAACCCAGTTCATTTGGTTTGGCTCCCCTCAACAGTTGCTGAAGATTGATTTCGCCCTCCTCTTGGAAATCTTCCCACACTACTCCTTTTCATCAAGTGTACGTGACCTAGGTGTTACGCTTGATAGCTCTCTCTCCTTCAAAGATCACATCTCTAACCTCACACGTGTTTCCTACTTCCATTTACGGCGTCTCAGGGCTGTTCGACGATCTGTCTCTTCCTCTGTTTTCACAACGCTGGTCCATGCTTTCATTTGCTCCAGAATTGACTACTGCAATTCGCTTCTAATCGGTCTTCCTAAGGTCCGTCTCATGCCTCTGCAGTCAGTCTTAAATGCAGCTGCGAGATTAATTGCCCGTCTGCCACGCTACTCACGCATTTCATCCTTCATGTTTGAGAAACTGCACTGGCTTCCTCTCTCTGCACGTATTAAGTTCAAAATCCTTATTCTGGTGTCAAAGACACAGCGGGGTCTCGCCCCCAAATATTTAATTGATGTAATTCACCGGCCTCTTTCTGTCTCCTCGCATCGTCCACTTCGCTCCTCAGACAGATTTGATCTCTCAGTTCCTCATACTAGAACAGCTATGGCTCAGTCCCGATCTTTTGCCTCAATTGGTCCCTCTCTCTGGAATACACTGTCTCCTTCTACTCGCTCTCAAATTTTAATAAGTAACCCCTCATCTTCTTTTGCTTTCCTTAAGACTTATTTCTTTTCTCTCGGCCTTGCGCACTGGGAGCGCCTCTGAACGGTAAACCCTACTAGAGGCGCTTTATAAATGTTTAAATACAATACAATACAATACAATACTTCTGTTGCGCGTGAGGTCATGTGTGCAGCAGCACATTAATTTTTTGTGGTGTTTTGGGGCCCCCAGGATCGTGGGGCCCCTGGCGACTGCCCACCTTGCCCATGCGTTAAGACGGCACTGGTTATAAGCATTCCTGATGGTCTCGGTAAAACATTTCAACGCTAGTTTCGTCGTGAATAGGCTAATGCCACGCGCATGGCATTCGAGTGGCGTTTTGGAAGTGTGGAGATTACAATTACGACAGACGTTAAAATGTTTATAACGTCTTTTATTTAAACAATCAGTAGGCATGTTTTGCCTTAGACAAAAAGCCTAATAAGGGGCCATCCATATATTACGTATGCAATAAGGGGGTGTTCGGATTTAGGCGATTTGCGTATGGCGGGGCAAGGGGTCTCGACAAAATGTGTAGCCTACGTACGCAAAATAAATTTGTAGTAATGAAATATTAAAATCAGAACTAAAAACCAAATCATTGACTATATACCTGCTTTATCAATTTTATGTAGTATTAAAACTTTTTGAAACGTAAGTGTTGGTGCTGTTAGTATTTTATTTCTTCATAACATGTAACAAATTTTAGCTAGCAAATATGATGTTTAAAAACATACTTAGTAGCTTACGGCAAAATAAATGTCTTATAGATGACTTTAGCTAATTAACTTTTGTAAAAGGGGGGGGGTTAGAGAAGCTTAGTTGTACGTACGCATGGGAGAAAGAGTCCACAAAATGTACGAGGTGAGACAGAGGGAAGGTATGAAAATATGATTTTTTTACGTACCTAATATATGGATGGCCCCTTAATGAACACATAGGCGTAATTTGTGGGGTACGAAAAATGGTATTCATTGAGAGACAGCTCATGATTATTGTGCTTCTTTTGCACAAACTTTACTTAAGATAGTTGTTTAGTTAAGGTAGTTCTCTCGTTAGGATAGTTGTCTAGTTAAGACAGTTGTTAAGTTGAGATGTGTTTTTTAGTTAAGATAGTACCTTAGCTAAGATAGTTTTTATTTTTAATTTAAGATAATTCTTAATTGATAATTAGTTTTTTAGTTAAGATATTCACTTAGTTAAGATAGATGTTTAGTAAAGATGTGTTTTCTAGTTTAGATAGTTCTTTACTTAAGATTGTTTTATAGTTTAGATAATTCCTTAGTTAAGATATTTATTTACTTAAGATAGTTGTTTAGTTTAGATAGTTGTTTTGCTAAGATAGTTCTTTAGTTAAGATTTTCTTTAGTTAAGATTGTTCTTTAGTTAGGATGGTTTTTTAGTCAAGACATTTCTTTAGTTAAAATATATTTGTTTACTTAAGATGTGTGTTTTAGTTAAGATAGTTTCTTAGCTAAGATAGTTTTTAGTTAAGATAATTCTTTAGTTAAGATATTTATTTACTTAAGATAGTAATTTAGTCAAGATATGTTTTTTAGTTAAGATGTGTTTCAGTTAAGGTAGTTATTTTAGTTAAGATAGTTCTTTAGTTAAGATAGTTGTTTAGTTATGATTTTTTTTTAGTTAAGATGTGTTTCTTAGATAAGATAGTTCCTTAGCTGGGATGGTTTTTTAGTTAAGATAGTTCTTCAGATAATATATTTATTTTTAGTTATATTAATTGTTTAGTTATGATAGTTCTTTAGTTAATATAAATTTTTAGTTAAGATAATTCTGTAGTTAAGGTGCTTTATGTTTAGTTAAGATAGTTGCTTAGTTAACAATTTTTAAAGTTAATATAGTTTTTTAGTTAAGTTAGTTTTTAGTTAAGATATTTATTTCGTTAAGATAGTTGTCTAGTTAAGATGTTATGTTAGTTAAGACAGTTCTTTAGTTATGATATTACTTTAGTTAAGATAGTTCTTCAGTTAAGGTAGTTGTTTAATTAAGATAGCTGTTTAGTTAAGATTTTCTTTATTTAAGATAATTCTTTAGTTAAGATATTTACTTAGTTAAGATAGATGTTTTGTTAAGATGTTTTTTCTAGTTAAGATAGTTCTTTACTTAAGATTGTTTTATAGTTTAAATAATTCTTTAGTTAAGATATTTATACTTATGATAGTTGTTTAGTTTAGATAGTTGTTTCGTTAAGATAGTTCTTTAGTTAAGATTTTCTTTAGTTAAGATTGTTCTTTAGTTAGGATGGTTTTTCAGTTATGATATTTCTTAAGTTAAAATATATTTGTTTACTTAAGATGTGTGTTTTAGTTAAGACAGTTCCTTAGCTAAGATAGTTTTTACTTAAGATAATTCTTTAGTTAAGATATTTACTTACTTAAGATAGTAATTTAGTTAAGATGTGTTATATGGTTAAGATGTGTTTTTAGTTAAGGTAATTTTTTTTAGTTAAGATAGTTCTCTAGTTAGGATAGGTTTTTTAGTTGAGATACTTCTTTAGTTATGGTCGTTCTTTAGTTAAGATATTTAATTAGTTAAGATAGTTTTTAGTTAAGATGTGTTTCTTAGTTAAAATAGTTCCTTAGCAAAGATAGTTTCTTTTAGCTAAGATAATTGTTTAGTCAAGATATTTATTTAGCTAAGATTGCTTAGTTCAGATAGTGTTTTAGTTAAGATTGCTCTTTAGATAAGATATTTATTTAGTTAAGATAGTTGATTGGCTACGATTTTCCAGTTAAGATAATTCTTTAGTTAAGATATTTATTTAGTTAAGTTACTTGTTTAGTTAAGATTGTTCTTTAGTTAAGATTGATCTTTAGTTCAGATTTTTATTTAGTTAAGATAGTTGCTTAGTTACGATGTGTTTTTTAGTTAAGATAGTTCTTTAGTTACGCTAGTTTTTGGTTCAGATAGTTCATTGGTTAAGATAGTTATTTAGTCAGGAGAGTTTTTTAGTTAAGATAGTATTTTAGGTAGGATTGTTCTTTAGGTAAGATATTTCATTTGTTCAGGAAGTTGTTTAGTTAAGATAGTGAATGAGTTAAGATGTAATTTAGATAAGATAGTTCTTTAGTTAAGATATTTATTTAGTTAATTGTTTAGTTAAAATAATTCTTTAGTTAAGATAGTTTTTAGTTTAGATAGTTCTTTAGTTGAGGTAGTTCTTTAGTTAAGCTAGTTCTTTAGTTAAGAAGTAACTTAACTATTTAGTTAAGTTACTTGTTTAGTTAAGAAAGTGTTTGGTTAACACAGTTCTTTAGCTAAGGTTATTCTTCATTTAAGATGGTTGTTTGGTTAGGATGCGTTTTTTTAGTTAAGATAGTTCTTTAGTTAAGATTGTTTTTTTACTCAAGATAATTCTTTAGTTAAGATATTTATTTAGTTAAGTTAGTTGTTTAGTTAAAAATTTTCTTTAGTTCAGCTGTTTATTTATTTAAGATAGTTGGTTAGTTACGATGTGTTTTTTAGTTAAGATAGTTCTATGGTTAAGATTGTTTTTACGTAGTTAAGATAGTTCCTTAGTTTTAAAGATAGTTAATATTGTTTTTAGTTAGGATAGTTCTTTAGTTAGGTAGTTCTTTTGTTAAGACAGTTGTTTAGTTAAAATAATTCTTTAGTTACGATAGTTCGTTACTTAAGATGCTTATTTTAGCTAAGATATTTATTTGGTTAAGATTGTCGTTTTGCTAAGATGTGTTTTTAGTTAAGGTGGTTATGTAGTTTAAATAGTTGTTTAGTTAAAATTTTCTGTTAGTTAGGTTAGTTCTGTAGTCAATATAGTTTTTAGTTACAATAGTTCTTTAGTTAAAATAGTTCTTAGATAAAATAGTACTTAAGCTAAGACAGTTCTTTAGTTAAAATACTGTTTTAGTTAAGATAGTTCTTTAGTTAAGATATTTATTTAGTAAAGATAGTTGTTTGGCTAAGATAAGTTTTCAGTTAAGATAGTTCTTTAGTTGAGATATTTTTTAGGTAGGATGTATTTTCCTTTCCTTGTTAAGATAGTTCTTCAGTTAATATAGATCTTTTGTTAAGATATTGTTTTCAATTAAGGTGTATTTTAGTTAACGTAGTTCTTTAGTTAAGATTGTCCCTTAGTTCAGTTAGTTCTTTAGCTAAGATAGTTTTTAGTTAAAATAGTTCTTTTGTTAAGATGGTTCTTTGGTAAAGATATTTCTTTAGTTAAGATAGTTCTTCAGTTGAGGTAGTTAATTACCTGGGGTGTGTTTTTTAGTCAAGGTAGTTCTTTTATTAAGATATTAATTTAATTAAGTTAGTTCTTTAGTTAGCATGCGTTCATGGGCGGCGATCCCGGGGGGTCGAGGGGGCAAGACCCCACCTTTAAGAGTGGGGGACACTGTATACATTTGTCCCCCAAATTTTGAAGAACATCAAAAAAGTCAACAATTTTTATCGCGTGAGTGCGAAAAATGTTCTGTAACAACAAATTGTATCGCGCGTGAGCTCTAAAAAATTTCTTTGGACCTCGTTTTTGACGAATTCAGTTGAAAACTCTGTTTTGACCAGATCATTTCAAACATGTCCTCCCACCTGTCAAACAAGATCGCCGCCACTGGATGCTTTTCTAGTTAGGATATTTTTTTAGTAAATAAAGGTGTTTAGTTAACGTAGTTTTTTTAGTTAAGATAATTCATTTTGTTAAGACATTTATTTAGTTAAGATGGTTGTCTGAGTTCAGATTTGTTTTAGTTAAGATAGTTCTTCAGTTAAGATAGTTGTTTAGTTAAGATAGCTCTTTAGTGAAGATAATTCTTTAGTTGAGATAGTCCTTTAGTTTAGATAGTTAGTTAGTTAAGATATATTTAAAAAGATAAGATATTTATTTAGTTAAAGTAGTTGTTTAGTTAAGATGTGTTTTAGTGAAGATGTTTTTTTTATACTTAAGATCGGTTTTAGTTCAGATAATTCATTAGTTAAGATTGCTCTTTATTTAAGAAATGTCTTTAGTTAAGATAGTTGTTTTGTTAAGGTGTGTTTTTTGTTTAGGTAGTTCTTTAGTTGAGAAAGTTCGTTAGTTAAGATGCTTCTTTAGTTAGGATATGTTTTCTAGTTAAGTTAGTTCTTTATTTAAGATAGTTTATTAGTTAAAATTGTTCTTTATTACGCTATTTAGTTAAGACAGTTCTTTAGTTAAGATAATTCTTTTGTTAATATATTTATTGAATTAAAATAGTTCTTTAGTTAAGATGTGTTTTTGTAGTTAAGATAGTTCGTTATTTAAGATAGCTCTTTAGTTAAAATAGTTTATAGCAATGATAGTTCTTTTCTTAAGATAGATAATTAGTTAAGATGTGTTTTTTTTACTAAAGATGGTTTTTAGTTTAGATTATTCATTAGTTAAGATATTTATTATAGTTAAGATAGATGTTTAGTTAAGTTGTGTTTTTAAGTTAAGATGGTTTTTTAGTTGAGATAGTTTTTCTAATTTAAGATAGTTCTTTAGTTAAGATGTTACTTTAGTTAAGATAGTTGTTTATTTAAGATAGCTGTTTAGGTAAGATTTTTGTTGTTGTTAAGATAGTACTTTAGTTCAGAGGTTTGTTTCGTCAAGATAGTTGTTAAGGGAAGATGTTTTTTACTTATGGTTGTTATTTATTTCAGACAGTTCTTTAGTTGAATATTGTACCTTCCCAAAGGTCGCGGTCTCCGCCTTGCTTCGTGTATATACCTTGGTATTATACCTTGACGTGGTAGTTGCACAGGTCACCAGTGCAGCAGTCCATGCAGCTCCAGTCTCGATCGTTCCTGCGAATACAGTTCTCGTTCTGGATGCGGGACCGGTAGAAGCATCCCTGTGTCGAGTCGCATCCCTTCGATATGTGATGGATGCGATTCGCATGTCCATACTGCTCTGTCGCTGTAACATAGATTATTCTCTAAAAACCCTGCCAATATGCCCACGTGTAGACCATTTAGAACCCATATTCCCACATGGGATCCGTTTATGTATCTATGCATCTGGGCTTTTAATTTTATAGATTGCATTTGTAGAACATCTCAAATCGCTGTTCGCATTATAACCCATATATGGATCTCGTCTAGTGCTCATGGAAATGCTGGTCGGGAATCTATAGCCTGTCTATCCTTGTGCATATGTCCTTCGACTGGGTCTCGAACTGTTGACTTGCCGAATCGTTAGCCTACGTATATAGTGCACTCAGCACAAGATGCTCTTGATTTTTGAATTCCCAATATAATATGAAAACCAAACTTCAGTGAAACTGCACCAGAGTCGTTGACACATTTACTACTACAGTAATCTAACTATCGCCTTGCTAACTCATACGATCGAGAAACTTCATGTATCAGATCCATGTCGCTCAATTGCTTTAAACCATTCCACTGCGCTTCCTACACGACAACATCAGCTCCAGTTCAACCGGTTACTAACGCCAACAGTGATGTCTAACTGTCTACCTCTCTACTTCTTTCTGTCTACTGTCTTACCTGCATAGTATCCCGGCTGTTCTCAACGCTATCGCCATCGCGAGTGCGCGGCACCCTCTATAGCAGCGGTTCTCAACCTTTTTAGACTTGAGGACCACTTCTAAATTTTGTGTCTCGGTCGCGGACCGCCACTAAAAATTGTGCCAAAAGCAAATTAATACAAAATAATTTTTTGCCATAAATCCTCGAATTATTAGTCTCCTGCTGCCATCTAGCCGATTCTAGTGATTGGAATGAAACAGAAATTTAAAAAATTGACAAAATTTGTCTGTTTGCATGCTTTTAATGGTAAAAAATCTAAATTGTAGACCTTGCTCGCGGACCACCAGGCAGATGGCCGCGGACCACCAGTGGTCCGCGGACCACAGGTTGAGAACAACTGCTCTATAGCAACACTGACCAGTTGTCCACATGCGCCGCCAGTCGAGTCTCGCTCCGTGTCGAACGTACATCTAACTCGAAAGAGGCTTGACCCTATCTGACCTATTTATTTATTTATTACGAACATTTTTAACGCGCGCAAAGTCACAGAAATGCGAATCTGAGGCACGGCTATTCAGTCGCCAGGTGAAGAGCAATTACATATCCAGGTGTTTGATAGCCAGTGAGTAGTAGGGCCTAGGCCCTAGTGAGTTTTGAGGCGTTTCTTCAAGGAAGAAGAGGTCGAGCAACGGATAAACATTGGTAGTCGGTTCCACTCCTTAGGGACTGCAACACGAAAGGCACGAGAGCCCATGGCAGTCCTACATCTAGGTTCAACCAAAAGACCCATAACCGAAGACCGCAGACTGCGTGGCGGTATGTAAGGAGAGAGTAGTGGTTGAAGGTAGGTAGGAGTGCACATTGTGAGGGTTTTATAACTATGTAACCTATAACTTCAACTAATCTGACCTAGCCTCGATCCAAGGATTCTATTGGCCTCGATCTAACCAGTGACTACATAATTATTACATAGAGCATCCAATGAAACAATGTTGACTAATCAAAAGGCGCTGTAGAAGTTACCAGATACCAGAAGAGAAAAGAGTGGGAATTACTGTGAAAGCTGACGAGCGTGGTACACGTGTCCTGGTAGGGTTGACACTTGACCATGTGACCGTCACTTGTGCAGGGCGTGCCCGAATTCTCCTTCTCGTTTATGCACGTGCAACACATCAGTGCATCAACTGTAGAAAAATTAAACAACAAAACACTGTATTAACAAGCAAGGCATCAGTCGAGTCCGCATGAAGCCCACATAGGACCCATAGTCCCATATAGCCTATATAAGACCCATCTAATACCCACTGAAATGTGGGCAGGGTACTGCTAATCAATCAAAATTTTTGGGTAAATAGGGGCCATCCATATATTACGTACGCAAATCTCTGGGAAAATTTGACCCCTCCCTATACTCACACGCACTTTTCCCCACCCCCACCCCACCTGCGTACGTACGGTTGACGCACCCCCTCCCCGAAGACCAGCTGCAGAATGTGTTCAGTCCCACAGGTCCAGGCAGCGACTGTGCACTTTAGGCCAGACTGAAGGATGGACTCACTGCTGAGTTGTGTGATTGTTTAATAATAGCGTTCAGAGGTAAGGTGGCATACAAGTGACACCTCTCCCACAGTCCTACTTCCTCTGGTAGTACCGGATAGCTGGAAAGACTGAACTCTAGTTAACTTGAAGGCCAATCAATTTGAAGGCCCCCCGTTTACGTACGTACATTATCAATAGACCACCATACGCAAACATACGCAAGCACATGCATTTCGGTTACCCCTCCCCTCCATGCGTGCGTAATATATGGATGGCCCCATATCAAATTATATTCAAGTCCGTTCGAAAGCCCGAGAAGATACCGTCGAGGCGGGATCTGGTTGAAGGCAAATGCAGGGTGCAGTTACTTACCGTAGAGAGTTCCAGCACAACTCGTCGCGTTACAATTAGTCGCTATCTATATATATAAAGAAGAAACTCTGTCTGTCTGTCCCTCACGCGATCTTAGACCGGAATGCATTTCGACAGCTTTCGAGCTTTTCACTTAAAACCTTCACTGCTGTCTCGGGGTGGGCATTACACACCCAGTGTGAGGCTTCGCGTCCACCTTTTGACCGCTTCTATGGTGTCCCGGGCAAAAAACTCCAAAATCCGACTTCTTACACATTCGAGTCGACCTATTTTCAGTCACCAGATGGCGCCACCCGAGAAGATTATTCTCTGTCACCAGGACAGGGTGGTGGTGGTGGTGGTGGTGGTGGTGGTGGTGGTGGTGGTGGTGGTGGTGGTGGTGGTGGTGGTGGTGGTGGTGGTGGTGGTGGTGGTGGTGGTGGTGGTGGTGGTGGTGGTGGTGGTGGTGGTGGTGGTGGTGGTGGTGGTGGTGGTGGTGGTGGTGGTGGTGGTGGTGGTGGTGGTGGTGGTGGTGGTGGTGGTGGTGGTGGTGGTGGTGGTGGTGGATTGAAACTTATTACCCCGGGCAACGCCGGGTAAACCAGCTAGTAAGCCTATAATCATGGAAGTTGTAATCATAATCGTAATCTTCAAACTTCTAAAGCGTCACTCGAAGGCCAAGCGCAGGGTACCAGTCTATTCACGAGTGCTGCATCAAATCAGAGGGATTTTCTCCAGTTAAATTGCTTCATCGATTATTAGAAGCTGTTTTGCCATAAGCTTATATCGGTGCTCTCTTGTAGAGATCAGATATCTGTCATTGTTGAGATGTAAATTACGAAGTACACTGGATTTGAAAAGGGAATTCCTTCTCTCAATGGTACCGAATACAGCCTGCACTGAAGATACACATTGCCCGTATATAGGGGCCTAGGTATTTCCTTCAATAGTTTAAACCATGGGTTCCAAACCTGGGGTGTCCGCACCCCACGGGGTGCAAGATGGCATTTGAGGGGTCCGAAAAAGAGGGAAAGTATGTTACTCTTGTACTTATTTTTTTCGCTGTTTACAATTTTTTCTAATTGCTCAATTTACATTTGCATTTTATGCACTGAGTTAAAAGCTTATTTGCAATGCTTAGTTAAATTTGTTTACCCACGGTATTGTATGAGTGTATGTGATTCAATATGTGGTTCAAAAGTAGAAATTTTACTTATGCATCTTCAAATGTGATATTGCTTTGTAGGGGTTCGAACATTAATCAAACATTTCCTAGGGGTGCAGGGCATCGAAAAGGTTGGGAACACCTAGTTTAAACTATCTCCCTTCCAAGGTAGATTGTCTCCGTACATTTTGCTCATGTTATACTTACTCTGTCAGCATTTGCATAGGCATTTTAGATGGGACCCATATACAGTCCCATGACTCCCATATGTGAATTCGGGTCCTATATAGGCTCGAGATGGGCATGCTGACAGAGTAGCGCTGCTGCCGCCCTGACAGCGACGTTCGTAGCTGGTCACCATTGCCACCGTAGGCAATGGCAGTGGCACGAAGAGGGCCTGCTCTGGGCAGTCTCAAATCTCATGCAGACATTATACATAATTATTATAAATTAACCACTAACACGCAATTAGATTTATAGCTTACTTGAAACGAAAGTTCCCGAAATGATTAGCAACATAAATCCAGCAATCATCATTGCTTATGATCAGCCCTTTGAAGGACTATGAGCAGAAAATCCAAATATCTATAAGAAAGCTCCTATAGCCTGTTTCTTTAACGAAATCTCGCGATGAGAGTTTTTTTTAACAATTCCGTAGAAATGAAATGCATGCACAGGACGCTCTCAGGTAAGCCTGATAAATATTTCAAGGTATGACATGACTTTAACACCCAACGCGTAGGCCCTTTCCTTTGAACACTTGCTGATCATACCTATAAGAATTGGACTTTATCCTGTTGAGTCAAGGCAAGACGAGAGCTTATCAGATAAGAAGAAGATTGTAGGTATATAGGCCTACAGTGATCGGCTTACCTGCCAATCACCATCAGCTAATTTGATTTTTCCCGATAACGCAGAGGCAGGGCCGCAGAAGCGTCTAGGCTATGGGCCCTACGTGGGGGAAAGAGGGGCATGTTCCCTTCCAATCCCGCTGGACTAAATGCCAGTGGTACAGTATTCCCATTAACATTTTTCATGTCTTTGGGCGGCACTTCTTTTGGTATTTTTTTCTGTCACTGTTTCCTGTGCAAAGTTCAAAGTTTAGTAGACCTAGAACCGATTTCATCCCCCGCCTATCGATTATGATTTGACTGAGCACCTGTGAAGAAGCTCTGTAAACTGGTTCTGGCAACTTCGCACTTTTGGGTGCTGTAGAAATCTCGACATTACGATTAGACTCGTCTCCTTCTGTTAAGACAGCATGCAATTAACATAAATGTTACTTTAAAACTTGGGGCGGCCCAATCAAACTCATGCCCTTCTCAGACATCCATTATCATTATCATTGTCGTCATTATCATTGCCATCATCATCGCCATCCTCCTCCTCCTCCTCCTCCTCCTCATCATCATCATCATCATCATCATCATCATTATCATCATCATCATCATCATCATCATCATCATCATCATCATCAACAACAACAACGTGGTGGCTCAGTGGTAAGTTCGGCGCCTTGTGACCGGAGGGTTGCAGGTTCGAATCCCACTCTAGCCGCTGCGTACGGACCTTGGGCAAGTCCTTCACTCGCAATTGCTCGTGGCGCTTCGGCGTGAAAATTCCGGCACAGTATCAAATGCTGTAGTCGGGAGCGCCTCTGAGTAGTAGTTGACTTCGAGAGGCGCTATAGAAATATCCGGAATAAATAAATAAATAAATAAATAAACAACAACAAAAACAACATCATTCATCATCATTGTTACCGTTTACGTTGTAGCCATCAACATTCGTCAAGATTCTGCAGATCTTGACGAGTCCTAGCGCTTCCTCCGCCAGCATAGGCCTACCTAAATCTGTGGAAAACCATAAACAATATCTTCAAAAATTCAGTTGTTAAACCACTTCTCAAAAGTCCATCCCTAGACAAGGAACTTCTCTGCAACTAGCTAGGCCTACCGTCCAATTTCAAATATGTCTTTCCTATCTAAACTCTCAGAACGGGTTGTCCTCTTTAATCTCAACGGTTATCTCACCTCAAACAATCTCCTAAACCGAAATCAATCTGCCTACAATTAAGTGATCTTCGCTGCAACAGTTCTCGCCTCGCTATAAAGAGCAAACTTGTCATGGCAATAGATCACCAACAAGTCTCCTGTTTGTGTCTTTTAGACATCTCTGCCGCCTTTGACACAATAGACCATGCTATCCATATTAAACGCCTTTCCTCTGCATTAAATTTTGCCATATCTGGTACTGCCCATGCAGTGTCGTACCTTTCCTCACTTTCTTTCACTAGCTGTTAATGCCGCTGGTCACTCCTCTAACCCGCACACCCTCACCGGCGGAGTTCCTCAAGGTTCTGTCCTCGGTCCTCTGCTATTCATCCTTTACACCTCCCCAGTCAGCAAATTCATTTCCTCATCCTCTGTCGATCATCACCTCTATGCTTGAGGATACACAACTCTTCATGTCTTTCTCCCCTCTCCCTGCTAGATGCACTAAATCATCTACATAATACCATCACCCAGATATTAGCCTGGATTATCGCCAACCTGTTATGTCTGAACTTTTCAAAAACATAATTTCTCATTATTGGTCTCCGCGAGCAATTGAGCCAATACCGTAACCTAACTATCTCCAACAGATCTCACTTTCCCCGTATCTTACTATTCACCATTCCGCAATCTCGGAATCATCTCCGATTAAAAAAACTTACCTTTGCCGACCACATCACCCAGGCACAGCTATCACGAACCTGTTATATGCACATTCGTCGATTGCGCCCAATACTTGATACAAGAACGTCTATACACATGCAATAGCCACCTAAATTGGATCCAAACTCGATTACTGTAATTCCTTTTTCTACAACATCGACTCTTCTATAATGAAACGCCTGCAAACAATCCCGGATGCCCTCGCCCGCGCAGTCGCCAAAACTCACAAACACTAGCCTACCTCAAATCGCTTAATTGGCTAAAAGTTCCTCAGCGCATCCAGTGATTACAAAATTGTGTCTCTTACCTACAACGCTCTTGAAACCTCTCAACGGTCTTATATTCTCCAGCTAGGCCTTATTCACTCTCCAACCGTCCAGGTCTACTCGCTGATCATCATCATAACTTTCTCTATCTCGACCTCACACTGCTGTCTCATCGGCTTGACATCCCCGGACTCTGACCTGGCACCGGAACGGACAAGGCGGACATGGCTATTGCGGACTTGATTTGATATAGAGTCTCTCTGACGTGGCTTTTGTGTGGCGCTGAGAAATTTCGAAGATTTGCATTACACTTATAACATATAGAGCCCAACGGCATGGGAACCAGATTGGCAGATTCTAATATGGCGCCCAAGATGTGTCACATAAAGTGACTATTAATTTTATGGACGTGCTAACATGAAAGCTGTGCCACAATTTTATTGCTTCAGCATTTCTGTTTCTTAACAGCTACGGCCTCGGTCAGACTAGTCTTACGGAACGGACAAGCCAGGCCTACTTTTGGAGGCATCCTAGATTGCTGGCTTGGGTTCGGCTATGAGATAGACCTAAAAGTAGAGACAGTTTTTTTATATTTATTCTATGAAAGATATTACCATTTTATATGTGAAGCTCTGCAGGCTCTTTTAGTGTAAGAGGTATCATGAGCTGGTGTCCTGCGCTTAACCTTTAAGCAGCGCTTTAGAAATTCCGAGTTTGTGAATACGGTGCTATACAAGTTCTCTTGCTTACTCACTGACTTAGTCATACGTCATGACTCACTTACTTTTTAGGGAACCAGCGTTGACCAGCGCATTGTGGGTAGGCATCAACTGTTTTCTTGCGAAATTCATTTTCAAGGAAATTGTTTAAAATCTTCAAAATTTAATGTAGATTTATTCGGTAAGTATTTCATTCGTACAACTGTAGTGTGATCGTTGTTAAAAGTTGTGGAACTCATGGGTGTTATTTGTTGTCGCGATATATAACGAGTTACTTGTAACACATTTCGGTTGGGTGGTCTGCCAAAAAGTGTCAACTCGGTAGATGATGATTGCTGGATCTTTGTGGGTGTTGGTATAGTACTAAGATATGTATTAAGACGATGGCAAACGAACCGTATTATCGCTGTTATGGCTGCGCTTAATCTGGAAAAGAGTGTTACTGGTACCGGAAATGATCTGGCAAAATCGCCCAAAGTACCGGTTGGGTTTACCCAAATCCCCGAAACGCGATTCCCAGAAAGTGATGACGACACAACATAATTATACTAATTTTGTGGCAGTGGATTTTAAGAGGAATTTGACCAGTACAGGCAGCTGGGCTTATGGGGCGGGGGTGTAATGATGGATTGAGGAGTCGGTCTGCTGTTAGTGAATTGATCATTTCTGTCTGATATATGCAGAACAAAACTACTCGAATGGCAGCTGTTTGCGTCTTCTTGTCTTAAAGCAGGTTTTCTTCCGCCTTGCGTACTTATTGTAACCTGCCTTTTGGTCAGGATAATATCTCAGAATTTGACTGGAGTTCTTTGCTGGATTGTGATCATGCGCTGTGGTTTCATTTCAGACTTACCATCAAGTTCGTGGGTTGAAAGCGCTGCTGATCTGAGTGGCGCTATATAAGTTTTCGGTTACAATAACAATTGTAATTACAATCAAGTGATGTCCGTTGTATTTTGTAATTGTAATTGAACATTTATAAAAGCGCCACTCAACGATTCAGAGAATTTCATTTTGCGCCTGATTCAAATATTGACCTCTGGCACATTAATCTGTCTCTCACGTAAATATCTAATAAATGAAGTAAAGTAAAACTCTCAGGTCCTGTAGTGGAACGTGGAGGTTGGAATTGATTTAAGGGCTCCGGGTGTGACCCTTCAAATGGGTGCCCAGTTATTCTAGGGCCTGTTGACAGCCCTAGTAAGTAGTAACAATTAAAATTAGACAGGTTAGACATTTCAGATAGTCCAAAATCGGCAAAATCAGTTTACCGGTCGGTTATGCCGTAGTAACAGTGACTGTAATACTGGATGTCACCATAGGTATAAGCGTGGCATTGTTGAATATGAATCAGTTCTGTTAGACAGGTTCCAGTGTGCTTGAAAAGTATGTAACGTGTACCTATGGTAGAATGATGTTATGTTTTGACGTGCAGGTGGGTCATGGCACAGCAGAGAGATCCTTCAGCACGTGCTGTCATTCGCATTTCAACATCTGGTGCGGCCAAACAGGGAGCGTCGGTGATCCATACACGACAGCTAACAGGAAGAGAATTCCTAAAGGTCTTATACGGCAGACTTTTCGTTGCTGCATATATGTTGCAAACTTGTAAATGCCTGTCTTTTTTACATTGTCGTGAGCAATTTCATTTCTATGCTTGACTCTTAAAAGTGCAACACTCCTAAAAACTGTAGCTTATCGTCTCAAAATCTCACGAACAACTTTAATACTACACTGACACTCTTACATACACGACAGCTAACAGGAAGAGAATTCCTAAAGGTCTTATACGGCAGACTTTTTGTTGCTGCATATATGTTCCTATCCCGCAGCGTATTGCCTATCGGGTCTCTGCCCTAGTGTGGCGCTGCCTTGTAGGTGAGGCCCCTGTGTATTTGCGAGAGCATTGCCGCTCCACCCTGAACATCCAGCGCCGTGGTTCCCTGCGCTCTTCTAAGCAGGCTGAGCTTCTAGTTCCCCGCTCACGGACCGCCCTTAGGCAGCGCCGTGATTTTTCCATTGCTGGCCCTGCAATCTGGAATGGGCTCCCTGTAGCGCTTCGCTTGGTCCCAAGCACCCATTCCGCCACATTTTATTCAAATCTCAAGACTGTACTCTTCAGCCGGGGTTGGGTCGGGAGTGCTTCTGAGTAGATAGCCTTGAAGAGGCGCTATATAAATTCTCCATATGAATGAATGAATAAACATAGTGCTGTTAAAACTGTATGTTCCCTGCTGACAATCCTGTGAGCAATTTTGTACTGCACTTGTGCTTGTAACATAAATAAACAAATAAATACTGTAGTGGAGATTAGTAGTTCGTAGACAGTCGTTGGAGTTGAAGCAACGATTTAGAAGCACTTGGGTCGCTACACAGTGGCTAAAGGTGGATTTGAACCTGCGACCCTCCGGTTACAAGACACCAACCTACACCGTTACACCACCGTGGTTTTTATGAACTCTTAGAAGTGTGATATCTGCTAAGAGCTAACAGTATTGTGGAATGGGACACATAACATATTCTTAACTAATCTATTGACTGCAACTTATCTAATCTATTGACTTCAAGAAAGCCTGAGAGTCCAACACTGAGTCCAACTCTGAGGGACAGAGCAATTGTCACAGTATCCATTCTAAGAGAAGTAAACAAGGAACAGACATGGGTCGGTCGGTCGGTTAAGCTGCAGTACTTTGCAAAATAGAAGACAGATTATGAAATGGATTGCTTGCTGAGTGGGCAACAAGTGCATTGTTGCAGTATGGGTGTAATATGTTGACATTTAGAGGTCTTTGTTAATGCCCCAGGTGGCAAGAGAATTGTAAGCAATTTGTAGTGTGTGCAGATCTGCCTAAGTTCATTCATTTATAACGGACATTTATATGGCGACTCTTCGAGGAGAACTACTCGGAGGTCCGTGATGTAAATCAGAAGAGAGTTACAGTAGTCAAATCTGCTGGAAGCATTAATTACTGAATGAGTGGGTGAGGTTATGGTATAAGTTAGTTTTGACAGGTGGACAGAAGGATGATGTTTACGGTAATTGGAACAGCAGGACAGATAAGGAGAAGAGGAAGAATGATTTGAAAGGGCACGACGTTGCATCTTTATCATAAGTGGCTGTCTAACTGCAAGGAAATATGTTTAAATATTTCTGGATGTAAAAACTGACAGTGTCTTTTGGTTCAGCTGCCAACGAAAGCGTCGGACGGCGAATTAATCGAAACGACAAGCGATGAACCGGACAACGTTCGGAGACGCGAGTTTCTGGCCCGAAGGCCGTCATATAGGTATTAATCATATGCTAGTCTGTGTCTATCTGGACATTTATGTAGCAACTTTTTCAGATTTTGCATCATTATTTGCATGGGCTTTGCTTTCCAGCGTCCGCACTTCTTGGTCTCCGTTCCACCGACCATGGTGACTTACATGTTCCTTTCACTCGCACTGCAACCATGCAACAGCGAGCTTTCTCTGTTGCCGATCCCACTTTCTGGAATGGGCTTCCTCTTGAATTGTGGTCTCTCCCTCGAGACTCGTCCACCTCTTTCTTCTCTGCTCTTTCTCTTTCATCGAGGTTGGGCTGGGAGCACCTCTGAATAGTTACCTTGAAGAGCGCGCTATATAAATGTCTAGTTGATTGATTGAACAATGCCTGTTCTATTTCTGTGGATGTCTAGGGCAACTTGCTTACCCTCTGGACCCTGTTTCTGGTTTCCATGATCTACTATCGGATTTCAGTCTGGCTTCTCCAGCGGATTATGATTTTCTAATTGTCATTTTACTCGAAGCAACCATTGACTGATGTCTGGGACATTTTGATACCGGTGCTATAGAAGTCGTTAGGTGAGATCAGATGGATTACGTGTGTGTATATCGGGTAAAACGTTATAAAGAAGTTACTTTCTAATGCTGAATTAAAATTTGGACCATCAGAACCTGGGAGTCTTTACCATGTTTTCGCTATTGTTGTTGATATCTTTTGCAATGGTTTCTGTGTTTGCAGAAAGTTATTCAACGATCTGACCGGTGATCAACAGAGCTACGTCGTTAGAAAGATCGAAGATGACTCGAGCGACGGCCATATGACGCAAGGCAGCAATGACAACAGCAATGACACATCAGCCATAGGTAACACGTATTGTAAGTGTAATCGCGAATTTACATGGTGCCACTGCACGAGAAACTCCTCAGAGGCACTTGTGACGTGAAGACACAAATCCTGATATGGTAAAAGGGCAAAGAAAGGTCAAGGAAAGCATGTCGTTGGTGGCTGAGAGAGCTGTTCCAGATAATTGGACCAACCACGGATAAGTTTATATGCTGCACTGTACCAGGTTAAGCAGGGCAAATAGGTCACCGTGCGCAGCGAGTATGCACATATGGGCGTTTCAATGGTGTCTTTTGACCCTTTAACGATGAGCATGTACTAAAAACGTATGGAAAACTAATCCCTCTCGTCGTTAAAGGATTAAGTGCTTTTCAAAAGCAATTCTCTTTTCTGACTTAACCAAAGTTAAAGTTCTAACAGAATGTCAAGTTCATCTGATACGAATGATGCTTGTGTAGATGGAAAAGGTCTCCATTGGCAGCCTTGTAGAGCCTGACAGGCAAATGTTTGTATGTTTGCTATAGTCAGTCCTGTGGCGTGGAACAACCTTTCTCATACAACTAGAGCTGAGCTAGTCAACCTATCTCCTCTGTTCCTCAAGCGCTTAAAATCTATTCTGTTTGATTGAGGATTCTCCTTGTTGGTTCGGGAGCACTACTGATGAGTTTTCCTCAAAGTTGCGCTTTATAAACTTTCATTTATGTTATGCATGTATGTATCTGAACACCTGTATGGCTTTGCTTAAAAATCTCGCAAATGAAATGGCTGATAATTATCCTGCTTCAGTTACTTAATCCTTTAATAACAAGAAGTTTTTGTGGTGGCGTTTAGTGCACACTCGTCTTTAAGGGGTTAACCCATTTATCCTTTCAGCTTTTTTGCAGAGCACTCTGTCTGGGTCTTAATGTTATTTTGCCAAACTGAGGCATGTTATTGTAATCTACAACATCTTTCTTGCCGGTGTCTAATGGACAAGGCATCATCCAATGGCACACCAAAGCCAAGCAGTATTCAGGTCAATATCCAGAAGACCAGTCCATATGTGAGCTATACCTCTAACCAAACTTAAACAAACTTCTTACTCTAACCCTCTGCCACAGGTAGGGCATTGACACAGGCTGTGTCCTGGTCAGTTATTTAAGTGGTTCATCAATGTCTGGTTAAAATCAGTTAGAAAAAGAAGAGAGCTCTGTCCCTTACTTACGCTAGCTAGCCTAAGAGGCAGCCATGGGTCTGAAGTGTGAGTGACCTCATTTTCTTAGCCTTGGTATACAAGGACGGGTGGCCAGTCCTCTCCCTTGCCGTCTCATCTTCCCACCGACAATGTATGTTCAGTGTACTCATTATAGCTGAGTTGGCTAGGGGCACAGGTGAAATCAGTTAACATTGTTTACTTTTTGCTAAAATTATTATTTTGCATTTATTATTATTCATACTTTGCACGTATAAAGTTAACAAAACCTGATGAATTGTGAAGTTGTTAAAAATGCAGTCATGAATTCTGTTACAAGACCCAGGTGATCCTGTTAGCATGACTTGTTTCCTTTCTGATCTCACCTTTGAATGCCTACCAATACGTTCTTTGAGTGACTGTAATAACAATTGTTATTATTGGTGTTCAGTAAACTGATTCACGGTTACTCTAGGTAGAAATGATCCATCAGGATTTAGAAAAATAAAACTAGTTGCAGAAGGGAAATAGTAATTACTATTATCTATTATCTTTGCTTGTTTTTGCACTTAGGCCTTTAATATGACAGCTTTAAAGTACTTAAAAAATTACGATATAGTAATATGAGGAGAATTTGTTAAGTGAAGTTGGTCATGTTGTTTTCTCTGACGTGTCGTCAGGTCAGACGTTTCGGATCGTTTCTCAAGACGATGGGTCAGAGTCCGGCCTTCAGACACTGACGGTTGGCGGTCTCACGTCAGGCAATACGTCAGGCACGACTGCTGTCATCCAGTATACTCAAGGTCCTGATGGCGGACAGTACTTCATTCCAGGTACTTAACAATACAGGTTATGTCTGTTAGTACACTTGATCAGCTGGTAATTTTGGACAGTGGGTCATGGAGAGTACGGGTTTGAGCCTCCTCCTCTGAGACGGTTACTGTGCAGGGACCCTGAGCAAGTCCTTCACTCACAATTGCTCAGAGATAGTGAAACTTAATAAATGTGTAATTGTAATTTTAATTGTAGAGACGACAATTTATGTGGTCTCACATGTAACAAGCTTCTTCTGTGTTGACGTATGAGTGCAAATGCGAAAAGAAGTAGCAAGAGTCATAATATATGACACATAGATGCACGTGCATATGTGCGTGTTAATGTGGTCCAGATGTGGTGTAGCGAGAACAGTTCTGGCAATTACTTTCATGGCCTGAGCTGATATATGTATCTAGTACAGGTTTGATCCTCCACTCATGGTGTCTGTGTAGGGACCTTTAGCAAGTGCTCCACTGACGATTGCTTGGTGCCATTGGTGTTCTGTCTTATCTTTGTGTGAGTGCTTCTGGTCTTTGGAAGGAGAGCAATATCAAGTACAATTGTATTGTGTTGTATAGACATTTACTCTAGCACCTTTAAGGTACCTTGCAAAAGTGTTATGTACCTCTCAAAGGACCAAGTACTTCATAAAAGTGCTAATGACAGAGGTAGAGATACAAAGCAGTTGCAACAGGGTATTTTTCCCAGGAAGAACAATTTGCCAGCCGAGTATGTAGAATTGTAGCTGCTGAACATGTGGGGACTTCAGCAGTTATCATTATTATTAATTAAAAAAATTGTTATAATTTTTTAGGTAATGATTTCATGAGGTACTAAAGGCAATATATTAACTATTGTCAGACATGACATAAATATATATTTAAGTATGCTGTATATCTTTCGAAGATTTGCCCTGTGAGCTTTTGACGGTACACATTACAAGTTGAGATGTTGAAAAGGTTTGCTGTTGCTGGATTACTAAATTACTTGTGCTTAAGTTGAAAGATCTGTCAAATCTGGGATGAATCTTTTGAGGAGTTTCTGTAGAGATGCGTAAACATGTTTTATCTTCCAGGGTCCAGGTATCACATCCTTGTTGGCTATGTGGGCTAAACTCTGTGCTCAGTTATGTAGCCAGTGTGTTTAGCGTAAATCAGTATTTACTGTATGTTAGAAACTTGTTTTCTTTCCTGCAAAGTCGGTTCTTTACAAGAATTTCTGGAAACAATTGGCTTTGTAGTTCAGCAGCTGAGTCCTTCCGGAGTTATGTCTTTTCCACAAGGAATAATGGTGGCTGCAACCGGTGGAGGTCACGACGGCGGCCATCAGGTGCTCGAGGAGGCGTCTCGGAAGAGGGAATTACGTCTTCTTAAAAACAAGCAAGTTTTCTTGGTTTTTGGTTTGCCTTATTTTCCAACCTGTAAAGGATAAAGGGCAGAAAGAGAGAAAATCACCCACCCAAATACTAACTGAGCTCAGTATTGCTTAACTTCCCTGAGCCTGCTGCCGTCATAATAACAGCGACGGACTCTTTGTTTCCCATGGTTTGTTGCCCATCAGTCATGGCAACAGGCATTAAGGACTAGCTGTGTAACTTGAATACCAGTGCACCTAACATGGTGAAGGATCTGACAGTGAGCATCTGAGCAGGGTGCCAGAGAGTAGGTATTGCAACTTCTTCACATAGACACATTTCAGTGGCCTCGAGACTGGCTCTCGACGGTGCTATATAAATTTTCAGGTACATGGATACATACATTTAACTTGTAAGGTTTGTGCTTCAACCAAAAGGTCCTTCAACCTGAGGACCATGCTTTGAGGGTCTCTTTTACAGAATGAGTGTTGTATATATTATTGTGTATATCAAGACCCTTGCTTAAGTGTTGAGTGAACATCTGTCAAACCGATCCATACAGTTGTGTTTTATGGACATGGTAGCTGACCAGTTAGAGCGCTAAGAGTTTGGGTTCGAGCCTCTTCCCCGAGACGGTTTTACTGTGTAGGAACCTGGAGTATGTCCTTCACGCATGATTGCTCAACACCACCAGTTGATGCCTGGTTATTAGACTGTGATGTTTAAATTCGTAAGAGTAAATAATTAATGATAGTTGGTCATTGAAAGGCATTCTCTGACCAGTCAAATGCAGCAGTTCATTGCTGCAGCTGAAGACTGTTTGAAGAGGAAGGCGATTGCCGAATGTTATATGCTGTTATGCTGCATTTCTGATGACCCACTTATCATTGCAATGTTACACTCTAGTTATCTGAACAATGTTTGCAAACTTCTATGATGGCAGTCAATGTGCATTGAGATTTGAGGTAGAGGTGGGTGAATGGTATCAGATTGTGACAGAAGTTCGATAGGGTCGTGTGTTGTGACCAATAATTTTTTGCCGTGTTTGTGGATTGGGTGATGATGAGAGTGGCGGTGGGTGGTGACTTGGGAGTGAAGTGGGTGAATGGAGACAGGTTGAGAGACCTGGATTGTGCAGACGATATTGACCTACTGAGGAAGTAGATAACATTATCAGAAAGAGAAGATTGCAATGGATGGGACTTGTGGTTTGTACGAACAGTGGTAGAATAGCCAACCAAGTGATGAGCTGGACCTCTGAGGAAAGAAGGAAAAGGGGAACCATGGAAGATCTGGCTGGAGACCATCAAAGATGACTTTAGGAAGTTCAGGTGCTTGGAGATGTCATGGAAGATGTCGTTGAAGGACAGAGACAAAGAAGATGTGTTGCGCGATGTGAAGACCTGCATGGGAACAACTTAGTGCTAAGTAAGTTTGCTAACTGCTGGATGTTCTGTTTGCAGTGACATCTAACATAATTCAGGCTAGCGTAGGGAGTATTTCTGCTTAGTTTCGTGGAGTGGCGCTATATAAATCTCCTTTATGAATATGTACATTAAATAAGTTTGGTATTTTGTGTTGCTCAGGGAAGCGGCGAAAGAGTGTCGACGGAAGAAGAAGGAGTACGTCAAATGCCTGGAAAACCGAGTGGCCGTTCTTGAGAATCAGAATAAGACTCTAATCGAAGAACTGAAATCTCTAAAAGAACTCTATTGCCAGAAGGAAGTGCACAGTTAACCTCACTGCTCCGTCGTCGGTTTACGAATTTACACACGTGAAACTTTGTACATCATCTCCACAGACTATGGCAGCGTTATTAGACGGCATCTCTCTCTTCTGTTTCAATAAGGTTTCGTTAGAGCAACTGACTACGCTGGAGCCTCTTTAGCACGCGCTTCATTTTAAACTGAATTCTGTTAAATGGCAGTTGGGATGAATGAATTGCCTGTTCGATTCAGCTACAGGGCTGCACAGAGATGCTTGTACAACGCATCATGCTGTTTGGTAGTGCACGGGACTCTAATGATTTTGGGTTTTCGTGTGCTGAGCGAACTCCGTGTAACGAACCTTGACTGTGACCCGTTGAATTGTTTCTGTACACTTTTCTCGTGCCTCAGATTTAATGACTTTTGCGTGAGTGACGAGTGCAATACATAAACTGAAATTACAATAGAATAATATAATACAATGCTTGTCGACTCTACGAGATGTTGCCCTCCTTCCAAAGTTCAGAAGTGCACATACGACAGAACATCGATAGCGCTGAGCACCTGTGAGTTAAGGGCTTGCTCAAGGTCCTTGCACCGTTCCAGGGGAGGCTCGAACCCATAACCTCCGATTTACACTTGATAACCAATCGGCCACTGTGCCTCAACAAAAGTACTTTGAATTGTTACCGATCTTTGGTAGTAATGTAATGGAGAGGTTCAAGCCTTGCTAATTTCCTTGAGCTGGGTTTGCTGGCAGAGCTGAGTCGTGGAGGTATTAATTACGAACTGCAGAAAGTGTGCATTGGGTTGGATTTTCGTGTTTGAAGCAGGAATTTCTGTTCTTTTTACTGCCCAGTTGGCAACCAAGTTGCGTTTGATTCTGTTGTGATGACCAGGTCTTGCTGTAAACCTGTCATTTCCTTCTGCACTCGAGGAATAACATTTTCGCAGGAATGGAATTCTGTGGGATTTTTCACGCAGAGTGTTGTTTGTTATATTTGTTCATTATTTTTTTATTCAGAACATGAAATCCAAGCGGTTTGAACAAACTGCAGTTTTTACATAGCTACTATTATTTTTTACATAGCTACTATTATTTTTTACTATTATTACCATAGTGGTAGTACTGCTATTGTCGTTAACATTTCTTCTGGGACACACTAGGACGCAAATTCTCATGTAATGCGGATCCTGGATTTATTTAATTCCGTTTTAGAACATAAGACACTGTTGTGATGTGACGGCGTCATAGCAATTTATATTTTGATGTCGCAAGAGGGTAGCTGCTTAAGGTGGTTCGTGTGTGCTACTTTGATGTTGCATGAGAAAAGCAATATTCCTTCAGCTGAGAGATAGGAAATCTATTTGTATACAGATGAACTTATTCTTCTTAGTGAACTGTAAGGGTCCATCCATATATTACGTACGCAAAAATCCGGGAAAATTCGCAAGCATACTTTCTTCCACACCCCCTGCGTACGTACGTACGCTTGACGCACCCCCCCCCCCAAAGACCAGCTGCAGAAAGTGTCTCGACAGCTCCAGACTGTCTGCATTTTAGGCCAGATTGAAGGATGAGTGAGGGCCAATATAGACAAATTATAGGTGTCTCGTTCACAGCACAGAATAACTGCACATGGCTTTTATATAATGTAATAAAATGCCATCGGACGACTATAGGACAATACAGAGTTATAAATAGGCTAATGTGGACGTCATAATTAGAAATTTATTTTGCGTACGTATACATTTTGTCCCTCCCCCCCGTTCGCACCCGTACGCAATATCGCCTAAATCCGACCCCCCCTTGTGTACGTAATATGTTGATGGCCCCTAACGTTGTTTACGCTTGCAAGGAGTGCCTTCGACAGATTCTTGTGAGGTGCTATTGATATTCAGTTACAGAGTTACATGTACTTGTATATTATTGCAACTGTATGGCTGCAAAAAATACCTGCAGTCGCATCCGTTATGACCACGTGTGCAGGGCTTTTGAGGGGCACTTCTTAATGCTTTAACAACAAGCTGCATTGGTTTCCCAGGCACTTACTACACGCTCGTTGTTGAAGTGTTAAAAAGGCACTGTGTTAGGTGTCTTGATGCTGTGAATATGTGCGTGGCTGTTAGATTTGCACTTGGCCGACAGTGGATTTGGTTCTTGGAAAATTTGGTCCATCGGAGAAGATAGGCCAATAAATTGAGATACTGTTTTCGGGTCTGAAATTATATCACACTAGGATTTGGCAGATTGTTGCCTCTTCCAGCTCTTCTGGTTTGGAATGCCTGTGTTAACGCTTTATTTTCAAGCTGTTTCAGCCGATGAGGAAGTGTTGGAATATTTCTGTTGTGGTCTTGGACCTGAGCCGAATTATCCATCAATGCGAGAACCTCATCTGGAATTTTAATGCAAAGTGACCAGTTGCATACTTGTAGTTGTTTATTCTTGGCAAATGGGTGTTTTGTGAAATTCTATGTTAAGTTTTTGGTTGTGTTTGTTTTTTAAGAAAAATTGTGTGCGCTTGTGTTTATGAACTGCAAGCGATTGTTTTGGAGGCTACGTTTAATAGTACAATATTTCATCACAGTCTGAAGGCGGTCCAGTTGAAGGATTGAAGCTGTTGTGTTAATTGCTCTGTCAAAAGATCCTCCTTTACGTTGAGGACCATGCCTCTGCAACACACGAGGGATTGATTACCTTGCCTCATAAAGCACTGTGAGGTGGAAACATGCACTGTATTAACACATTAAAGACCAGCTGCATTGGTTTCCCAGTGGCTTTTAGTACACTATCGTTGTTAAAGTGCCGAGTGTCCTGGTACTTGCATACATGAGCCAGTGATGACCTTTCATTATCAGAACACCATTTGCTTACAGATGACCTTGTGCCTAAGAACTTAGGCACGACTTTGACAAGACTTCACGGTGCTTTTGTGAGGTACCAAACAGGTGTCTAGGTTAAGTGTTGATCCACTTGCAATTCCATCTGTCATTACGTTTATGTTGCACGAGCCATGGTTAACGGTACTTTGAGGATGATAAAAAAGATTACCAGTGCCGCTAACCACTATTTAAGTCTGAGGCGTGCTCGATAGTGTTGTGGTTACTGCGCTGGACTGTCTATCGAGAGGACGGTGTTCAAATCACAGCCAAGGCGGAAGTTTGGTTCAAGATTTGCTCCACCTGCACCCCCTATCCAACTCACCTATGATGAGTACACTGACCGCACACTGTTGGTGGGAAGATGAGACAGAAGGGAAAGGACTGGCCACCCGCCCTCATTTGCCGAGGCTAAGAAAATGACGTCGCTAACACTTGTACCCAGGGCTAGCTTAAGGGAATGCTCTTCTTCTAAAGGTTATCTTATATCGGAGCAATATGTAAATGGTTCTCGTGCATTTGGTGCAACTCCCTGCTTAGGCTGCGTAACTTTAAGAAGTTTGTCTAGTGTACGTTAAAACTCAAATGCCTGCTGAACACAGTCGAACGGATTACGTGTTATAGGAATTCGTCAACACGTGCAATGCAGTGTTTAATCTAGTCCCCCTCTTCTGGGGGGGGGGGAAACAGGGTTTGTGGGGGACCAACGAGTGTGCGAAGGGCGGTCACAAAACAATGTCATATTAACAGAAACAAAACTGACCTTTTTTGGAATTTCATCTTACAAAAAAACTTGGTGACCTTTTTTAGGAATTCGTCTCGCAAAAACTTGATGACCTTTTGGGAATTTCGTCTTACATTATACTTACATATAACAATTATGTCATCAACAACAACTCAAAACTATTATTTTATTCTTATATTTCTCTGGCCTGTGGGGAAACATAAATCCTGGGGAGGAAATTCCCCCCCCCCAAAGGTGTCTAGCTTAAACACTGCATGCAATGTCAGGCTGAAGGCATTAGTAAATTATAAGCCCCTTTCGTTTCCTTTGCGTACGTACATTATCATTACTCCTCCACACACATAAGTATGCGTACATACTACATACTAAATGAATGGCCCCCTTGGTGTTTTATGCACAGGTTCTACATTAATAGCTCCAAATTTAAACACAGACGTCCGCATTGAGGATAGCCCCCACCCCTATCCGCAAATGGGTGATTCATAGAGATTTCATACCTGAGTCATTTTCCGGTAATATGTCCCATTCACTAATTGAAGAAGCAAAAAAAATTTTTTCCAAATTACATTGATTTTTTTGGAGCAAATCTTTAATATTTCTATTTCACTAATATATATTTGGTTTTGCACTAATATGTAAAATTATGAAGTTTTTAGCAGAAAGAAAATAGCCCTACGAAAATGTTTGTCCACTCCGTTACTCCGTTACCAAAACACATATGAGCTATTTATATATAGTAGACAGCTTCCTTCTGCGTAGTTTGACATGCCAATATGTTTTTAGTATTAATGTTAATGAAAGAAATATAAAATAAATTACAATACAAATGATTATTTAATTCCATCACATTTTAAATTTTGTTAAGAAAGTCCACTCCGTTACCGAAAGAAAAATAGAAAATCTAATCAATGTAAAGTTGACTGTATTTTTTTGGCCAACTAACAAAATAAAAATCACTTGAGCCAATCATTACCAGTGATCAAATGAACAAAAAAACATTAAAATATTTATGATGGTGTCTTAAAAATCTGCTCATAACATCAAAATTACATAAAAAATTACCAGAAAAAGGTCCGCTCCGTTACCATCTGTCGAGAATTGAGCACAGAATGTGAAAAGTGAACTTTTTAAAAAACAGTCTGCCGAAACAAAAATGTAATAAAAATGTCATATATTGTTATATAAGTTGTATTAGAAATGATAATTTAAGTAGACGACTTATCCTGACAGCGGAATAAATTTTAGTACCTCAAGGGTCACATTTATGGTAACGGAGTGGACAGTTAACGGAGTGGACAATTTGTGTATCAGCACGGTAAATATCATATTATCTCTCATTCGTCCACATGAATCGTCGGTACACTCATTATATAGCTTATAAATGTTATATTACAAATATTATTTATATTAAATTTATTCATAATCATTGCAAAAATGCAGTAACGGAGTGGATGTATAATGAAAAAACACATGAGGTACGTAATAAATGAAAATTTGTAAGAAATTTGTCAGCATTCAGATCCTGTATTAGGACATACTTACTTACATAGATCTTCACAGAAGAGATGTGTTAAGTTGCGAGACCAAAGAACTGAAAGGGTTGTGAGATACGAGATAATTTTTACATGTTAACGGAGCGGACATAATTTTCCGGGGACAAGTTAAAATATATTTATAAAAATTATACTGAAGATCCGGTTCACCAAGTTGTATTTAGAAATATGCAATTATGTTTATTTTAAAAGAAAAGTCACATTTCTTGGTTTAATGCAAATCATTTTGAAATTGTAGACGAAAGCAATATGTACTATAGCCTAGGGACGGTAACGGAGTGGAACATTTTAAATTCAAAATAAATTTTAGTAAATTATTTTATTGCTCTGAATTACTTTCAAAGGTCTTAAATTGTTGACTGATCAATAACGTTTAACATAACATAACATAACATATGTTAACTGTCAGACACCTATGAATGCCGACGCAACTTCATTACAGAGCGGTTCTTCATATGACGCTGTTACGTGGTGCGCGTTGGAACGAGGTTCAAGCGTACCAGATGTGATTGAATGTGAACGGTGGCCTTCATTACATTGAGCGAGGTGCCCGGCAGTCGGGTCTGCAACGGGAACCACGAGCGCAAAAGATTGATCGTTTGTTGTCAATCGATTCTGAGATATGGTCGAGACAGTTTATTGAAATACGCTGCCACTTTGAACCAATAAATTTCATCCATTCACAGCTCTCGTGCAGCGCCGCGTCCCCTTAAAGGCGCTCCCAGACAGAATCCTGTGGAAGAGAACAGTTTTCATAAACACCTGCATAGGACGAATCTGAGCATTTCTTTAGGGGGACCACGCATGTGCGGCGATCCCGAGGGATCGAGGGGGACAAGATCCCCACCTTTAACAGTGGGATGGACACACTATAGAGTTGTTGTTCCCCCACCCAAATTTAGAAGAAACATCACAAAAGGTCAACGAAATTCACGCGCTAAGTATTTTTTCACTTCTTTTTTGACCATATCAGTTCAAAAGTGTCCCGTGTCCCACCCCCCACCTGTCAAAAAAGATCGCCGCCAGTGGGACAACGCCATCGAACTACCCTCAAAAACTCATTTCGGCGACGGCTACCCACAGAATTTGGAAAACTGACCTGAGTTTCAGCTAAATTCTGGCGTAGTGCAGTCTTGTTGTCCTCGAGACCAAGGTCTTGGTCTCGAGTGCACTCGAGTTCGATTTTAAAAGTCTTGGTCTTGGTCTTGGTCTTGAGGTTCAAGGTCTTGGTCTTGGTCTTGGTCTTGAGGTTCAAGGTCTTGGTCTTGGTCTTGGTCTTGAGGTTCAAAGTCTTGGTCTTGGTCTCGCAAGACCAAGACCAAGACCGGCTGTTAATATGAACAGTCATTTAACAGAACTCAAGAATTCTGTATCAAGCCTGCTTTAGGGGTGTCCACACATACATGGGGAAAAATTTTTTTTCTCAGATTGGAATGCACATAGGCTCATTTTGTTCATTTTACAATATTTTGTCATTTGCCAAAAAAAGTTAAGCAATAAAATAATTTTTAGAGGTTCCTCAATGAGGTCAAAGTTCTAGTAACCATATTTTTCGGACTATAGGCGCGGTTTCTTACATGATGGTCACAGGTAGTGTGTTATGTAAAGGTGATGAACTGATTAATGTGTTTAATATCTAACTACAGCCCTATCAGTCAATATATTATCCTTGGATCCTATCAGCTTTGTCAGGTATAGAACAAAGTACTCATCATTTACTTATCAAGTGTTGTAAAATCATAACAAACAGCAAATGTTTTAATCTTTACTTTCAAAATAACTAAAACTACCATAATACCACAACAAACACCAAATTTGAAAGATATTTATTCAAAACTTGTGCAGTGTGTTCATATTGTGTAAGCTAAGGCTACATTCCAGTTGTTGAATCTCTGGAGGTTGCAACATATGTTGTAGGCATGTGCTTTGATACAACGGCATCAAACACAGGGACAAAGAAGAGTGGTGCAAGTACTCTGCTGGAGCAGTTAATGCAGAAAAATGTGTTGCACTTACCATGTCGACACCACATTCATGAAATCATCATCGGTGAAGTTTTTGCTGTATTGCTTGGCCATAGTCGTGGACCAAACATTGCTCTTTTTGAAAGATTTCAGCAGTTTTGGCCAAACATCAACCATGCAAACTACAAATCTTTGAATGACGCACGACTTGAGAATGTGCTGCTGCTTCAGCTTCGTGAAGAAGTGTGTTCATTCCTGCAAGCTTTCCTGTCAGACAGCACTGCATACTTACCACGAGAAGACTACAAAGAATTGATCGAGCTTACGCTTCTGATTTTGGACTGCCCGCTCACAACTCCCAAACATTACCACTTCCGGCTGCCAGGAGCTTATCACATGGCAAGGTGGATGGCTAAAGTTATTTATTGCCTGAAAATCTACCTCTTTCGTGATGAATTCAAGCTTACCACTAGTGAGCTGAAGAAACTTACAGAGGTTTGTATTTTTGCAACATATATCTACGTTCCTGCTTGGATCGCATGTCCAGTGGGTGCCGATGCTGCATTTAACGACCTGCTGCTGTTCCAAAGGATCAAACAGTACTCTGACATAAACAAGGTGGTGTCACAAGCTGCACTGATGAAGTTGCAAAACCATCTGTGGTACCTTGGACCTGAACTTGTGCCACTATCATTGTTTTCTGTGAAGGTTTCCAGTGAAGAGAAAAAGTTACTGGTTCAATCAATGATCCGCAGTGGAAGTGATTGGAGCGTACGTGGGATTAAAGCATCGTGCGAACAGCTGGAGAACAAGACATTGCATGAACTAGTAAATTCGTCTTCAACTGCTGCCTTGAAATCTCTTGGAATAGACATAGACACTTTGTCAGTCAATGATCCAGATGTGTGGAATGAGATACCATCGCTGACAACTGGCATAACAGTCATC
>OY744617.1:3942225-3952225 GCA_963556255.1 Allolobophora icterica | reverse complement strand
TGAGTAGAGCGTGTGCACCGAGACGTTTGGCCTGGTTGTTCAGAGGGACGGAGGGTCCGTGGGTGGGCAGCCTGCAGGCGATCTGCAGAATCTTAAACGACTCCGATCGATCGATTTGTGTTGACCACTGTCGTGTGTGACAATCGGATGACGGTCCAGGTGACTGACAGGAAACCAGAGAATGGCATAGAATACAAAACAACTTATATTTGATAATGTTCCCTCAAATTGAATCCGAGAAACATCTGGACCGGATGTGACGACTGATGACGACGTCGACCAACCCTCAACCAAAAACTTATTTAGCTCCGTTACAATTAATATAGGTAATATAGATGTGGGTCAATATTTCGGCTGATGATTGATCTTTTACGCTCGAACATTGATATTGACTGCGTTATATTAAGTGTACTCATACAAGCATGCATGCATACATCGCATACATACATGCATACATACATAATACATGCATACCTATAGCATAGGCCTACATGCATAGCATACACACATACACACACACATACATACATGCATACATACAAACATACATACAATACATAGCATAGGCCTACATACATGCATAGGATACATATACATACATATCTACATGCACACACACATAGCATATATAGGCCTACATGCATAGGCCCTACATACATAGGGTACATCGTAAATATCCTGCATTTCGTCCTAAATAACCTGATTCTCGATGGAAAAGAAAACCTTAGAATCGCTGCTCAAACCAAATATGGAAAGATCGTCACAGTGGTTCCTTTCGTCTGTTTCGCATTCTGAATTGGATTCACCAACGATTCAGTTGTTTTCTGATTATAGTTTCACCTGAAATGACCAACAACTGGTGGTGCCTTGTGCGTTGTGTAAACGGCGCTCTGGAAATTATACACGTTGGTGTCTACCAACACCAGCAGGCCTAGATTAACCAAGGTTCCAGTGGGTCCACAGATCCAGGCCTACTAAACATTTCACAAATAACGAGTCTACCAATTAATATGCTACCTTAAAAATTGTGACTATTGTTTTAGTTTTCAAATGTTACATCGTTGACATGTAAATGATGTAATAACTGCTTTACGATGTACGATATGGGACAAGAGAGACTGACAAATTTAACACTTATGAACACTGAATGTGAAATTGTACGACGTATAAATTTTCAGGATATTTTGACAGTTTTAAACTAATAAGCTTATATGTTCTATAGTTTAAATTTCGTCAACACTTTTTGGATGAACAGATATTACTAACATAGGCCCTAATATAATAATATGGCCCTACTGTCACTGGCGGCGATCTTGTTTGACAGGTGGGGGGGGGAACTTTAGAACTGATCTAGTAAAAAAAGAGTTTTTAACTGATCTGCTCAAAAAGAGGTCAAAACGTGAAAAAACTGGTGACCTTTTTCGTGTTTCTTCATAAATTTGGGGAGTCAAATGTATGGTGTGTCCCTCATTCTTAAAGGTTGGGGGTCTTGCCCCCCTCGCGCCCCGGGATCACCGCCCATGCCTACTGTACAGTTTTGAACCAGGCCTACAAAATGTAAATCCGGCCCTGAACACTATTCTATATATTTATAATAATATACGGGTTTATCAGACATTGACTTTGAGCAATTGTGTACTTGTCCTCCTTTATCAGTTTCTGTTTAAACGAAGCTGTGTCATAACAAGGATGATTAGCGTCGCCCTCCTCCTGAACTATAGGCCCATTAACTACAGTCATAACCATAGACCTACGTATATTGCACGATATGATACGTATATGCATGTTAGTGAGTGCGTGCGTGCGCTCTCGTCATATATGAATTGTAATGTGTTTATATTTGGCGCGGCGTCCATGGTTACAAACAAAAGTAGATCCGGTGCGGAGGAAATTGTCATGCGCAGTGCAACGACCTCTGTCGGTTGAGAGGCGATTGAGTGTAACAGGGCTTCCGCCTCCGTCCACTTCTTCCGGTTCAACTGGAAACTCTAAGCGTAAATCGTTTTCTTCTATGGCTGTCCACGTTTGTCTGTCTGTTTGTCTGTTTGTCTGTCTGTGTGTCTGTGTGTCTGTCTGTCCGTCCGTCTGTCTGTCTGTCTGTCTGTCTAATTGTCTCTGTTTGTGGGTCTGTGGGCGCTCCTCTTTAGTTTTCTAATTCAAGTGGTTCAGATAAATACATGGTTATTGATGAAATACGCTGTGTCGATACTTGTTTGATTACTGTCCGCAATGAAAAGCTACAATGATTGATTGACAGGTGATGTACCAACTGGCCTGACAACTGCCGGTGTTTGCATCAATCGTGGATGTCCAACCTGTTTTTGTTTTGCTTGTCTTTGGTTTTCGTGGCTGCTATAGGAAACAGTGGTCTGAACTCTGAACATAGGCCAACTGACGTCAGTATTTCCCCATAGTTTAGAATTATTTGATTTCTTATTAGGAATATTTATTTCGTTACTGGGAATATTCAATTCGTTAACTTTGGACTTGAAGCAATGTTTTGCGTGGAATGAACACTGCTGCCTCCTACGTGTGCAGGTAAGACACATCGATGTTACCCAACCGTGACGGTCACACGGGGAAACGCACGGCAAGGAAGCGTTGGTGAATAGGCTCAGCGCTCGTGAAGCGCTTGCCGTTGAGTGGCGCTTTAGAAGTTTGGCGTTTACGATTACGATTCTGTTTTTAGCTCGAGTGCTCGGTCCAGGCAGGCTGGGCAGCCAGAAGTCCAGAACAGACGAGGTGGCCAGGCAAATGCTTGGTTGTCCCGTCATGGGGCAGGGGCAGTTTTGCTGTGATGGAACTGAGGCTAAGGTCCCGAGTAAACCACATTTATTTATTTATTTATTCCGGATATTTCTATAGCGCCCCTCTAAGTCAACTACTACTCAGAGGCGCTCCCGACTACAGCATTTGATACTGTGTCGGAATTTTCACGCCGAAGCGCCACGAGCAATTGCGAGTGAAGGACTTGCCCAAGGTCCGTACGCAGCGGCTAGAGTGGGATTCGAACCTGCAACCCTCCGGCCACAAGGCGCCGAACTTACCACTGAGCCACCACGCCAATGCTCATCCGCCATAGACTGCGCCTCTCTGTCTCTCTGTCTCTCTGTCTCAGCGCACTGATGCTGACCTCATTATGGCTTGGCTTTAGTGCGCCATCAGTTGATGCCTTCTGCATTACACACAGGCGCTGGAGAAGCTACTAATAAATAATAATTATTATGATAATAATAATGATAGTAATAACAGATAACATATTAACAGATTAATATCTAAGTCCCCGAGGGATTATGAACCTTGAGGCAAAAAATAGCTATAATAAAAATAATAATAATAATAATAATAATAATAATAATAACAACAACAACAACAACGACAACAACAAAAACAACAACAACAACAATAATATTAGGGGGCCTGATGGCGTTGGATTGCCGACGTCATTACTTTTCTTGGCGGTAACATCTCTGTTGAAACTACGCGTGGCATCAGTCGACCTCGGACATAGGCTAGGCCTACTGTGAGGGTCTGCACCAACAGGGACCACAAGGCAGATGCATATTGCACCTGTCAGGAATTCGGGTCGGATTGACCCAGATCGCGATCTATGGGCGATCGAATCGTTATCTGCCATCTGCGCACAAAACGGCATATTTTTATTGCAACAATTCCTGAATCCAAGGACGTCATTTGGGGAGGGCAGAGGCATTTGCCCCCTTGATTTTAAAAAAAGGAAAAGGATGGAACAAGAAAAGGAGAAAGAAGAAAGGGGTAAAACAGAAAAAAGATACTCAAATTCAGGAAAAATACTACAATGACGTCCATCCTCCTTGAAAAAAGCTGAAATGGCGTCCCTGCCTGAATCGCCCCTTAATACACTTAAGCTCAAGTGAAACCCACTGATAAACGATTAAACTATTTTCAGAAGTGTCTCTCCTCCTTTCAAACGATTATGTGAGCGACTGTTTCGGGTGAAGGTATGGTTCGGATCATGTCATTGATCAACTTAACTGCCTACCAGAAGATAATTTTAGATGAAGATATATAATCCGGAAGCCACTTCTGTGAGAAATGTTGTTGACGTATTGCACAATAGTCCCCGTCTCAGGCCTTATAGTTCTCTGACGTATGTATACATGTACATACATGGCCTCAATAGTTCATATCTATTTGTCCCTGTACCCGTTATAGGTGAGTTCGTAAGGGTCGCACGTGGAGCCAAAATCTCACCCATTGCTGGGTTTGAGATCTCGACCTATATATTGACAGTTTAGCGCGTTAACCACTATAGACTACAGCGCACGCACAATGTGGGAGTAGAAACTAGCACGATTGTTTGCCCACCGTGTAATAATGCCTGACTGTAAAATGTGAAAGTGTGATGAAGCCCAATTAGCCCATATATGCTACGTGGTTTTACCTCCTTGTCAAACTGCTGTGTAGTGGTGTTTTGTCGGCGTTTCCATAGATGTCTGTTTGTCTAACTGTATGTCTCCCTAAGCTTGTCCATCATTTGTAAGCGCGAGATCTATGCATACGATCGATCTGTCTTGTCTGTCTGTCTGCCTGTCCGTCCGTCTGTCCGTCTGTCTGTCTGTCCCTTATTGAGACTACACGTGTTTCGTGGAATCGACGCGATAACAACCTCTGATAGGGCGAGTGGTTCATCGATCGAACGGATTAGCAGCCTACATAGACGACACCCCACGTGATCCGATTCATATATACGTGCGCTACAAGAACTTTCTGTGGATTGCGCTCAAGCATCAAGTAAAGTACCTATGCACCGGCACCGTAAGCAATGTCGTCGGCACAAGAGGGTTAGGGGCCATGGGTACTTTTGCCGACCCCCGTTTTGGTCGTAAGAAGAAGAAGAGGAAGAAGAAAAAGAAGAGGAAGAGGAAGAGGAGGAGGAGGAAGAAGAAGAAGAAGAAGAAGAAGAAGAAGAAGAAGAAGAAGAAGAAGAGCAGTCTCTTGAGCTAGCCTTGGAGGCAGCCATGGGTCTGAAGTGTTAGCGACTTCAGTTTCTTAGCCTCGGCATACGAGGTCGGGTAGCCAGTCCTCTCCCTCACCGTCTGATCTTCCCGCCGACATTGTATGGTCAGTGTTTTTTTTATTATAGCTGAGTTGGCTAGGGGCGCAGGTGGAGCAGAAATAGGGCCTACATACAATTATACATGTAGGCTAACAACTTTCTGCCCTGGCGCGGATTTGACAGTATGGCCTTCAGTGCAATTTAACCCTAAAGGTACAAACTGACATGACTTGACGCAGCGCTCGTTAATAATCCGGTGCCCTGCTTTTAACTCAGAATTGATTAGCGCAGCGATTACAATTACGTACATTTTTGCCTGTTTTTCCCGAATGGGCTTGAGCCTTGCAGGTCGACTGATAAAAGGGAAAAGCCAAGCCACTCCCAATCCTGAAAGAGCACAAGAAGTACAAGTTTTGCATAGGAGGCGTGGAAGGAATAATTCAACACACCACGAAACCCGAAACGAACACAAAGGCAAAACCTTTCTTAAATGTGGAAACGAAATCGAATCAGAGTATCGAAAGAAAATTTGCGACAAGCTCGTCTGAGGGCGCTAAGAGAACAACAAAGATATCTTATGATATCCTGTAAATATCCTGTTTTGATTGTGCGGTTTATACTGTGACTGTTCTCTCCTCTTGGTATCTTGTCTCAACTCCTCCTCTTTAATTTAGGGCAATTTCTCGTATTTAGGGTGTCCCTCCTAGCGGGATTTCGATCCCTTTGGGCCTCCCCTTTGTTTTTTCGTCAACTGCTTGTTTACTTTGTGTGAAGCTGGTTGCAATAAAAAATACTTGACGACTTGAAATCTTTAACCTCTGGAGTCTGGAGCGAGTGACAGTCGAGAGCGATATATGACTGCTATGGCATACTGCGATACAGCGTTGCAGGACTAATATCGTTAGCCTAGTCGCTGTGGCAAGTTGACAGAGAAAGATTGATCCATACCCATTAATAATTTGTTCGTGTTCATGACTACCGCTAAACGAAACCTCCAGGAGTGGAAATGTGAGCCGTCTATAGGCCTACCACTCTTGTGCCTCCTATTCAAGGTGAATTTCCTATTGAGGCAAATGTAGAATAGGCCAGTGCTTGTTCAATACGAACACTTGACCACCAGAGATGAGGGACCCAAGCAGACGACGTCACGACAAAAGAGGACGGATTCTAACCTAGCACTGAAGTGACCAGTGCGGAAACTGTATAAAAAGAATGGGAGTGGGGGTGAACATTTAACCTTAACAAATTGGCTATCTACCATACCTCGACTCTGGAAACATCATCCCTCTGATTTCGGCAAATTCTCAGTTCCCCATCTCAGTTCCGCAGGTGCACACCCACCATCATACGCCTCAGGCTCGGACATTGGCGTCCGGAGGGAGGAAGGGAGGGATCCCCTGGATTTTGCAAATTGTCTCGTTTTTGTGTTCTCCATTAACCCATTCCCGCCTGAAGCGTCCGCTAGGGGACGGATTTGGGAGGTATTGGTTCATCTAGAAACTATTTAGAATTCAGTGTTGTCATATCTAAAAATAGCACGCAGCTTTCTTCCGGAATACTTATCTATGAGCGGAGCCATTTTTTTAAGCAAAATCTATTGTTTAAAGCATAAAAAATTACTTTTAAATGACACGTAAAATTATACCGTTGGCGGAGGTCTTGAGGCGCGTCATGGACGACCCGGACGAAGACTTTTCGTCTTCGGATGACGAAGCAATCGGCGATGTGAGGGTTGGAGGAGCACAACTGGTGTGGGAACACACTGCAGCCCGACTTCGCATGAAATCGACCTTAGAACCGTGCCAGATGGACTCGGCATTGCTAAATGACGAGGATGTTGGAGAGGTAAGCATTGAAATATTTCTCTTTTTCTTTGTTTTTTGTGTGTAAATTGCTTGATTATTGTGAAGTACAAGTATTGTGATTATGTCTATTGAAAGCCTACTGATAGTGACTGGTAGTTACTGATATTCAATACAAGGAAACTTACAAAATAAAAATAATTTGCTGATGAAAAGTGGGCGTGTCCGTTGATCAGCTGATTGATGTTGAATTATGCACTTTTATATTTCTCCTATCTAATTCAGACTTTGTATAATTTTCCATTTACAGGCATCATCTGCACAACCTCCATCTTCTGTAACACCTCCGTCAGCATCACCATCTGCACCGCCAGCAGTGGACATAACAAAAGCGAATGGTCGTGGTCGCGGACGAGGTCGTGGTCGCGGACGAGGTCGAGGAACTGCCCAGCCTGCCAGCCGGACACAGACAAAGCAGAGTGCATCTGCACAACCTCCATCTTCTGTAACACCTCCGTCAGCATCACCATCTGCACCGCCAGCAGTGGACATAACAAAAGCGAATGGTCGTGGTCGCGGACGAGGTCGTGGTCGCGGACGAGGTCGAGGAACTGCCCAGCCTGCCAGCCGGACACAGACAAAGCAGAGTGCAGCTTCCGCTTCTGCTGTTGACGAGTGGACCTGGGAAAGGACGTTCCAAAAGAAGGACATTCCTTTCTGGGGAACACCAGGACCCTCAGAATCTGCACGCCGCTGCGTGACGCCTGCCGAGTTCTTTGGACTCTACATCGGTGACACTGTCATGGAGTTATTAGTTTCAGAAACTAATAAATATGCCATGCAATCTAGACACGATACGCCATCAACCATGTCTTGGGTCCCAGTTACCAGGCAAGAAATGGCAGCATTTCTGGGCTTACACATTGCTATGGGTGTTGCCAACTTGCCTGAAATCCATGACTACTGGTCTACTGAACCCGCCCTTGAAATTGGATGGTATAAGTCTGTGATGCCCCGCGACCGATTCACCCAAATCCTGCGCTACCTTCATTGTTCTGGCACACCATCCAAACCTCGCACTGATCCTGACCATGACAAACTCCATAAAATACGTCCTTTTCTGAATTCTGTTCTTGACAGTTCTTTGTCACACAACATCCCGCAGGAACACATCTCGATTGATGAACAGATGGTCGGCACACGGTGCCGGGTCAGTTTTATACAATTCATGCCAGACAAACCACAGAGGTTTGGAATTAAATTGTGGGCATTAGCAGACAGTAGAAATGGATACCTGTGTAATTTTCAAATTTACACAGGTAAAGAAGCTGGGACTGCCGAGGTTGGTTTGGCGTATCGTGTGGTATACGATTTGATGCAGCCGTACCTGAATAAGGGATACAAATTGTACACCGACAACTTCTACACATCTCCGAAGTTGGTGAAAGATCTCCTGAGAGATAACACATATCTAACAGGAACAGTTAGGTCCAACAGGAGAGGCTTTCCCAAGGACTTCGCAACTTCCAAACTGGACAGCGGTGCATCTGAGTTTCTGCATTCAGATGGCATCACCGCTGTTCATTGGAAGGACAAACGAGATGTGTATTGTTTGTCAAGTTTGCATGGCAGTGAGATTGATGCTTTGCCAAGTAACTCTGGAGATGCTGGAGTAAAACTGAAGCCAAGGTTGGTCTGTGACTACAACACTCACATGGGTGGTGTAGACCTGCATGACCAGCTTCAGGTTTACTACAGCATCGGCCGGAAGGGAATGAAATGGTGGAAGAGGGTCTTTTGGAGGCTGTGCGAGATAGCAGTTCTGAACAGCTATTTGCTGCACAATGTTGTGCACGGCAAAAGCCGGAAGATCACGCAGAAGGCGTTCAGGCTGAAGCTCGCTTACAGCCTCACAGAAGACCTGGTCACACAGCGTGCAAACCCTACGGACAACGCTGTTGTGCCAGGTCCTGGTAGACGCCCTTCCTCCCTCATTCCCAGGCTACTTGGCAAACACTTTCTCAGTAACTCCCATGTCAGGAAACGATGTAGAGTCTGTGCAAAGCAGAAGAACTCGCAGACTGGGAATAGCAGAGACACAAGAACAGTAATGAGGTGCGAGAAATGTGATGTGCCTCTGTGCGTTGGCGAATGCTTCGAACTCTGGCACACCAAGGCCACTATATAAATGAAATTTTTTTAGTAATGAAATGTGCATTTTATAGCCTGAAATGTGCTGATACAGAAAATATCAACTTTGTTATGCCTATCTGTTATACTTGTTGCACTATTGTTGTTTCAGTATAAGAACCGTCAGTTTGTTGCACGTTGGCTTACTAAGGCCGCTATATAAATGAAATTTTTTTAGTAATGAAATGTGCATTTTATAGCCTGAAATGTGCTGATACAGAAAATATCAACTTTGTTATGCCTATCTGTTATACTTGTTGCACTATTGTTGTTTCAGTATAAGAACCGTCAGTTTGTTGCACGTTGGCTTACTAAGGCCGCTATATAAATGAAATTTTTTTAGTAATGAAATGTGCATTTTATAGCCTGAAATGTGCTGATTCAGAAAATATCAACTTTGTTATGCCTATCTGTTATACTTGTTGCACTATTGTTGTTTCAGTATAAGAACCATCAATTTGCACATTTTCCAAAAAAACAATTCAGGCGGGAATGGGTTAAGCAGGTCCATGCAAAACCGTCATTTCCCCCTCCCCAGATAAACTTTGCCGCCTAGAAAATTTTATGCCACCCTTTAGAAAAATTCCTGCGGACGCCCATGGGTTCCGACATGCTTCTCACCACACAGTCCAAATTAAAGTCCCACCTCTTCAAGAATTCCGACCATAATCCATCCAATTCTCCGCCTTCCAAACGCTCTCATCCTCAACTAAACCCGCACTAGCAGCTCCTCTGTATCCTCTCTTTGGTCTCTCGGACTACCGGACTCGACACTTCCCTCGACCATCTCTGGACAACCCAAGTAACTTGACGCAGCGCTCGTGAATGAGGTTTAAAGTAGCACTTTAAAAAGTGGAGTTTATTATTCTTGCGAATCTAGTTTGGAATAGGCCTATATCCTAAGCTCGTCTCCATTATGCAGGTCCTAAGCTGGCCTCCATTAAGCAGGTCCTAAGCTGGTCTCCATTAA
>OY744617.1:3677225-3937225 GCA_963556255.1 Allolobophora icterica | reverse complement strand
AGATTATTCACTAGCTCTCCATTTAATATGATTCTTGCCTCGGTGTTAGGGCTGAGTAAGATTATTTCTTCTAATACTACGGTAGGTTAAATAGGCATGGGGATAAGATAATCTTTGTCGGACTCCTGTTTCTGTGTGAACGTATTCTGTGATCGTTTTATCTATTTTTATGGCACTTGATGATTTTCGATATATCTCTTGTACAAGTTTGATCAGTTGCTTTGGTATTCCTGCGTTTTGCATCGCTCTCCACATTCCATCATGCCATATACTGTTGAATGCTTGTTTGAAGTCTATGAAGTTGATGAAGACTTTCTGGTTGTGTTCTATGCTTTTTTCAAGTATCTGTCTCATTGTGAATAGTGGATCAATTGTGCTTCTTCCTGATCTGAACCCTTATGTATTTAGAATTTAATATAGTGTTTCAGAAGTTTTGTTTAAGAAAATCGTATTTATAGTTATAGATCGATCTTTGTTTGAAGGAAAATGTATTGCATTGAAAGGTGTGAAATTCTTTAGTAGCTTTACCTTTAGTGTTGATTTATTCTGTGATTTAATGAGCTAAGGTTAGAATACAGTTCTTGAAATTCTATTCTTGTACTGGTCGGAGTATAATTAATACATAAACAAATGCAAATTTCCGCAGTCCTAAAAATATGCGTGCCCCTCAGTAGGCAGTATCTGCTTTTGCAGTGGCTGTGGACATTTCAGAGCCGTGCTAAGCATCGCAAGTTAACTGCCACCGACGTGGGGTAATTTTAAATGTAAATAAAAAACAACAAGGACCTCACATGGAAACAAACTCGGACTTCAGCCCCCAAAAGCCGACTTTTATGAGAAGACAAGGTCTCTGAAAGATCCAATCCTTCTGGTCCAACAACTGTATAGATCCACTTGAATAATGTTCAAAGCATCAGTCAGTGGTAACTACTAAACAAAGTCTGTTCCATGCATGCTTTGCTGACCGGATTCTAAGCCTTGTCAAATACCAAGCCTTTGAAATGCCAGCGAGAAGCGAGCTACAGTAGACGAGCTGACGGCTAGTGGCCAGAGCATTTGCCAGAGAAACCAAGGCAGAAAAAATGAGACATCTAATTCTTTGAATATTAAAAGTGTTGCAGTGGGCTGGCCTGTTTGCTGAATATTTAGAATCAAATGACCAATTGCCCAATTTTTACAATGCCCGAATTATGTGCTGAACCTTTTCGTTAAATTGGTAAATATTTGTACACACACACACGCACATAGTGCCACATATATATTATATCGATATGTTTATTCATGCATATGAATAGGCATGCAAAAGCTGATGATAGTAGTTAAATGATGATTCCCATTCAGAGCATGTATATAGCACCTCTTCAAGATAACTACTCCGAGACGCTTCCAACCCAACCCGGTGGAACGGATCAGTTTTCAAGTGCTTATAGAATATGCATGCAGAATATGAGGCTAAGACAACGCCAGGTAGATGACAGTAAATATGTCGCCAATGTTGCTATTGTTCCCTATATTTGGATCTCTTCTGAAAATGTTTTCCTACAATTTGACCTTCAAGCAATTTCTGATGGATACTTGACAAACACGAGAGCAGTTGACCTGAGTTCTGCTCCTGGTTAACAGAAGAGCTGACAGCTGCCTTAAATTCATTGGTACAGTTACTTGTCACTGGATATTTATTTATGGTCTTTGATATATTGCTTAAATAAATTGCCTGGTATGTCCTCAGCATTCTTCAGTTCTAGCACTCTGTAAATCTGAGAATCATTAATCAAAAACCCTCTGCCTTACACCAGAACTTTTACGAGTTCCGTCAAAAGTCAAGTGAAAGTCAGATGAGGATATGGAAACAGCCACACTGAGGGAGAAGACACGAAAGTGGGAATGAGTCCAGGAAGAGATGAGTTCTAAACTGAGATATGAACGCCACCAGGCCCAGCACAGAGACAATTTTGCAGAATTAAAGCCAGATGGGTTGTTTGGTTCTTTGTTGGTCTCTTGGTGGTGGGTGGGCTCTGTCATTTTCTGCATCTCGAGGTGAACTTCTTGTTCCCTTTGCATACACTTCAAAGATGCAATGTCATTTAGAATCAGTCATTGGGCTGAACGTGTGCAATAACCTTCCTTCAGAGCTGTGTGTTCTTTTAACTAGGGAACCTGCATACATCTTTTACAAGCATCTGAAAACTGGTTTTTATCGTCAGAGTTGAGGTGGGAGCGCCTCGGAGTAGGTATCTTGGAGGGGCGCTCTTTAAGTCTGAATGAATGAATGAATGATTTTGGCATGGATTCGTGTGTGATTCTTTTAGCAGAACCTAACAATTTACACAAGGCAATCCAAGTCGCAGACAGTTGCTTATTCTCCACCTGTTGCTAACATAGGCACTGTTATGAGTTATTTAAAACTAGCTGGTTTACCCGGCGTTGCCCGGGGTTACAAGTTTCAATCCTGTAGCGAATTCGCAGTTTTGTATACGCCTTGTCGCGTCTTGCGACCTCTGCCGTGGACTGACTGCTTCTCAGTCGCCCGCTGGCGACGACTGCTTCGCATTCGGGGAGACTGCGAACGTGGACTGACTGCTTCGCAGTCGAAGAGGGTGAACCCGGCGTTGGCGGATTAAAGAAAACACCAGAAATCTAGCCGTCACTGCCCTTAGTAAAGCAGAGTCTTTGAACATACAATTTTGGTGTAAAACGATGAATATAGTTCGAATCGATCGTAATTAAATTTTGTGCGAAAGTAAACAACGTCGTTATGCGCATTATTAATGACGTTGGGGAATACCCGCGCCATAAATAGAACCGCTTGGCAGTGGAAGAGCGTTATGCGCATTATTAATGACGTTGGGGAATACCCGCGCCATAAATGGAACCGCTTTGCAGTGGAAGCGTGAGGGACGGTCGGTTGGGTAGAGTTTTTGGGGATTTTCACCATGTTAGCGGTGAAAAGGGGTACGCGAACCCCTCCACTGGGTGTCCGATGCCGAGGCCGACACAGTAGTGAAGGTTTTGAGTGAAAAGGTGCAAAATTGTAGAAGTTAAGCCCGGTCAGACAGACAGACAGACAGAATTCTCGTTTTATTTATATAGATGTGCTATTTTACTTCATCTAGATCAGTGGTTTTCAACCTTTTTGTAGTGACTGAACCTTAATTTGCTCACAGAACCCAGTGCCTTTTATCCGTTCAATTTTCAAGAAAGAATTTTTATATGAGTGACTTGTAATGTTGGGATAACATTTAGATGTTAGAATTTTATACTTTGAATATCAGTTATTTGCATGTATGTTATAGGCCTTTAGATATTACATTACAAATACGTACTTTACTCTGATTGAAAGCTGTGAAAAATTCTGTTTGTTGCACATCCTTTTTTAAAATTAAGTTTGTGTATTTAATTTTATATTTAACTGTTTTGGAACCCCTGGAACCCATTTCACGGGACCTGGTTGAAAACCAGTGATCTGCATTATATACAACATGTATGGGTGTCCTTGGGTCCTTTTGCAGCTTCTCCTGGAAATTTCATTCAGTACTCAAAACTGAATTTTTCCAAGTATCTTACACAGTTTCCATGTGTTCAACAGCCTTCTATTATACCCATGACACCGCTAACATCTAACTAAAGCGCTCGGGAGTAGGTATCTTGAAGGGGCGCTATACAAATTCTCAGAATGAGTCATGCCGTGTAACGTCTTAGCATCTCACAAGATACTTTGGATGGTTGGATTTCAACTGTTGCACTAACAATATTCTGCTTTCTCTGACATATAACATTACAATGTGCTTATGTAAAGTTCTGTTAGTTCTCTTTAATGTTGATACTTTTATTTCATTTCATTTACGGAACATTTATATAGCGCCCCTTCAAGGCTGTCTACTCAGGACCGCTCCCAGTTCAGCCACGGCTAAAGAGAACTGCAGTGGGACGAGCTCAGATCTAAACGTATCTGTTGCAGCTTGCTTAACCACTGTAGCCTGCCTTCCAGTTGCCCTGACTCATCAGATTCCAACTGTTCTTGTCCACTGGGTATGATTTGTGACTAGAGTTTCACTTGAGACGACCATCACCCGATGCCTTGCGCTTTGTGATAACGGTGCTAGAAAAGTACTTGGAGATAATCTAGGTGTTGTGGATGTGCTTCACCACCAGGGGTTGAGTAGCAGATTCTCTGATCTACTGAGAAATAACAGCAGTTTACTTCACAGGTCATTATGAGATCTGGAGAGCAATCCAAGCGCTGGACTGTAATCCAACAGATGCCTCTTTCACGGAGAAGTCCATGATTTTTTATTATTATTATGAAAAAATTTGCCAAAACCCGAGGTAACTTCACTGTTTATTTTATTATTATTATATTATAAAAAATTTAATTAATGCATATAGGGTGACACAGAAATGCGAATTTGAGGCATGGTTATTCAGTCAGCAGAACAGTTAGACAGCCATTTGTTGAAAACAAAACAGTTGAAAAAGCCAGTGAGAATTAGTGAGTTTTGAGGTTTAAAAGCCAGTGAGAATTAGTGAGTTTTGAGGTTTAAAAGCCAGTGAGAATTAGTGAGTTTTGAGGTTTAAAAGCCAGTGAGAATTAGTGAGTCTTGAGGTTTAAAAGCCAGTGAGAATTAGTGAGTTTTGAGGTTTAAAAGCCAGCGGGAATTAGTGAGTTTTGAGGTTTAAAAGCCAGCGAGAATTAGTGAGTTTTGAGGTTTAAAAGCCAGCGAGAATTAGTGAGTTTTGAGGTGCTTTGTGTACGAAGAAAGAGTTTGAGCATCAGAGATACGTTGTAATCAGTTCCATTCATTGTGGCAGCAACAAGTGAACCTGTAAGGGATAAGCAGTTTGTCACCATATTAGCATTATAATCATGATGAACTTGCAATCGTTGTCCAAACCCTTCCATGTTTTGATGAAACAGAGCACGCTGGAAATCATGTTTATGGTGTTTTTGATGTAATTTCGTTGATTAGCTTTCATTTACCTGAGTCCACGATGCCCACCGCCCCTAACTATTCCTGTGTTCTTCTTGTTTACATAAACAAACTTGTTTGTCACTCCCTGTTACGTCATCTAGGCCCAAATCTACAACATTGACGTCATTCAGAGGAGTGTAGGGTGACTAGGGTCACTAACAGTAATTTGGGGATCAAGAAATTTTATGTTATGCCATAGGACATTATATCTTTCTTGTCATGAGGACATTTTATGATTCTGATGTAATCCATGATGTTCATTTTGGAGAATTGAATTTATATTCGTCAACAATTCATTTTTAACAATTTTTGTCATGTATACAGCAGAGTTAAAAAGACAGCCACTGTAGACTACCCTCTTGTCTGCCACCATAACTGTTACAGAACTTTCTGTTTGAGCTTCTTATTCCTCATAATAATAATAATAATAATAATAATAATAATAATAATAATAATAATAATAATAATAATATAATGATAATATAATAATAATAATAATAATAATAATAATAATAATAATAATAATAATAATAATAATAATAATAATAATAATAATAATAACGTGGACAAGGACAGTGCTGTGAGCTGGCTACCCAGTCCCTGATTAGCAGGATGAGAAAAGTAGGAGTTACACAATTTTTAGGTGCCAAAAACAGCTAAAACAAATCTACTCCTATCCTTTGCTCCTAGGTATGTGATTACTTACTGACCTTACCAATATGCCTACTTTGGGTCAATTTAAATTGCACCTTACTTGGTATTTGCTTGATTCAGAATGCACTTAGCACCGCTTTTGCACTAGCATGTGTTTATTATATTGCATCTTAATGTAAGGTTTTGTTGTACCTGGTGATGATTGACGTCATGACATCGATGTTATTGCCTGTAAGGCTGTAACTAACTACTGGAACGTTATTACTTCTTCTGGGATCACTCTTTGTTACCTGTTCATCGAAGTGTTTTATAACAGTCTGTTCATCGAAGTGTTTTATAACAGTCTGTTCATCGAAGTGTTTTATAACAGTCTGTTCATCGAAGTGTTTTATAACAGTCTGTTCATCGAAGTGTTTTATAACAGTAATTACACTTTGCATCAATAAGAGGTTGTGAATTTGAGAACTTTGAAAATGAAAATGATCTCTTATTCAATTCTTCAATGTCCTTTGTACAATGTTTTCATCATCTTCTTTGTGCAGTTATTGTAATAAATCACTATGATTGATATGCTTGATTCAAACTCAATAGTTGTACGTTTTTCTGCGAACAACGGGACGGGATTCATATGAGCCGCCTTTAGTTTAATAGGATCTTTCTCTGTTAACATCAGAGTATTATCTTCTTATTCCTATCTTACTGACGGGGAACTTAGTAGCCGATTGGTTAGAGCACTCGACTTCAACTTGAAATGTGGTGACTAGTGTTTCGCGTCTCCTTCTCTGACTTGGTTATTGTGTAGGCACCTTGAGCATTGAGCAAGTCCTTCACTCACAATTGCTCAGCACCATTAATTGATGCTTGGTCTTTAGATAGTGTCGCTGAATAATTGCATAATAATAATAGTAGCAGTGTTACCGTTAGGAGCACAAAAGAGGACGTAGGACCTTGGCCTACTTACGTCCGGACCTAGAATTTTGCTGTAAATCAGCCAAAATTTGACAGTTTTGGACGTTATTTTCAGACGTAAAAACGGCCATTTGGGCGTTAACGGAAACCCGTAGTAGTAGTAGTAATAATAATAATAATTATAATTTTACTATGGTTAGGCAAGAGCAATAAGCCTGGTTTTCCAGGGTATGTTCTAGATAGAGAACTGTCCTTTGACTGGTATTACATCTCCTTAGAGCAGTCAGAACCTCTTAAGGATCCAGCTGAATATAGACCTCGGCAACATCTCAGACGACAGGATGCTGTCAAGTGTCGTCACTTCGTCATGTGTTTGTCCACTCGTCGCTGAGCGTGGCCCTGATTCGGCCACTTTGTTTCCACCGACCAAACAGGTCACGTTGAACTGCTGCCCAGGCAAGACATCATATTTTGCAGTTGACGACTTGTTTACAACAGCAAAGTGTTGCGCAAATGGCTGCTTTCAAGGTTAAGAGCGAAAGAATTATCATAATGGGACTACCAGTCAATCCCTTGTGTTGTGAAACTACTTCCAAAATGTCAAAAGGCCCTTGATCTTAAGTGCTTGTAAATCTTGATCCTTTTACCTTATTGTGGTTTGAGCTCATGCTGGATTTGTTTGTTTACACTGCTTTTCCATCCTTTTCCAGAGGGTGGGCCAATGTTTGACCAACTCTGTAAGAAGGCGGATGTCGGCCTTTTTACGGGGGTCTTAAACAACCCTGGTCATGTACTTCACAAATTGCTCCCACCCAAGAAACCTGAAAACTATATTCTCCGACCTCGGTCTCACAACAGAGTGCTTACTCCACTGGACAATGACATGAGGAAAAATTTCATTGGGAGAATGCTGTACTCCTATTAATTGCGATGCTTTTTTTTTAACTGTTGTATTCTATATTGTATTATTTGATGCATGTACACTGGAGTGCTAATCTCTTCAAACCGGTTAAATAAAGAAAATACTTACTTATATCAGCCATTCTCTTATAACTATCTTGTGGATCGACTCTTTTGCCCTAATCTCTTCTGCTGTGCCGAGTTTCCCTATCCCTTATGGATCGAGCGTTGAGACTTATCAACCCTACATGGCTCGGGATCCACACAAAGCTTACCTGTTATTTGCTGCAGCAAGGGTGTGATAGACTTCTGCGTTTGCTTATTTGAGCTGAGTCAGCGGGCTGCACCTAGCCAATCAGCGCTTAAGCCTCTTATGACTCAGAAGGGGGCCCGGAAATCTTTATTGCGCACTGGGAGATCTGGGTAACACCAGGAAAGGAAGGCCTTGAGTCGTAGTCGCAGGCACCTAGATTGGTAGACATCTTGATTAGTAGATGTTATTAGCTGTCAAGCGTTTTTATCGGCTGGTTGCGAAATCAATCTCCTAAAGCTCTCCTTATGGAAGTTGTTACGAGTAATCCAGAAGTTGGCTTTGTTGCAAGTAGTAACCTGGAAGCTGGCTTTGTTACAAGTAATGTGGAAGCTGGCTTTGTTACAAGTAGTAATCTGGAAACTGGCTTTGTTGCAAGTAATGTGGAAGCTGGCTTTGTTACAAGTAATTTGGAAGCTGGCTTTGTTACAAGCAATCCAGAAGTTGGCTTTGTTACAAGTAATCTGGAAGCTGGCTTTGTTACAAGTTATCCAGAAGTTGGCTTTGTTATGAGTAATCCAGAAGTTGGCTTTGTTGCAAGTAATCTGGAAGCTGGCTTTGTTACAAGTTATCCAGAAGTTGGCTTTGTTACGAGCAATCCAGAAGTTGGCTTTGTTGCAAGTAATCTGGAAGCTGGCTTTGTTACAAGTTATCCAGAAGTTGGCTTTGTTATGAGCAATCCAGAAGTTGGCTTTGTTGCAAGTAATCTGGAAGCTGGCTTTGTTACATGTAAATGTGGAAGCTGGCTTTGTTACATGTTGCCGTATCCAAAAGTTGGCTTTGTTACAAGTAATCCACTTCTTGGATTTGAAGGCTGTTAGCCTTTCCCTGGAAATGATGTTTTTTATGGTGACACTGTAGGTCTCTATTGGAAAATTGGCATAAGTCAGAAAATTCTATAGTTTACATCAGGCTGCCTCGCTGTCTTATGGACTGGTTTTCTGGATATTGACCTGATTACAGCTGGTTTTGGTGTGCCATCGGTTGATACCTTGTGCATTAGACACTGGCACAATAGAAGTTACTAATTACAAAATTACAATTGCATGGTAGGTTTAATCAGGTCAGTTTATTGTTCCATGTATTATAATGTCTTTCCTTTGAGGTTCATCATTTGTGTTGAAACGCTCAGATAATAAATTATACCCACACTGACGATTATTTTTTGTGTTATGGTGATAATTGCAGCAACAGTAATGACAATATTATGTTCCTGAATATTGTGCTGATTGATTGACTGACTGGCTGATTGATTGACTGGGGAACTGACTGGCTGATTGAGGGACTGGCTGTCTGATTGATTGACGAACGGACGGACTTGCTGATTGATTGACGGACTGGCTGATTGATTGACTGGGGAACTGACTGGCTGATTGAGGGACTGACTGACTGGCTGTCTGATTGATTGCCGAACGGACGGACTTGCTGATTGATTGACGGACTGGCTGATTGATTGACTGGGGAACTGACTGGCTGATTGAGTCTCTGACTGACTGGCTGTCTGATTGACTGGGGAACTGACTGGCTGATTGAGTCTCTGACTGACTGGCTGATTGATTGACTTGCTGGCTGTCTGATTGGCTGACTGGCTGATTGACTGACTGAGGGACTGACTGGCTGGCTGTCTGATTGACTGACAGGCTGGCTGATTGATTGACTGGCTGTCTGATTGACTGGCTGATTGACTGACTTGCTGGCTGATTGATTGACTGAGGGACTGACTGTCTGATTGGCTGACTGGCTGACTGGCTGATTGAATGACTGGCTGGCTGTCTGATTGACTGGCTGGCTGATTGACTGAGGGACTGGCTGGCTGGCTATTGGTTGACTGACTGACTGACTGACTGAGTGACTGACTGACTGACAGCTTATACATTCGTGTGAGTTTATATATACATGTACACGTGCTTTGCTTTGCGAGTGAAAGACAGAGCCGAGACAAAGAATAAGACTTTTGCAGAGGAGAGAGAGAGAGAGGCTGGTGCTGCTTTCGTTGGGTCACTGCCAGTCAGCCAGCCGGGCCTAAGCTTAGGCCTTGGCTGAGTAACTAAGCTTTAAGCCTTGGCTGAGTCGGTAGGCCCTGGCTTCGTTCTGTACCTGGGCCTCGTTTGCCCCAGTCTGACCTACCCGCACGCATCCGGTGCAGATTTTACGACCCCAGATTGCAGTCTTTGTCTGGGGCTCGGAGTTTCGCCCTATGATTACAAATGATTTGCTCATTTCTCCAGTAAAGACGGCTGTGTTTGTTGAGACGGAGATGTACTCAGGGACCCGAAAGGTTAAAGGTCGAGTCGTTTTAAGATGGATGTGGTTATGTAGCCGGTAGGTAAACCTCGGCTAATCTAATCCAATCTGGTGACAAAGTTACCAGACTGACTCCGTCACCAACGAAGACTCCGATGGCTTGGACATGTAGAACAGTTGACCGAATCCCACACAGTGCACTACATGCAAGATTCAAAGGAAAAAGAAACAAAGGCAGACCAAGACTACGCTGGATAGATAATATAACTGAGGACATAACATCACTATAGGACTAACATTAAGGGGGCAATAGACTTGACAAATGACCGAGGACAATGAAGATCTTTTATTCGTACCCTTTGCCTCCGAATGGCTGGCATCTGAAAATGATGATGATGATGATTCAACAGCTAAGGCATGACTAAATATGCAAATGTATTCTGCCAATGTATGAAGTGGAAGTACGCCCCCAATCCAGTCCTTCAACTCATCTTGCTGCAACACTTTCGGATGTAGTAGTCCAAAGATTTAGATACAATAGAAGTCTTTGATTAGTCGAACACCATCGCCTTGTTTCATTCTTCTCTGAGAAGATTTTTCTCAGGCATCATCCTCTTGCGCACTTTAGCAGGCGAAATTGTACCAGGTTCTGTGGCCTGAAGGAAGCATTACCCTGGTTCCAGTACTTATGTTCTTTGTCCTGGCTGAAGCATGCTGGAATTATGGCGCTTGACAGACTAGTAAACACATGAATAAATGCTGTTCCAAAATGATGGTGCCAAGCAGTGATATTTCAGTTAACTGAAATAGAACTGAAGCAAACATTCTGAATTTCCATTTAATGGAAACTGAAACTAAAACGAAAATTATTTGCAAAACGGAAACGGAAAAACCAAAATTAAAATGTGAGAATGAAATAGAAACGATAATTAATATCTGAATCGACATCAATGTTGAAAATACTTTTAAAATTTTCTGCATTCCTGTTGGGTTTTAGTTGGACTAAATCGATGTCTACGTAAGTCTCGGTATTTAGGCAAACCATTTCTTCTAGTTATTCAATGTCCGGTTGTCCAAATTTATGTTGTCTGTTGGTGTTAGATAGGTTGCTAAATTTTACTTTTAAGAATGAGCTTATCACGACTATTAGCCGGACGTAAGCAAAGTGTGGCAGTATTTTGTGTACGATGACGAAACGAATAAAGTTCGTATTTAGTGCAAGTTGGGTTAGACGTTAACAATAAACCATGTGGACTGCAGCTTGTTGGCAAGAATTCGACTAATCGGAAGGTAAATATATTTAACAATATTAATTGCAGTTATTCACAGAACTGTCATGCAGATAGATACAGAGTAATGACAGCGTTACTAATGATCCTTTGACCCGCTCGGATTCCATTACAGAACCATGTTATCAAGTACATATGCCAATACCGTACCACAGCGTACCAGGATGCCCTGACATTTTGGGCTAACCGGTGATCATATATATAACCTCTGATAACATAATATAATCAATTGTACGTCATTGTTATTGTCTATCAATGCAAATATATCTATGTAGAAACTGAAACTGAAATTTCCACTAACTAAAATGAAAACGAAAATGATTTCAGAACTGAAACTGTAATAAAAACAATTTTTCCAAATCTGAAGCTTGAATTGAATAGAAATTACGAACCAAAAGCTAAATAAAAACTGAAACTATAATTATTTTCAAAACTGAAATATCACTGGGGCCAAGACCCGAGGTAACATCGCTATTTATTTTTATTTTTTTATTACTACTGTATTATGAAAATATTTACTGCATACAGTGACACAGAAATGTGAATTTGAGGCGTGGTTATTCAGTCAGCAGAAAAACAGTTAGACAGCCAGTTGTTTAAAATCGAGTGATAATTAGTGAGTTTTGAGGTGCTTTATGTAGGAAAAAAAGAGTTTGAGCATCAGAGATACGTTGTAATCTGTTCCATTCCTTGTGGCAACAACATTATATAGAATGCACGAGAATCCATGATAGTTCTGCACCATGACTCAGCTAAAAGACCCATACAAAGAAGATCACAGTCTCCGAAAGGGAAGACTACGTAGACAGAAGTGGCCATTTGGTTGAAGACTATTCAGTTTCAAGACGTGACAGTGATTGAAGACCATTCTGCATGATCGTGGCCTTGCATTCAATGCACTGTCAGATTGGGATCACCTATGAGGATGACATAAATTTGCACTGACAATTGAAAATGTGGATTTCTCGATCTCTACACCTTCAAGAGTAGCCTTGGAAAGAACAGCCACAAGAATCGTCGACATCAACTATGTTCCATGTTGTTGGCACTATGTGCTATCACGCCTTGAAACTGAACGGTTTTCAAACGTTGGGAGTGGGACTTGCATTATAATTGTTTAGACTTTTCTACGTCGTTGATCCACACAATATCCATTAATCAATCTATCTTTTATGATTTGACGCGTGTTCAGAATACTTACCCTTTCTGTTCCTGAAAAGGGAGCAAGGTTGTGTCACTTGTTGACTGCGCTCTAGCGATTATCAGTTGGTCGCGTACTAGACAACGCTAATAAATTAGACATTGTTGTCGTGTCTCTGAATGTTGAAGGTTGGAAATAAATTGTGTTGGTACATGAATGCGTGTACAACGGTGTACTTGTATGAGTATGGAATTTTATGTTCTACCTTTAGAGAGCCTCCCAAATTATATATATATATATATATATATATATATATATATATATATATATATATATATAAACGCTGCACAGCTCGGACTGCTCGGTCGATTTGAGTGCACTCGTCTGACCTATGAACTGAAATCCGATGCTCCTTGTATTGGCTGTGTAACTGGCGTACATGCTGGTCAACAGTGCCTTTGCAGCCGTGGCTTCATCTAGCGGAAGATGGAATGAAGTCAGGGTCAGCGGATTTGCAGCCACGCGTGCTTGGTCCATTAAATAATACGACCTTGTTCTTTCGTCGCTTGGAGCGCCACCGTGTACTGCCGTTTTATAACGGAAGGGCCTTGGACATTAGGAAGCGTCGAGTGTCGTGTCGTAGTGTATTCTAACTTTATTCCCAACTTCGTAACTTTGTAACTTTATTTAGCATATTTTGGGGTCTTGTATGTCGTCTGGGTTCCAAGGTGAGGTCTGTCAAAGCATGTAATACATAGTGACATAGTGTCTTCTAGGGGGTTTCGTGTTTCGTCCATTGTACGGATAGAGCACTCCTTGACGATGGGAATGCAAGTTATGCAACGATTGTAATTAATCACTTCTAAAGCGCCGGTGTCTAATGTACAAGGCATCAACCGATGTGCACGAAAACCAAGCCTTGGTCAGGCCAATATCCAATGTCCAATGGGACAGAAAGGCAGGTTTTGACAGATAAGCAATTTGAAATTGGCAAGTCTGAAGTTGAGGATGAAATGACGAGTGACTTAGTTGAATGAACAGGAGAGAGAGAGAGAGAGAGAGAGAGAGAGAGAGAGTTACGTAGAGATAGGCCTACAGGGAGGGAGTTACGGACAGATACAGGGAAACCTGGGAGAGCGTTACGGACAAATACAGGGAGAGAGTAGTACAATCTATGTCTAGCAACCGAAAAATCTCCACCAATTACCGTGTTATTGTTAGATATGAATCGATAAATACAATCGGATGGCGTCGTTGAATCAACAAATCTGAGATACGAGAACTTATTTTAAGTGTTGCGGTCGGCCTGAGACTCCAAAGTTCAGTCTTTTATAATAAGCCAAAGACTTAACGTTTGGATCTTGCGAAGGTAGAAGCAATTATTGTTTTGCTTAACATGCCGCACGAAGTGAACGTCTAAGCAGAGAGGCGCATTCATTAGCTGTACGGATCGCACGAGCGTCGGAGACGATTGCTTTTATCGATAGTACAGGCCATGCAGCAGCAGCGTATCGTAACTAGGTCGCCCGCTATGTATGCTCGTGCTGTTAAAACTCGTACCAGAATACACCCTTGAAAGCAATGTGTGCAAACACGAATTTGATCCAGATCGCCCACAGACATCAGCTGCTTGTCTCGAAGCACGGTCACTGTCTGTCTACCAGTAGACTGTTTGTTTACCTATTTTAAGTGCCGTGTTGTTGTTGTCTACGTGCAGACCACAGAAAAATGGGCCTTGTTACCATGACTGAATGTTTTCACTACAGTAGGTTCTGGTTTGTCAGACATGAGTTTGAAGATAGCGTTGACAAGCCTTTTTGACTGAAAAATGGAGCCCCGAGTTGGCTGACAGGTTGAGAAATGCAAAGAAGCACGGACTATGATTTACGATCTCGTCCTATTATCCCAGTGAACTTGTACCCATCACGTGAACCGTGGCTACACGACTCACCGTAGAAAGGGATCATTTGCATTTTAATAAAACCACTTTGAGTTTATGTCCCCTCTTAACGTCAACTTCAATGCCAGCAGGTTTTAATATACCCTGCCGCCAGGACCCTGATGCCGACAGTAGACTTTTTAAAAGTAAGTGTTGCACATCAAAGTGATTTAATGTAGTATGTAAAAAAGGTTAAGTTCAAGATCAGTTACGGTGTGAGACACCTTAGCCGATTGGTTGGAGCGTAACGCGGAGAGGGTTCGAGTCTCCTCCCCTGAGATGGTTACTGTGTAGGGACCTTGAGCAAGTCCTTCACTCACAAGTACTCGGTACCATCGATTAATGCCTGGTCACTGGATATTGGTGTGTGATAAATGCTTAGAAGAAGAACAGTCCATTAAGCAAGCTCTGACGCAGCCGTGGTTATGAAGTGTTAACGACTTCATTTTCTTAACCTCGGCCTATGAGGAAAGGTGGCCAGTCATTTGCCCCGCCGTCTCATCTTCCCACCGACAGTGTATGGTCAGGGCACTCATCATTATAGCTGAGTTGGCAAGGGGGTGCAGATGGACCAGATATTTCCAATCAAATTTCTGCCCTGGCAGGGATTTGAACCCCGACCTCTTTTCTGTGCGTAATTGGTACCCGCGCTGATGGCTATATAGGTAATCACAGCACCCGGGCCCGCACCAACCTTAATGCGGCCCTGTTACAAATGTAGGTTAGGAGGTTAAAGAAGACGTCCCATTTTTGTATTACTACATATGGTCATGTTTGTGCCTCAGACAAAAAAACGCTAGTCTTTACGAAGTTCCGGTCTGGACCGTCTGGGGCATCGTGGATATCAACTAGATTGTTGTGGTCATGACTGCTTTTCAGACAACCTTGAAACCCGACCGCTGATATGTTTCTATCAGAACGCGTAAACAACTCTGTTGCCATTACCTTTTAAACCACAGGTAGTAAGGCCGAGACAGCCCACAATCGATTGCAGGTCGAGCAGCCAATCGATCAATTGCCATGTTGTCTGAGCAGGACGGACGGTAGGGCAAAGCGAGCAGCGCGCGACGGGAAAGACATAAATCTTCAGTTGGGAATGAACTGGATTTTCTTTACTGGTGACACGGTGACCTAGATGTGGAAGACCGTAAATCAGGCCATATGCGTTTGAGTTGGAGCATGGCCTGCGGTGTGGCTCCCAGCAGGAAGAGGGGCGCCCTGTATTGGAGCCAAGCCCAGCTACCTCGTTTTCTGCTCGGCTTGTAGAGTTGTATATATGTATGTATCTGAACGCTTATGTAGCATGTTTTAAGAGCAGCATATAGGCGCTGTAACAGGGCTATCTAGCAGAGTTACTGTGAACGTTACAGATGCATAATTTGCATTAATTGGCAATTCTGTTGTGTTTTAGCGAAATCTTTTTGCTCCTCAGACTCCAAACAGAGAAAGAAAATGTATAATATGTGTGGATAAAACTAGATATCTGATCTAATAATAACAATAATGTATAATATGTGTAGATATCTGATCTAATAATAACAATAATGTATAATATGTGTAGATATCTGATCAAATAATAACAATAATGTATAATATGTGTAGATATCTGATCTAATAATAACAATAATGTATAATATGTGTAGATATCTGATCAAATAATAACAATAATGTATAATATGTGTAGATATCTGATCAAATAATAACAATAATGTATAATATGTGTAGATATCTGATCTAATAATAACAATAATGTATAATATGTGTAGATATCTGATCTAATAATAACAATAATGTATAATATGTGTAGATATCTGATCAAATAATAACAATAATGTATAATATGTGTAGATATCTGATCTAATAATAACAATAATGTATAATATGTGTAGATATCTGATCTAATAATAACAATAATGTATAATATGTGTAGATATCTGATCTAATAATAACAATAATGTATAATATGTGTAGATATCTGATCAAATAATAACAATAATGTATAATATGTCTAGATATCTGATCAAATAATAACAATAATGTATAATATGTGTAGAGATCTGATCTAATAATAACAATAATATACTATTATGATTATAATGATTATAATTATTATTTAAAATGTATTCACTTCTGTGGCACTGGTGTCCGATGTGCAAGGCATCAGCTGATGGCGCTCCAAAAACCAAGCCTAATCAGTGTTTTATACAGTACAATACAATACAATTGCATTTGATATTGACCTCCTTCCAATGTTCAGAAGTTCACAAACTATGAGCCCCAATTTGATACATGTATCTCCTTTGCCGACCAGGAGGCAAGAGCAAAGATTGAAGCGCAGGGGTTAGATGTAAGCTCAGGAGCTCTGTGTTAATTGATGACATGTTCATTCACAATGTAAGAGTCGATTAATGAATAAATTATCAAAATATATGCGATGATGATACAGCCGATTTTCTATATGGATCAGAATGTTGGACAATTTGAAAACAAAATGAGAAGAATTCTTGCAGCAGAAATGAGTTGGGTGCGGTAGATCACAGGGATTTCAAGACTGCAGAAAATAAGAAACGACACAAGACAATCATTAGGTATCCAAATAACTCTGCTAGACAAAGGTGTTCAGCAAAGACTGATAGTTTGGACATGTGAAAAGTAAGTAAGTATGTATATTCTTGATTAAACTGGTTGCTGAAGAGCTGCACTTCGTGCACAAAACGTCAAAAACATATACAGATTCAGTTAGAATACAGCATTCTTCCCATAAAAGTTTTACTCATGTTATTGTCTACAAGGTTCAGGACCCTGTCGTGAGACCATGAAATGAGAGAATATCAGAATAAGGAGTGGATTTGTAGAACATGCATTGGGTTTTGAGAACTGATGAGAAGAGACCAATATCAGACTGCCAGCAACGCTGTGTCAAAGGTAGGACTGTCACAATGGAAGGAGTATCCCAGTCGCATCAAAAGAATACCAGTTGACCGAATCCCACACAGTGCACTACATACAAGACTCGAATGAAAGAAGGAACAAAGGCAGACCAAGACTACGCTAGGTAGATAATATAAACAAGGACATGACATCACTTGGACTAACTCTAAGGAAGCACTGGACATGACAAATGACCGAGGACAATGGAGATTATTTATTCATAACCATCGCCGCCAAATGGCTGACGTCAGCAATTGAAGACCATGATCTGTTGAAGAGTCTTGTGGTTGAAATGTGATAGATATATGCGTGTTTAATATTTACTGCAATCTTGAACATGACAAATGTCGGGTGCTATTTTTTACCTCAGAACTTCTGTTGCATTTGGTTTAGAGCTTAAAAAACTGTTCCTATCAATATTTGAAAACTTTATGTCAGTATGTAGAAGCAACAGTGTGAAGTCGGACTTTAATGTGACTTGTTTTATTGTTCAAAGACAAGGTGAGCCACACCACTTGATAAAAAAATTTGATCAATGTATATTCGATCGTATGTGGTGTATGTATTTATGCACGCGCGTATATGAAGTCGTAAAATAGGTTCAGTAGATTACCGCTGGGTCTGAAGCATAGTTCGAGAATTCGTGACTTTTGGTTTTAAAATTCGTAAAAATTCGCGAATTTTTGGTCTTTTTTAAAATTCGTAAAAATTCGTAAAAATTCGTTGGGCCATTGTTGGGCCTTGTTTTACATTGACAGTGACGTTTTGCAAATGCAGCATAATCAACAACAACATATGTGATGTCGTCATGATTTGTTGTGTTAAGCTTCTGCTTAGAATTTAATGTAAAATTCAATATGAAAGTTTTTTACGTAACGAGTTAATTTAGTAAAAATCTAATTTCTTAAAGATGAAAGAACATGGACCGGAGTGGCAGTATGTAGTAATTTTGGAGGAGACGAAAAAGGTAATCCAAAATACAGTATTGTTTTTGTGACAAGGAATTTGTTGGTTGTTCTGCCCGAATTCAGCATTTGCATGGCGAAAATACAGAAACCAGAGTCAAGTGGGAGCAGTGGGCTGTTCCTGACTGGAAATCAAAGGACGATGAAGTAGCCTAGAAGACACAGCTCCGTGAACGTTGCCAACCCTTTTTAACCATGTTTGGTTGCAAGCTGTGCTAATGACTGACTGGTCTAACTGGAGCTGAGGCACTGGTGGTTTTTCGTTCTCCTGACTGACTCACAGTCACACATCCCAACTGTGATAGAAATCGAAGTTCAAGACTCCAAGTAGAACAGACCTGGTAACTGAATATCAGTACTATTGTGTTTCTTGTCAGCTATCTTTTACGGCTGATTGATTGATTGCCCATGACACTGACATTTACTTGTTAAAAGTTGAAAAGTAAACAAATAATGAAATTCGTTGCCATGGCAAAAAATTCTATTATTTTATTATTTTACGAATTTTAACGAATTTTAAAACTGCAGTTTTAAAATTCGTTAAAATTCGTGAATTTTAAAAATTCTTAAAATTCGTAAAATGCGAATTCTCGAACTATGGTCTGAAGTATTAAAGTTACTGTCAGGCTGTCCGCTATGTAGTCACTGCTGATTGCTATGATAAAATAAAAGAAACGTTTTATGGTTAACCTTTTTATATGTAAAATGATGAGCAGTTTCATGACTTCATGATCACACAGAGAGACAGAGAGACTGAGGCAGAATTGATGTTTAGTGTTGAACTTTGGAGTTTTTACTGGTTAATTACGAGTTTTTTTAATACCAGCGAATAATTGGAAATTGCTTGATTCAAGCTGTTTTTACTGATTGGAAAGAGATGTGTATAGGAGTAGGGCAAGTTGGAGAGACAATGAGAGAGGCAGGGAGAGAGAGGGTGAAGAAGGCCCTAGAGATGCATTTATTAAGCACCACCGAGCATCAGTCAATGGTGGTGAGCAATTGTGAGTGAGAGACGTGCTCAAGGTCCCTATGTAGTAACCGTCTCAGGGGAGACTCGAACCCGTTACAAGAGCTCAACCAATCGACTACTGTAGCAATGTAACAATGCATTCAGTACTTTGCATAACAGATTCCAATGAAAAGTGCAAACATCTGTATATTTGTGTTGTTGTTAAATAAATCCCAGTTTTATTGAGTTTACTCTTTTTCATTTACCTTTTGACGTGCGCATTCGCGACTCTCTTAATGTCGATATCCTTTGGTGTTGATGTGCAAAGAGTGAGTGCCACGGCTTCAAATGGGAATCGGTCCAGTGTTGTGTGCGAATCTTTCGGTGACATTTTTCGTCGAATATTGTTGGACTTTTGGAAATTTGTGTACTGTAACTGACTTCTTATTGGTTTCAATAAGTAAAACATTCTGAAGCTGAAGAGAGTGCAGAACTCTTCAACTTGAAACATAACTAACATATCAAAATGTGAACGTATAACCTCTGTGTTTAAGGCTTTGCATTGGCTTCCTGTTCAGCAAAGTATTTGTTTCGAATTAGAGCTCATTGTTTTGAAACACTGAACTCTGGCCAATCACAATATACTTAAAATCAGTCCTTATTCCCAGACTCTCGTCATGATTCACAAAGGTCTTCTGATTGACTTTCTTTGGTCATACCAACACTAGAACTAAGAGCCCTACTTGGTGAACAAGATTTTTGGTTGTTCGACCTAGATTTTGGAACTCTCTGCCTATTTCTGTCCATTCAGATCGGTCGCATACATCATTTCAATCGCAGTTTGAGCCTTACCTTTTTCAGACTGCTTATCCACCATAAGCTGCCTCTCTGTCTTGTGGTGTAAACATGTGTAAACTAAAATGCGGTTAGCAGTTGGATTAATAAATGATAAACTTACTTACTTACTTACAGACCGAACTTCTGGACACCGACTTGATTACGGCTTGGTTTTTGGATGCTATCAGTTGATCCTTTGCAGATTAGACACCGGCGCCATAGAAGTTATAAATTATCCGGTTCAAATCGTCTGTCAATAAGGTCTAAACATGAGACTCGTCTCTCAGCTTGCATACACATCACAGCCGGATTTCTCTGACCCTTCAAGGTCCTCGCTTCTCTGTTGGTTGGTTTTAGTCAGGGCCTCATTAAGGCTAGTGCGGACCCGGGTGCTGTGATATATAACATCAGCGCGGGTCCCAATTACAATAAAAACTTGTTAATGTACTTCCAACAATGCGGGCCCCTGAAAACTGTGGGCCTGGGTGCTGCAGCACCCTTAAACCCCCCTAATGAAGGCCTGGTTTTAGTGCGATTGCACTTGAAGTGACTATTGACTGATGTCTTGAGCATTGTGATTAACGGCACTTTAGAAGTCGTTAGGGTAGATTTTTCTTCCAGCCGTAGTCCTGCCTACGATGTATGTCCTACATATTGATACACGTGTATTTGACACGCGTATGCATTTCTCAAGTAGGCGTACATGACCGTAGTAGAGTCCCACATACTGACTCGTGAAATCGATATCATAAAAATTCACATTGAATTCAGTTCGCAGTGTTAAGCTAAGAGACCACTTCACTACTCCGCGATTACATGCTAGCCAAGGTCTCCAGGCCTTGAAGGGCGCAGGAGCAAGTGCATTATGACACGGCAGATTTTTCATAAAGTCATTGTGTACTGAAGGCCAACTGAGATTTATACTGTAATCAGCGGCGGCGGCGATCTTCTTTGACAGGTGGGGGCACACGTGACGCTTTTGAACTGATCTGTTAAAAAAAGAGGTGAAAAAATACTTCGCACATGAATTTGTTGACCTTTTTATGGTGTTTCTTCAAAATGGGGGGAGGCAACTGTATCCTGTGTCCTCCACTGCTGAAGCTGGGTTCTTGTTCCCTTCGACCCCCTCGATTTGAGTTGTTCTGCCGTTAGGGTTCCAGATTTCCATAAGCGATGATTTTACAGTTGGTAATATATGGGTTACATTGTGATGATTGTGTTTTCAATTGAGGTATTATAATAACATCTTTATTGGCGACTGAGAAGCAGCGTGTTAAGAAAACGACGCATGTCACATGGTTTCGTATGGTGACACTGGCGTTTAAATACACAGATGGCCGTCAGTCAGTCTGAGAATTTTCAACGGTTTAACTCTGCGGTGCTTTGAGGGCTTGGCCTCTCCATACCTGCGGGAGCTCTGCTGTCCCACCTCATGTTCGCAACATAGTTGCTCTCTCCGCTCAGCTGCGCAAGCTGCGCTTATTGTTTCCCGCGTGGGGACAGCCATACGGCAGCACCGTGTCTTCTCTGACGGAGTGTGGTAGGGAGACCATTCCAGGTTATGGGGACAGCCCCCATAACCTGGAATGGTCTCCCTACCACACTCCGTCAAGTTCAGTGGCGTCACTAGGGTTGGTGTCACCCGGTGCGGAAAGTCATGGTGTCACCCCATGGACCTACTCCCTTAGTCCCTTACAGACCATACAGTATCCTTAGTAATGTTTTTTGTACTAATGTTACTCGTAAATAGTAATTCCTGTATATCACTGAATACAATGGCAATTGTAGTGACATAAACAACTAGCAGAATTAAAATTACAAATGCATATTTTATCATATTTATATTTTAATCATGTACCGTCATATCATCAGTTATGTCATCAAAATTCAAATTAGCAAAAATTAATTAATAAAATTAATATATATTGAACTATGGAGAGCAATGAAGGCGCCTGCAGCCTATACAATCCCCACCTCACCTTACTTACTCGCACTTGCTACTACCACTTGAGCAGACTGCATGCGAGCTATCCGTCGATCCGTCTCTCCTGCAGTTTTCACTACCATCATCCATGCATTTATCTGTTGCCGCATTGATTATATTGCAATTCTTAACTGGATGGCCTTCCGAAAGTCCGTCTTTCTGCCTTCAATCGGTACTTAACGCAGCTACTCGCCTTATTGATCATCGTTCTCGGTTCTCCTCCATCTGTAGGCCTACTTACATGACTGATGTCTTGCATTGGCTTCCTATCCCCGCTCGTATCCACTTCAAGATCATTACTTTTGTCTCTATGGCGCAACAGGGCTTAGCTGAGTTAGCTCCAGTTTACCTTTGTGACCTGATGCGACATCTCTGCTTCTTCTCATCGACCCCTACGTTCACTGAATCGGCTTGATCTGTTTGTTCTCCACGGTGAGGTCTGCTCTGGCTCAGTCGCTGTCGTGGTCCATCCCTATGGAACTCCCTTCCCTTGGTACTGCGTGGGACCCTACTCCCTCCCTCCCTCCCTCCCTCCCTCCCTCCCTCCCTCCCTCCCTCCCTCCCTCCCTCCCTCCCACACTCTCTCTCTCTCTCTCTCTCTCTCTCTCTCTCTCTCTCTCTCTCTCTCTCTCTCTCTCTCTCTCACTCTCTCTCTCTCTCTCTCCCTCCCTCCCTCCCTCCCTCCCTCCCTCCCTCCCTCCCTCCCTCCCTCTCTCTCTCTCTCTCTCTCTCTCTCTCTCTCTCTCTCTCTCTCTCTCTCTCTCTCTCTCTCTCTCTCTCTCTCTCTCTCTCTCTCTCTCTGTAACAGTTGTTCATCGTTTAAGACTTTTCTGTTTCCGCGACTGACCGCGAGGCTCACATGCTGAGTATATACTCTGAATAGTTCGCACTGTGAGAGGCGATTTATAAATTCCCAGATACCATGCCGTACCATAAAATTATGTTCAAAGAATGATGATGATGAGTTCTCTGCCCGAAGGCCATAATTAAGGCAGGTTCAATGGCTTTACGCCACCCTGGGATGAGATGAGTGAGGTGGCTTCCCGTTGCCTTCCTCAGTTCAAAGAATACAGAAAATTATATAATAGCAACATTATTAGTAACTATGATTTTTTTATTTTTCTCATTCTTTTCCCTAATTAATACTTCATTATCAGAAACGTTATTGGTATACGCCCTAGGGCCTAGGCCTATATGGCTTCAAAAATACTAATTACCATAACATTGCAGCTAAAATCACAGAAATTTGGACGAAGTCAGCGATTAGGCCATAAAACACCAAACGAAAACAATGAAAACAACATATGTACAGGTACATAATATATCACGTTTGGGGTTCTTTACAATACATCGAGGCAGTTTATTTATAACCACAGATGAAATAATTCTTGTTCTACGAGTCCTGTTGAAGAGACTATAATCATATGAGCTGTGAGGTCACATGCCAGCCCGGCTTCTGTCGGGCCTTGTGGTGCAGGCTGACACGGCAGAGCAGCCCGGCTTCTGCCTTGAGCCCGGCCTCTGTGGGGCCTTGCATGTGGCGTTTGGTTGGCTATCGGAGATAGAAGTGGCAGACGATTGCCAATTGACACGAGTCTTGTAGCTAGGACAGCAACCACGTTATCGGTTTGTAGGGCTTGTACTATGTAGGCCTACACTCTTGGCCCATTCGGCGTGGCTCCTTTGTTAGCTGGGGATGTTGTTAAGCACATGTAACAATGGAAGTGTTGGTTTATAATCCTTCCTTTGTCATATGTGCTTAATGCGTATTAATGCTGTTTCGAAATCTATGTATGGTGTTTCATAGTGTAGTTGTTAGCACGCTGGATTGTCAATCAAGAGGTCCGGGCCAGAATTTTGGTTCGAAATTTCTGCTCCATCTGCGCCCCCTAGCTAATCCAGCCGTCCTTTGGACGGCTGAAAATAATTTTGGACGGGCAGAAATTGTGCATGGACTGTATTGGACGTGATGTCCTAAATGTGGTATAATGTATAATCCATTCCCCTTCATCTGTGTAACGATGTTCCTTTTCTCAGACAAGATGCACTTCTCTGGCAGCTATTTATGACCTAGGATAGGTGTAATTAAGTGCCAATTAGATGAGGTTGTTTCATGGTAATTGGTGACTGATTTGACTATATAAATACCTTGACCTTATGAATAATTATAGGGGCTTGGATTGATAACAAGTAACGGGACATGTGATCAATATTTGTTCCCTAGGCTATAATAATCAAATAAGGGAATTAAAAGTTACAATCTGAAGTTAACAGATTGTTGTTTGTATCATTTTATGTAAAACAAAACTGTTACAATTGTGATCAAGACCAAAAAGTCATTCAGTGTAGGGGCATTGCAGACTTTTGCAGTCGGATTCGTACGGTCGCGGCATCGGGTGGTCACGACTTTGAATACTTTTGGACGCCCTACTCTTTATTTCTGGCCAAGGGCCTGTAGCCAACTCAATTATAATGAGTACACTGACCGTACACTGTCGGTGGGAAGATGAGACGGCGAGGGAGAGGACTGCCCACCCGCACTCGTATGCCGAGGCTAAGAAGTCGCTAACACTTCGATCTGCCGACTCAGTAGACCTTAGTCCTTCCAAGCGCTGACAGCAGCGCATCGGGAGACACAGCTGCCGACTCAGTAGAGTTCTCCAAATCCAAACTTGACAGTTTATCTGTTTTTGAAGGCCTATTCTGTTTCAAGGCGTATTAGTTGGTTGTGAGGTGCTCCGTTACGGTGCCATAGAAATTGTCATTATTACGTGATTCATATCCATGGCTGACTCAGGGCTAGCTTAAGAGACTGCTCGTCATCTTCTTAGAAATTTATAATAATCTGTTTGGCGAAACGGTCTATTGTTACAGAAGAATTCCTGATAAATGGTAATTGCTCACTGCGTCATTCTGGTTATTACCAGATGCTCTCCTTACTTACCTTTCCCTACTCAGTCATATTTTTCCAGCTGCTACAGTACCTCTATACACCTGGCAGGATCACTTTCAATTTCCTTGTAACCATGATTTCTTGTTCTCTGATGTATCCGATTTCGACAACGCTAATTCTCCAGCGGATCATTTGAGGAGGAAGCGGATCATTTGAGGAGGAAGCGGATCATTTGGGGGAGGAAGCGGATCATTTGGGGAGGAAGGGATCATTTGAGGAGGAAGCGTATCATTTGGGGAGGAAGCGGATCATTTGAGGAAATGAGGAAGGGGATCATTTAAGGAAATGAGGAAGCGGATCATTTGGGGAGGAAGGGGATCATTTGAGGAGGAAGCGGATCATTTGAGGAGGAAGCGGATCATTTGAGGAGGAAGCGGATGTTTCACCTGAGGCAACCATTGACTAACGACGAGTGTGGCTCGTGCATTATGATAACGTTGCTATTGAAGTCTTGATTAGACTTTCTAGAAATTGTTTTTGTAATTATGTTCGAACGTCACTGTTGCTAAACCACTCGACTTACTATCGCGCATCGGCCTCAATTGTTTGGTTAAGTTTTGCTTACGCAATAAGTGTCTTATTCAGACTGATATGATCCGAATAAGAGAGAGACAACTGGTGATTGTTTATAACAGGAGAGATGTACTTGCTAAAGTACATATTATGTTAGCTGTTGGTTGAGATTTTTATTTATTTATTTATTACGGATATTTCTATAGCGCCTCTCGAAGTCTACTACTACTCAGAGGCGCTCCCGACTACAGCATTTGATACTGTTCCGGAATTTTCACGGCGAAGCGCCACGAGCAATTGTGAGTGAAGGACTTGCCCAAGGTCCGTACGCAGCGGATAGAGTTGGATTCGAACCTGCAACCCTCCGGTCACAAGGCGCCGAACTTACCACTGAGCCACCGCGCCCCACAAATGTGAGTCTCATGGTAGCTGGGACTTTGTAAGAATCTGCTGATGCCAGCTGCAGCCAGTGATGGGAACTGCAACACGAGTGCGGATCCAGGGTCGCTGCAAGGGGGTCATATGGCGAGTGCAGACCACAACTTTGTATGGGGTTTGGGGATAGAGACTTCAGTAGGGCCCAGCGGCAAATCCCTGACCCCACTCAGGTCTTCACCTCATGAAGCTTACTTATTTTTCTTGCGATTATCTGTCGTTCTTTCCATATTGTATTCTAATGCATTTTTCCGGCTTTGATACCCAGTGTACAGCACAACCTAACGTTGAGGACATTTATAGTCAATTACAAAATCATCACCCCACTTATAAAGTCTACCAATTGATGGAAAGCATCTGTTCTAGAGAATCAAAGCCATTTATAATTAAATACAATTTGTTAAAATCTAAAATAACATTATTATTAAAACAAAATGAATAGCATTAATATTGAATTTAAAATAAATATATGGAGGCATATAGAAAAGTGTGTACTGCTTCTAGTGTGTACAGCTATAGCAAGGGTTTAGATTTCTATGACGGCAAGTCCCTTTTAAAATGAATGGAGCCGGCAGAATTCGTCATTTGTTGTATATTCCTTTCGCAATATATTCTAACCCTGTTTCTGGTCTTCCTTCCCAACACTGGAGACGTCAAGGGCGGGGACGCGGCCACCGGGACTTTGGATCCGCCCTTGAAGGAAAAACATAGATATGCAGGTGGTTTTTATAGACCATGGGAAGCAATCGATTGACATCCGAAATATCCCACATTTCCCTGGTGCTATGTCTCAACAGGTGTGCAAATAAACAGCAGGTGCACAATGGAAGGAGAACAACACGAGGCATGATATTTGGTGTCGGATTGCCTTACACTGTAAGCTTAGTCGATCAATGGCAGATCGCTAAAGACGATTGTCTTGCTGCTAAATCGAGAATTTCCTGTCCTCCTTTGTAAGTAGTAAGGATTTGTTGGGCTTTATTTAACAATACAATACCGCTGTAATTTGAGATGATGCCGTCCTTGCTAAGGTCACAAGTGCAGACTGAAGTGGGGCAGCCATCAAGAACCATAAGTAGACTGGAAGAGGTAAGGTCTCAGCTTAGACAGTGGTTCCTCTTGTTCCGGTTGCACCTCAGCCGTAATGTAATGTAATTACTGATTTATATAGCACCTCTTCAAGAAAAGCTCATCAGGGTAAGTTTCTTCTGGACCTAACCAAACGATTAAACCTGGTGTAAAAGTAAAGCTTCCTCGTCTGATCCCAGTGGAATGTAGGGTAAGCACTTTTCCGGATCTTCAGCTCTGAGGCGACTGTCGAGAGTGTAGGACATTATCCCCCCTGGACATTATCCCCCCGGACATTATCCCCCCCGGACATTATCCCCCCGGACAAAAGCCCCCCCGGACAAAAGCCCCCCGGGGTAGGACATTATCCCCCGGCTAGGAAATAATAACCTATATTTCGCACATATATATCAAACATACATATATACATACCCGCATAAAATACATATATACATATATACCTACATATATACATATATACATGCATATATACATACATACATACATACATATACATGTATGCACACATACATATATACATACATATATACAAATATATACATATATACATACATAAATACATACATACACCTTAACATAACGACTTCCATTCGTTCAGTTAACTTCCATTCATTCGTTAACAATTCTATACTTTATACCTAAGCTGACCAAACAACCTGACACTAGGGCAACAGGGCTATTAAGTTTTTACATTTGTAAACACATCACAAACTTAAATTCGTTCAGTTAAGTTCCTTTCATTTCATACCTTAGTGACGCTAACAATGGTGCGGGAGACGGCTTGTAGCTGCTTGGCGCTGTGCCTGACCCGCTTTTTGGGCAGCGGACCTCGCGAATCCTGACATTAACAAGCCTTAAATTAAGAACTAGGCGACTAACAAGTCTTATTTTTACTCCTGAATGACACTAACAAGTCTTTAGTCTATACGTTTACATCATTAACAAGCTGACACGAGGGCAACAGGGCTAGTAAAATTTCTCAATTAAATGTAGAAATAGGCTTATCACACAGAGGGGGGATTTTGTCCGGGGGGCTTTTGTTCTAGCTAAAATGGGGGGGGGGATTCTGTCCGGGGGGCTTTTGTCCGGGGGGGATAATGTCCGGGGGGGATAATGTCCGTTCCCCGACTGTCGAATCCCAAGATCTGGGACATGGGCCAGAGCATCACTAGAATTGTAATTAGGAACTTCTATTGCGCCTGTGTCTAATGCACAAGGCATCAACCGATGGCGCACCAAAACGAAGCTGTAATCAGGCCAATACACAGAAGATCAGTCCTTAGGACAGAGAGGCAGCCTATAGTGGATAAGCCATTTGAAAGAGGTAAGTTTTCAGTTGAGAACGAAATGACACAAGCGACTGAGCAGAGCGCCCAGACACAGCAAGAGAATTTTAAAAATAGGTCCAGCAAACGAAATTGCAGTTTACTTTATATCAACCTTACGTCTCTGCCCAATTCTATTGCTTGGTAATGGAGACGTGTGTGCGAACAGTTTGACCAAGGTTAACTATAGCGATGTCATTTGCAAAGGACATACTCTTGAACTTGGATTTCAATTTGGATTGGTAACATAAAGTTGTGGACATATTATCACTCGACCGGTTTTTGAAGAAGACAAGATACAGAAGCAGAATTGTCCATGGTCCGGCCAATCCTCGGATCGAGACTGATTGAAGACGAGACAGCTCTTGAATTTGCAACTGTTGGATTATGGACCAGGTGTGCTACCGGATAGATCACCATGTTGATTAAAGGCATGTTGATTAAAGGCATGTAGATTAAATATTGATTAAAGGCATGTTGATTAAAAGCATGTTGATTAAAGCATGTTGATTAATGGCACATGGATTAAAGGCACATGTTGATCAAAGGCATGTTGATTAAAGTTTAAGTGTAAGCAACGAGCAGTTACCGTACCTGTATGGTTCCTGTTGAATTTACACGATGTGCCAACCCGGAATTTCTCGAATAAGCCAAATAATACGGCAAGTGTATACAACGTTTGGTAAACAGTAAAAAACATAAATGAGAAGCGAGTAGATGGAAAATCGGATGTTGCCGGGAGTAGGGCTCTGATCTATGGCGTCGGCACGCTTTTGATTGCGGCGTTACCCGTTCACGAGTCGGGCTCCGTTATCGGTGATCAGGATTAGGATGAAGTAGTAAAATAAGTTCTTGATTAAATGAACGTAAGGGTAGCATGCGATTTCCGTGAAGCGATTGCTGACGGTGGATTCCGCGAAGGTGGCACTAAGTCGTTAGCTATTCTCGGCGCTGTCGTCATTGGCGACGTCTGACCAAAGGAACAGCTGTATTACAGAACTCTGACCTTATGAAGTCTCCGGTCGGCCTAATACAATAAAGTATACAAGTGTATTTCATATTGCCCTGCTTCCAAGGTTCGGAAGTGAGCACATGACCATACGACAGAACATCAATGGCGCCGGGCAATATAAGTGGAGGGATTTGCTCAAGGTCGTGACACAGTGACCGCCTCAGTTATAGAGGTTCGAATACAAGGAATACTGGTTCAAGCTTCGGGGGAGGAGCCCTGGAACCTGTATTCTCGAAGCCATGTCGCAGGCCAAACACTAGATTTGACAAATGACTACGAAATGGAAACTTTATTCACACCCATTGGCGCCAGGAGCTGATGATGGTGGTGATGATGATGATGAATAATTGTATTTTATTGTATCTAGAAATTTATAAAGCGCCTCTAGAAGAAAAAATATTCAGAGGCGCTCTCAGCACAGAAGCCCCGGGGAAATAGAAATGCCTTTAGGGAACGCCAGACCGATGAGGAAAATCCAGTCATTAGTTTGGCCCTGAGCAGAGGGGGAAGGTCATTCCAGATTCTGGTTTCACCAAGGACAACCAACTGTAAGCGGTCGTAGAATAATGAATGAATGAATGAATGAATGTGAATTATGTCAATAGCTGAATTAAAGGCACGACCAGTCGCTAAGAGGAGGAGGAGGAGGTAATGGACATCGGAGGAAGGAAATGAAGTGATCGATGGATTCGTTAAACAGAAAATTTAAGTGTCAACTAGAAGGATGAGAATGTTGGCGTTGACCTCGTAAGTTAAGGTATATTATTGAAGACAGTCTTTGATGCTGAGCTAAAACCACGTGCATCTCAATAGCCCTAGCAACAAAAGGTTGTCGAAGCTTCAGAAGATCACTGGATTGAGTGGTGGGGGATAGTCCGTTGTGGATCGGAGGTAAGTAGGTTGTTGAGTGTGAAGGAGTTGATAGGTGATAACAGTAGCTATTTTAAAAGTGTTGCACTGTGAGATAAGGAGACGGTTGAGGAGTATATATGGAAGTCTACTTGTCAAAGCTCCTGCTTTTCTGGTATCACTTACCAAATGGTATATAGAAAACATTGGAATTTTCCACTGTGATGTTGAGAAATTTGTCCTAAGGAGCCTGTGAGATGGCCAATAAACATTAGCATCTGAGGACAAGCATTGAACTGTAGAAAGTTCCTTTCTTCATTTGCTTACTTACAAACTTGTGTGAGTCAGCGGCTAAAGTTCAACTGAGGATATAGCAGCAGTCGCACTTTGAACCCAGGAATCTTATAAATCTCTTATGATCTGCTGTGAATGACTTCTATTTATTTTCTATAATTACGCATTTATTAAGCGCCTCTATCTAATGACCAGACATCGATTGAGTCAAACTTCGAAAGGTCAGAATTGAAGCTACGGAGAGTAAGGAAGTTGCAACAGACGAGACGTAAGTTTAGATGCAACATTTAATGCAGATGGACCGCATCTGTTGCCTGTGGAATGAAAGCAATGGCTGTTAATTCCTCGTAGGTTAAACACAGGAGGTGGATTTGCCCAATTACCAGATTCCTGTGGGTTCCTGCTGCATTACTGGGGAAGAGCCTTGTGGTTCTGGATGAGTTCTTAATGAGAGGCACTGTCTAACAGCTGTCCTAACAGATGTCCGCGTTTTCTTTACTATTCCGGTGCTTTAATGGTTCTTTTAGTGCCGCTTTTATTTACCTTGCCTCCTTGCTTTGTAAATATCGTTTGCTTTGCACGTGGAAGTTTGCGTAAGTGGTTGCAGACGCACGAGGGAGTTACTCTCCTTCTCTGCACTTTTACTGTGTTTTACGATACAATGCAATGCAACTATGTACTGATCGCGATGCTCTGCTGCTACTGGAGATTTACAGGTTCCTTGCATCCGCATATCGATGTGAGCTCTTTGGGCGTTTTCGTGCTCTTGGAACAATCTTCCTTTAAGTATCTTGTGCAATTGTCTATTAGTATTCAATTTAAGTATCCTGTATATATCAATTGTCTATTCAATTTAATTATCCTGTTCCAATTCTCAATTCAATTTATTATCCTGTTTCAATTGTCAACTGTTCCTGTGTGTATTGGTGAACCATTTCTGACCTATATCTCACCTAAAGACCTTAAAAAACGAGCTGAGAGCTTAATCATTGTTTTTATGGCTTCCAGAGCAGTTTTATAGGAAAACATTTATTAGGGCATTTTAAATTGCTCAAAAACCACTTCAAGTACTTCTAGAAAGCGTCCTTTGGTATCGATTCTTCCATTTCTAATTATTCATTTTGTTGAGTTATTGTTGGATCTGAAGTATTCATGTCTATTTTTACGATCAAGAGGTGTTAGCATTTTTTATTATTACATCACGATGTTTATGTAAATAATTGTTGCTTTAGAATTCTGTGTCGCTTTACCTTTATATCAAGAATTTTATGTGCCATTAAATATTGCATAAAAAGTATTGAGATGAGTCATTATTATGAGGTACTTACTAAAGGGTGCAGTCTATAGAGTGTCCTGCTAGACACATAAATATTATATACACAGCAAACTTTGTATCAGTGCTTTGATAGACACTTTGATTGAGTAATTTTTATGTGAGTCATTGTCAATACAATACAATGATACAATACAACTGGAATTTGATAATGCCCTCCTTACAGAGTTCAGAAGTGCACAGGAATTCTGATGTGGATTTATTGCTTTGCTCAACGAGGTTGTTGCTTCAGGCGATTTGACTGTTTTTTTGTCACGACTTAACGAAGCATATTTTAAGGCAATCTTGGCGAGGGTAGGCTTTATTGTATGTGCTCCTTGACCGTGGCAATCCAAAGTCACACAACCCATGAGGTTTGATGTAATGGTAGGTTGTTCAATGTTGATGACCGTGAACCCGTAGTTACTGGGTGAAAGCGAAGAGGAAATGACCCGTAGTTGCTGCATCTGGCAAAGCAAGCACGACATAGGAGATTTAAGTGTTGAGAAAAAATGAGTTCCTGGTAAAGGGTCGACCACAAGATTGCGGACAGATGTAGAGAGGTCGAAGTGAGGGAAGTTGGTAGGTACAGCCAGAGAATCTAGTTTTTTCCAGCTGCTGCCCATTACCCAGCCATATAAAATTATGCGTTTTGGATGCATCGAGGTGCAGACGATTGGACGACATGCAAGTGCTATGTTCACCTCCCAATGGTTGATCTCTAGAACCGAGGATGAAGTAAGTAAGTAGCCTGTGTTTGTATCTGACAAGTGCACAATATTACACCATATAGAATGATGAAAGATTTTATATCCAGATGATGCGTGGAAACAAGGCATGTGTATATCACCACGGGCTGTACACATTGGCTTTGTTGACTCTAAACTGTGGGACATAGAACCGTGATCAGTGTTGATCAAACAGGATTGGTATTGACCTGCAAGACCCTACAGGAAGCTCTCTTCAGTTGGAAGCCATTGCTTTATTTCTCACCTATATTCCAACAGGTGTAGGGTTGCCAGATAAATGGGTAGCCAAAGAGGACACAGAAAGCCGAAAAGGAGGACAAAGCAGGATGCATTGAATGTTTCACTCCGGAGTAGGAGGGTCTCCGAGTAACTAAGAAACTGGAAATAAAATTAGCACTTTGACCATAGATACATTAGACTAGAAACTTCTGGAAAATAGAGCTTGAATACAAAATAAACAAGTAAATAAGTTAGTTAGGGGAACTTAGGAACAGCAGGTGCAGGTAAAGTCGTTAAAAATAATAGCCATAAAATAATAGCCAATAGCCCAATACAACAAACATACAAAAAACCGGACATTTTCCAGGTTTTTAACTTTGCCTGCCGGACAGAGGACATGAGGCCAAAAAGGAGGACATGTCCTCCTTTTGCCGGACGTCTGGCAACCCTACAGGTGAGAATATTGGCTGTATTGGCCACTTCTTTCCTTGGACAGTTTGGTTGAGAACAAGCGGAAGCCGACTTTTCCTGAACTTTTGAAGACCTGCTTGTGTCCATCGTTATGAGCTGAACCTTTTCAGGTTTCCCATTGGCTGATTTGATGACAATCACGACTTTAAAGATGCTTCCTAGTGTAAAGTCTCTGACTGCAAAGATTGAAGTTATCAGATCTGTCTAGTATTATGTTGCCTCCAGCGTATTTGGGTCTACTGTAGCTGCTTACATAGAAGAGATAGTTAGTGAGATAGTGACCTGTTCGCGTCTTGATAATGGTCGGAACAGCAGGTCTGTAGCTTAACAATAAGGCATCACAGAGATCTACTGCTTCACCTGTGCTGTGATCATTACTCTGCTTTGAAATGAGCTCATTATACGCTCCATGTCGACATCAGAGGCATACAATACATTTTCCTATCTTTACAAAGAGCTTTACCGGTAGTTGTCTAGTCTCTATGACCGTCTCATCACCTACAAGCAATAGCGGTTTGTCTGCACGAGTTACAATTAGCATGCCTCATACAAATTACGACCGTTCTTGTAACGCGTCAGGTCGAGCAAACGTTATCCAGTTGCTGAGCCGGATTGGTTTTGCTCGACTTAACGTATTGCCAGAATAGCCAGACGGTATTTTTAGGCTACCTGGTGCGGCTGTCTGGTTTACCTGCCCCTACGATTGTTTGACCCTGATATTTACTGTTGGTTTTTATCTTAAAATTGCAACTGTGACTTCACGGCCTCTGTATGTGCTTTGATCCGAGCCACAGGTTGTGTCGTCCTTATAGTTAAACGGTAATATAAGAGCTGCTGTTACTTACAACTTTATTTGTTGTGGAGCACGGTACGCGATTGGTTAGATCCCGCAGTGCGTAATGAGGAGAGTATGGGTACAAGCCTCCACTGAGGTAGGGACCTTGATCGAGGCCTTCACTGACAGTTGTTCAGCACCACGGTGATATTCTTTCCTATAGTTTATTTTAGCTGCTGTCAGTAGTTTTGTCTCTGGGGTATTGTCAGTCTTCACCAGTTCTGTCCAAAGCGTTGCGATTTCAAAATATGGTTTTGCTCAGAAGTGAGCATCACTATAATGGAAGCGTCGAGAAGATAAGGTGAGATTTATGACACAACATTGTTGGCAATAATCCTCAGTGGCAGCCATGCCAGTGAGAACGATCATTTATAAGGTGAACAAACAAAACAAAACAAGTAAAGTAACACTAGCTTCCACTAACTAGGCTGATTAATTAACAGGTAAACCAGTTCATGCGAGGCATCTCATGGGACGATATCTAGTTGTTGGTTGGCCGTAATAATGAAACCGATATCGAAGAGGGAAACATCCAGCATTGGCAGTAAGCAAGTCAAATGGTTTTTTTATATTATGACTGAGTCCCGCAAAGCCACGAAAATATAATAAAACCGATGAGTTCCGATCGACCGGGTGTTTGTCCGGGGCCCACAGCAGACGACTGAATCTTGATTTATGTTTGAAAAAATATCTTGGATATGAGTTGCCCGCTTTTGATGCGGTTTCATATCATATGTACGAAACGCGATATCTGATGTTTGAGATAAATTGAATCCCGGTCATTTACGTGATTTATAGTCTGGATTATCAGCAGAGCGTTGGTGGAGCTCTGTGCTCGCTTGCTAAAGCTTGGGATTCGGTTTCTGTGTTAGTGTGATGGGATGATCTTCTGTAACACAGGCTGGGAGTTTTGTTGTATACGGAATAGAGCATTTGTGGTGGTTTTTCTGTCACTGGGTAACCTTCTTTGACCCAACTTTGTGGGGGGAAGAAGTTCTGTGCTTTTGCATTCCTGTTGGAACCTTCTTCCACCCAACTCCGGTACTCAAAGGTAGCAAGATCTGATATACGGTACCCAAGACTAAGAATTTTGGCAGCACAGCGTAGGGCTGTTGTGATAATCTTCTTCCAGCCGCACCTCTGTAAGTTGGCAGCCGGAACGACGCCGCTCACTGTGTTAAACGTCGCCTATTTTGACAGAGCATGGAGGGAGCCTCTGAATAGTTATGTTATCTAGAGAGAAATTGTATAAAACTTTCCAATGTTGCTATTTTTAGTATTAGTTCCGCATTTAGTATGTACCACGGTCTGAAACTGACGCATCATCAATTGATGACGCTGGTCAATTGTGAGAGACGGATCCATGTAGAATGACCGTCTTGGTTGAGGCTCGAACCCCGTACCCGCGGCATCACAGGCTGAACGCTCTAATCAAAGCTCTGTATTGTGTCCAATACAAGAACAATAGATACATCTCTGCTGTGAGGATCTTTTGTTTGTGTTGTTTGTTACATTGAAGAGTCGTCATCGGATGCCACTTGGTAACAGCAGTGGGTTAATGATGATCCCATTGCTTGTGATCGTTTGTCAAGTCCAATGCTTTACCAAGTCTTCGTTTAATCGTTTATGCTCTGTCTGTCTCTGTCTTTCTCTGTCTCTGTCTCTGTCTGTCTCTGTCTGTCTGTCTGTCTGTCTGTCTCTCGTTGTAGTGGTCTTGATCTGCTTTTCTTTCTTTCGAATGGTTGCGTACGGAGCCACACTTGGTATTCGATGAATAGACATCTTTTCCACGTGGCCAAAGGAACCTTTTTTAAAACCAAGAGCAGAGATTTTTCTAACGCTGATAAGGTTGTCTTAGTTCTTTGTTTATAATTTTTCTGTAGTCTTGAGATTCTTGAATTTGAATAATTAAGAGTGAGATTCGAACCCTTGCCTTTGAGTTGACAGTACAACGCGTTAACCACTGAACTGAACTAATCTATGAATTCTATATAGAAGTTCATGACTCATCTTATGACTTCTAAGGCTCCGGTTCACAATGCCAAAGACACCAGTCCGCTAGGAAACTCACACAATTAACGGGTAGTGTCGGCGTTGGATGATGCGTTATCAGTAGGTCAATATTCCATTATGCTTTGATGGAATGATGATGAAAGGAATCGTCAGACTAAGCGACTGAATCTTGGTCTGAATTACTCAGAAAGTTGGAAGTCCCACCCAGTTAAATATAGATCTCCAGTGTTGACCAATGTGCGTCATTTGAGGTAAAGAAAGGACGGCTTCATGATTAGAGAGCTGACTTTATGACGTCGGAGGGGAGGGATCGAATCGTCTTGCGTACAGAGTCTAGGCCTAGTGCACTTTATGGACCACAACGTCGCGTTGCTGTGTCTGTACCTCTTCAATTTTGGACTGTTTGTTCGAGGCTTTTGTTCTTAAATACGTCAGCCAGTCTTCTTGAATAGGTAACACTGGTACGTCTCTAGACGTGACATGAATGCTTGTGGTGTTGCAGATCGTGACATGGTTTGTGAATGGTTGTTTGTGGTGTTGGATTACGGATCGTGACATGGTTGTGAATGGTTGTTTGTGGTGTTGGATTACGGATCGTGACATGGTTGTGAATGGTTGTTTGTGGTGTTGGATTACGGATCGTGACATGGTTGTGAATGGTTGTTTGTGGTGTTGGATTACGGATCGTGACATGGTTGTGAATGGTTGTTTGTGGTGTTGGATTACGGATCGTGATATGGTTGTGAATGGTTGTTTATGGTTTTGGATTACAGATCGTAACATGGTTGTGAATGGTTGTTTGTGGTTTTGGATTACGGATCGTGACATGGTTGTGAATGGTTGTTTGTGGTTTTGGATTATAGATCATGATATGGTTGTGAATGGTTGTTTGTGGTGTTGGATTACAGATTGTGATATGGTTGTGAATGGTTGTTTGTAGTGTTGGATTACGGATCGTGATATGGTTGTGAATGGTTGTTTGCAGTGTTGGATTACGAATCGTGACATGGTTGTGTATGGTTGTTTGTGGTTTTAGATTATAGATCGTGACATGGTTGTGAATGGTTGTTTGTGGTGTTGGATTACAGATCGTGACATGGTTGTGAATGGTTCTTTGTGGTTTTGGATTATGGATCGTGATATGGTTGTGAGTGGTTGTTTGTGATGTTGGATTACGGATCGTGACATGGTTGTGAATGGTTGTTTGTGGTTTAGAATTACAGATCGTGACATGGTTGTGAATGGTTGTTTGTGGTTTTGGATTACGGATCGTGACATGGTTGTGTATGGTTGTTTGTGGTTTTAGATTATAGATCCTGATATGGTTGTGAATGGTTCTTTGTGGTTTTGGATTACAGATCGTGACACGGTTGTGTATGGTTGTTTGTGGTTTTAGATTATAGATCCTGATATGGTTGTGAATGGTTGTTTGTGGGTTTGGATTACAGATCGTGACACGGTTGTGAATGGTTCTTTGTGGTTTTGGATTATGGATCGTGACATGGTTGTGTATGGTTGTTTGTGGTTTTAGATTATAGATCCTGATATGGTTGTGAATGGTTCTTTGTGGTTTTGGATTATGGATCGTGATATGGTTGTGAGTGGTTGTTTGTGATGTTGGATTACGGATCGTGACATGGTTGTGAATGGTTGTTTGTGGTTTAGAATTACAGATCGTGACATGGTTGTGAATGGTTCTTTGTGGTTTTGGATTATGGATCGTGACATGGTTGTGTATGGTTGTTTGTGGTTTTAGATTATAGATCCTGATATGGTTGTGAATGGTTCTTTGTGGTTTTGGATTACAGATCGTGACACGGTTGTGAATGGTTCTTTGTGGTTTTGGATTACGGATCGTGACACGGTTGTGAATGGTTCTTTGTGGTTTTGGATTACGGATCGTGACATGGTTGTGTATGGTTGTTTGTGGTTTTAGATTATAGATCCTGATATGGTTGTGAATGGTTCTTTGTGGTTTTGGATTACAGATCGTGACACGGTTGTGAATGGTTCTTTGTGGTTTTGGATTACGGATCGTGACATGGTTGTGTATGGTTGTTTGTGGTTTTAGATTATAGATCCTGATATGGTTGTGAATGGTTCTTTGTGGTTTTGGATTACAGATCGTGACACGGTTGTGAATGGTTCTTTGTGGTTTTGGATTATGGATCGTGATATGGTTGTGAGTGGTTGTTTGTGATGTTGGATTACGGATCGTGACATGGTTGTGAATGGTTGTTTGTGGTTTAGAATTACAGATCGTGACACGGTTGTGAATGGTTGTTTGTGGTGTTGGATTACAGATCGATTGGAATCAACTTCAGTCAACCAAATAATTTTCGTGTTGTTCACCAGAATTACCGTAGTTCTCATTATTCGACACGGGACCAGGTAACTTAATATGACTTGTAATGATTGGCTTTTGCAGTATTTTAGCAACATTTTGAAGCCGAAAACTTTTCGTGAAATCGCTGCATTTAGCAGTACGGAACTGCACTGGCTTAGAGAGAAAAACCGAAAAAACGAACAACCAGTACCGACTTTAAAACTGGTTTATCAATCCTGAACGGGTGTTTCTTCAATTTGGAGTGTTTAGTCCAGTGGGGCCTACCCAACTGCACTGGGTAAGCCACGCCGCCCTTGTGCCGAGATATTTTGGTCCATTGATTTCGGTTATTGATATTTTGATGAATACGTGTCTGAGAGTGGCTCTTGACATACATTAAATCTAAACCAATAAATGCATAGACGAGCAGACGGGCACAATGAGTGGCCCACCGCACTGCTCTTGTGCGAAGGCATTTCGCTCCTCATAAATTTTATGCAAGTCATTGCTAATAAATCCTGGTAACATAATAGATGCGTAGTAGAGAGAAGATTGAAACGTGAAGACGTGCATATAGCGCTGTCTATGCGAGACAGGCTACACTGGCTTCCCGTTGCCGAGAGAATTTCCTTTATCATCTTGCTGGAATGTGCCACAATTTCTGGAACTTCCCTGGCATACTTCAGGGAGCTCTGTGTGCCCGGCTCTGATCAACCGAGTCGTTGTGCTTAGCTGCCTGTGGTGACATGTAGGTGCTGTGCTTCCACACTTCAACTTGAACTCTTCGTACCTTCTTAAGTACCGGACCATCCTCCTGGAATAGTCTTCCATGGCAACAGCATCTAACATCAAACGGACAGCGGTGGTGAAGGATCTCGCCGGATCAGTTCATTGAGAAATGAGCATGGTCGATACCATGCGGTCGCTGTAAAGGGACGTGTGCATATAGATATCGGTTTTACATAATGATAACAGCCACTAAACCGTTGGGCGCCTCAGCATCGGGTGAGTGACGGTGGCCTGGAAACGGCTAGACATGCACTTGAAGAAGTGTCGGTCTGGGGAGGCGACGAGGACGAGAAGGGAAGTAGACCAGACGAGGAGAAGGGAAGAAGGCCAGACGAGGAGAAGGGAAGAAGGCCAGATGAGAAGGGAAGAAGGCCAGAGGAGGAGAAGGGAAGAAGGCCAGATGAGAAGGGAAGAAGGCCAGAGGAGGAGAAGGGAAGAAGGCCAGACGAGGAGAAGGGAAGAAGGCCAGACGAGGAGAAGGGAAGAAGGCCAGACGAGGAGAAGGGAAGAAGGTCAGACGAGGAGAAGGGAGGAAGGCCAGACGAGGAGAAGGGAAGAAGGCCAGACGAGGAGAAGGGAAGAAGGCCAGACGAGGAGAAGGGAAGAAGGCCAGACGAGGAGAAGGGAAGAAGGCCAGACGAGGCGAAGGGAAGAAGGCCAGACGAGAAGGGAGGAAGGCCAGACGAGGAGAAGGGAAGAAGGCCAGACGAGGAGAAGGGAAGAAGGCCAGACGAGGCGAAGGGAAGAAGGCCAGACGAGGAGAAGGGAGGAAGGCCAGACGAGGAGAAGGGAAGAAGGCCAGACGAGGAGAAGGGAAGAAGGCCAGACGAGGAGAAGGGAAGAAGGCCAGACGAGGAGAATGGAAGAAGGCCAGATGAGAAGGGAAGAAGGCCAGAGGAGGAGAAGGGAAGAAGGTCAGACGAGGAGAAGGGAGGAAGGCCAGACGAGGAGAAGGGAAGAAGGCCAGACGAGGAGAAGGGAAGAAGGCCAGACGAGGAGAAGGGAAGAAGGCCAGAGGAGGAGAAGGGAAGAAGGCCAGATGAGAAGGGAAGAAGGCCAGAGGAGGAGAAGGGAAGAAGGCCAGACGAGGAGAAGGGAAGAAGGCCAGACCAGGAGAAGGGAAGAAGGCCAGACGAGGAGAAGGGAAGAAGGCCAGACGAGGAGAAGGGAAGAAGGTCAGACGAGGAGAAGGGAAGAAGGCCAGATGAGAAGGGAAGAAGGCCAGACGAGGAGAAGGGAAGAAGGCCAGACGAGGAGAAGGGAAGAAGGCCAGACGAGGAGAAGGGAAGAAGGCCAGACGAGGAGAAGGGAAGAAGGCCAGACGAGGAGAAGGGAAGAAGGCCAGACGAGGAGAAGGGAAGAAGGCCAGACGAGGAGAAGGGAAGAAGGCCAGACGAGGAGAAGGAGGAAGGCCAGACGAGGGGAAGGCAGGAAGGCCAGAGGAGGAGAAGGGAGGAAGGCCAGACGAGGAGAAGGGAGGAAGGCCAGACGAGGAGAAGGGAGGAAGGCCAGACTCGTAGGAGGAGAGATCGATTAAGTTGTCAGAAGGATCAGATTGTTTTCGTCAGATGGACCACGGAGACCGACCGACTGAAGGATTCTGGGCCGAGGATAAGCAGGCCATGGAGCCAGGGATGGAACAAGGGCGCCATAGGTCCCAGGCACAGACAGGAAGGCGGGTAGGCAGGCAGGCAGGCTGGCAGCCAGGCAGCGCACATGCATGACCGTTATAGATACGTTTCTGAATCTGCGCTCACACGCACACACACACGCACACACACACACACACACACACACACACACACACACACACACACACACACACACACACACACACACACACACACACACACACACACACACACACACACACACACACACACACACACACACAGAACGACAGAGAAGTGCACCGTTCTGTCTGTTTTGGAAATCTCTGTCGATATACAGAGGCAACAGAAAGACAGAGGCAGACAGAGGCAGACAGACAGACAGAGGCAGACGCACACACACAGTCTATTTGCGTTGTGTGTTTAAAGAGGACCAAGTTTCAGTGCGTCTTCAGTTCGTCGTTGGCGTCGACTGCCCGGTAGGAGGCGCTGCATCGTTTCCCTTCTGCTTAGTTGAGATGCGCATGCGCAGTCGACCGTGTTTGCTCAGACGTCGCGCGGTCTACCTGACTGTGGACGACAAGCAGACGAAATGACGCAGTACATTAGCACTTGCCCCCTATTTTTGCACTGATCTCTCAACTGTAATAAATTGGTGTGAAGTAAAACTGCTACTTCCCGTTTGTCGAACGTCCATTTCCTGAATCTTCGGCCTCCTAATCGGTGTGGTGCTGTATATGTTGAGGGTCGAAAACATTTCCGTAAGTCCATGTGACGGATTACGGCAGATAGGAAAGTTCTGTCCAGTTATTAGGAATGCGAGATCTTAGTTCAGACAAGGACATTAAATACACAAGGTGGTTGTTTCTTTATACCAAATGGAGTGAAAATAAGTGAGCAAGTTTGCTCCAAGAGCCATCTAGTCCAAGATATATCCTTCCGAAAATCCACTAATCCCAGTTGTGTGGGTTAAACTTGCGACTAGGCCTGAAATAAATGAGCAAGCAATCTCACGTGATATAAAAACTTTTAGTGCCCTATTGTGATTCCAAGAGTTACGATTATGATTTATAAGATTTAAGCCAATCTGTAGTGTGCAAATATGGGGCTTAAAATTGTCAGTGGACCTAATGAAACGAATAATTAGGCAAGTAAGTTTGCAGGTTGTAAGAATTTAGTGCATAAACTTTAAAACTAATTTTATGAACATTTAAAAATTGTGAGCTAGGAAATAAGTAGGCATAATTCTTGCGGCAGTGCCCAATTATTACAGCGGCTTGAAACTTTTGAGTAAAGAATTGAATAATTAATTAGGCAAATTAACAGGAAGTGAAAACCTAATTGTTTTAAAGCACAGGTCTTTTTTCCCTTTGTTCAGGCTATGCTAGATCTTCTACTTTTGATACATATGTTGCTATTTTTACATGCAATATTTCCAGCATCACTTTTCCAGTACTTGGAATTTTTTCTAACACTATTCCATTACCATTCGCTGCGGGTTCATTGTTCGTCAAGTCACGATTTGTCTTAATTGCGACGGCATAGATCAGAGGTGGGCAAACTACGGCCCGCGGGCCGGATCCGGCCCGCCAACACTTTTCATCCGGCCCCCACAACCCTTCAGAAACTGTTTAAAAAATTCAGCAAGAAGTTTTCTTCGTTTTACTCAAGTGTCTCTGCTCTCTTACTATTCCGGTCTTGTCTTTAATAATAACTCTATGCATTAACTCTGCCGATCTTCCTCACTTCCCTGCAAAGGTTTTTGCACGTGATCTGTATGCGCAAAAGTGAAATCCGTTCAAGCAAAGTTAATGTTTCTTTCAAAGCAGATGAAAGAACAAAACTACGGGAAATATAGCCTTCAGGTTTCGAGTTTGATAGAAGAGTTCTCCAGACGATTTGTGGATTTTAAATCAATTGACACTGAATTTGCTGTGCTTACAATACCGTTCACATTTGACATTGACAATTAGCTCATATAGGCTACGGAACTTCAGGTGGAGTTAACCGACCCACAACGTGACATTGTTCTCAAAGAACAGCTCAAAGAACCAGGCCTGATAACATTCTGTTCTTCGCTCAGAAAGGAAAAATTCTCAACTCTACAAACTTTTTCTTTAAAAATGTTTGTGTTATTCGCATATACTTTATACTTACACCTGTCAACAAAGATTTTCAACTATGAAGATAAACAAATCCAGGTGCAGGTCTCAGTTAGGTGATTTAAACTTGAACTCGAACTTTGAGTTGCAACCAGCGCAATCACTCCGGATTATTGGAAACTTTTGAATTAAATGCATGCATATTCACAGTCGCATACATCTCATTAGTAACAGCCAAAGTGTATTTAATATACTATAAATAGTAAACTTCTTTTCGTGTTAGCCGTTATTAAATGTTAAAAATTTGTTATCCGGCCTTCCGAATTTTTTGGGCGTTTAATGTGGCCCCATGTGCAAAAAGTTTGCCCACCCCTGGCATAGATCCACACCGCTTGGGCAACTGCTAGGTCATCTATTTTCCCCACGCTTGAAATAGTATTGTTTCACATCTAAGTTTTACATTAATACAACAGCATATGTCAGAACTCGTTATACTGTCCGGAATAGGATACGGAAATTTCGCCCCCGGAAGAATCGCCCCCGGAAGATTCGCCCCCGACATTTGGCCCCCGGGAAGATTCGCTCCCCGGATGTTTCGCCTCCGGGATCTATGATGAAAATGTAACTAAGACTATAGAAGCTGGATTAGCGATGAAAATGTGACTAGAAGCTGGATCTATGATGAAAATTTAACTAAGATTAGAAGCTGGATCGACGGGGGCGAAACTTCCGAGGGGCGAAATGTCGGGGACGAACCTTCCGGGGGCGAATCTTCCGGGGGCGAAAAGTCCTAGACCCGTCCGGAATACACTTTCACGCAGACCACGTATCTCGTGTGTGTTTTGCAAAATCGGTACTTGACAATGGACGTGGGCGGAAGCGGAACCACTCTCGCCATTGAACCATTTTTTGCACCACACCGTCCTTGGGGCAGGATATACCGTTTTCTTCTATTCTATGCTACCGGAGTTGTGCGCATAGGCGTAGACTCGGAGGGGGGGGGGCACCCGGGGCACGTGCCCCCAATAATTGAGATGGACTGTACACCCAATGCAACAAGTGTATAGGATGAATAACCAAATGCCCCCCCCCAATATTTTGGACAAGTTTACGCCAGTGGTTGCGCAATAGTCGAGTGATCAGTGTGCTGAACTATCAGTCGAGAGGTCAGAGGTTCGATCCCTGCCAGTGCTGAAGTCTGTGTCGAGATTTCTGCCCCACTAGCGAACACAGAGTGGGAAATAAGTACGCTGACCGTACACTGTCAGTGGGAAATTCCTGTGGCGAGGAAGAGGAGTGGCCACTCGTCCTCATATGCCGAGGCTAAGAAAATGAAGTCGCTAACACTTCATACCCATGGCTGCCTCAGGGTAACTTAAGGTACTGCTCTTCTTTTTCTCACTCGTTCACAAAGCCCCCAACTGTTTCCATATTCGTTATTTGCAGGAAGAAGCAACCACGAAGGCCTAAATCAATCAATCAATGTACGTTTATTTAATTCAAAAGTTGACAGGAACACAACTTTGTAAATGTACTCGTCTTCTATATATAGGAACCGTGTGGCCTCGGCTAAGGTGGCAGGAACTACCAGGAAGGAACTATGCGGGACAGGGAAGGTGGAAGAGAAGATGGAGAGGGAAAGGGAAAGAGAGATGGAGAGAAGAGTCAGTAATTGTAATTGTAATTTTGTAATTACGACAATTTATATAGCACCTTCAGCAGCAAGCTACTTCTAGGAAGCTTTGCACAAAATAGCGACGAAAGAGACTGAGCAGGATAAACCGTGCTAGTTCTAAGGTCATTTGGAATGCCAACAACCCAAAAGCATATCTATACGTAAAACAACACTGTGTCTTAATGATACCTTAAGTTACCATGTGACACGACAAAATCTACATAGTTAAGGAAAGAGGAAGGGTCGGATCGAGAGAAGGAGGGAGGGAGAAGAGTTGAGGAGTGAAAGGAGGAAAGGGGAGTCACTCAAGTTCCTGGCAAAGAACAGTGAACAAAGAAGACCGTCGTGAATTTTGCATTGAGTAGCTGGACCAAATGACCTGTCCTTATGTCTCCAACGCTACATATGATGCTCAACTTGTCAACTTCTTCACGTTGCCTGCCTGACCGACCGACTTCCATAGCAATTTTATGGTTCCCCTGGGTAGAAAAACGATTTGCCCCACATAGTCCTAACTCCCCTTTCGGGCTTTGCGGCGCCTATCCCGTAGTCGTAATTTTCTAAACCCACGGTTTTCGCTATTTTCCGTAAATGAGCAGCTACCATCGACTGGAATTGATGGATGGTTAGTTGGTGACCGGGCGTTCAATGACTTCCCCGTCAGTTGAAATTGGTGCGCATTTTACGAGGTATTTAGGGCGACACGCTGAATGGGTAAGTATGGGTAAGTACGCTGCTTCAGAACAGCGTGGTGTAGGATTTGGGTTGAGGAATTATCTGAAAGTTACGGAAACGTTAAACTTAACACTGGTTTGTGTAACGTTAACGAGAAGTAATGTCCCAATGTGGAAGCTTCATTCGTCCGGAGCATTGAGATCACGACACCTGATAACAACCTGGTTTTGGTGTGCCATCGGTTGATGCCTTATGCACTAAACACAGGCGCCAATTACACGGTAATGAAAAAAATCATAAACTTGAAGATCCAATATGTTTGCCTGGGATCAAATATTTTTCAATCTATAACATCTCGCGTCCAGTGTAGGAATTCCTAACTTGAAACCTTCATTGCTGCCAAGGGCGCTGTTTAATGCCATCGATTACTGGAGGGATAAAATTTTACGAGCTGGTGACATAAATCTTGAACTTGTATGAACCTGTAATAATTCTTTTTCAATGAGCATCAAGGTTCCAAAGCCAGCGCTTTGATTTTGATTGCGATTTCAATAGAAGTGAGAATTGTTTGATGTCTTTGGTGCTGTGATAACGGCGAAATATAAAAGTGATTAGATTAGTGTAGATGAGATGTAGATTACTGCATCAGATGTAAGCTAATGACTTCACTGTGGCAGTCCCTGTGTGTCCTTCATACACAGTTGCTCGGCACCATGTCCCATGGTCGTGTGTGCACTTCTGAGCTTTGGAAGAAGGAGGGAAATATCAAATGCAGTTGTATTGCATCAAATGAAGTTGTATTGTATTGCATCAAATGTAGTTTTATTGTATTGTATTGTATCAAATGCAGTTGTATTGTATAAAATGAAGTTGTATTGTATTGCATCAAATGTAGTTGTATTGTATTGTATTGTATCAAATGCAGTTGTATTGTATAAAATGAAGTTGTATTGTATTGCATCAAATGTAGTTTTATTGTATTGTATTGTATCAAATGCAGTTGTATTGTATAAAATGAAGTTGTATTGTATTGCATCAAATGTAGTTGTATTGTATTGTATTGTATCAAATGCAGTTGTATTGTATAAAATGAAGTTGTATTGTATTGCATCAAATGTAGTTTTATTGTATTGTATTGTATCAAATGCAGTTGTATTGTATAAAATGAAGTTGTATTGTATTGCATCAAATGTAGTTGTATTGTATTGTATCAAATGCAGTTGTATTGTATAAAATGAAGTTGTATTGTATTGCATCAAATGTAGTTGTATTGTATTGTATTGTATCAAATGCAGTTGTATTGTATTGTATCAAATGCAGTTGTATTGTATTGTATCAAATGCAGTTGTATTGTATTGTATCAAATGCAGTTGTATTGTATTGTATCAAATGCGGTTGTTTTGTATCAAATGCAGTTGTGTTGAAACCATAAGTCTTCTTGTGAAAATCACGATCCTACGAAGAAGTGTAAAGAGTGATATGTTAGGGAAACAATGGGTGGGACACGGTAGCTGAATGGGTAGACAGGGCCGTTTTAAGGTCGTCGTAGGCCCTAGGCACTCTTGCATTCGTAGGCCCCCAACTTCACGGTATAGATATTACAAATTGCAGGTCACACTCATACGATAATGTAAGCAAAATGAGTGGCACTTATTCTGGCGTACAAGCTAGATTTAGAGAGATTAACAAATTAGCGAAGTTGGTGCTAGTCCCCGGCGCCGCCGCCATCCGCCGCCGCCGCCGCCGCTAAGCCCTCAAGTCGAAACCAGTCGCTAAGCTATCGACTGCTAGCGACTTCGTTCACTTAATATTTTGCTCGTTGTTTTAATCGCGGTTTCCAAGTTTCGTATTGACGAAGACATCAGCAGCAGGACATGAACAACACTTACAATACAATGCATATTCGTTTGTTGAGAAAACAAGCTGACAAATCGCAACTTGGTAGGCCCCTACATTATAAGATAAAGAGTTTGCTGTATTAGTAAGAGTTCTTATAGAGAATACGGGAGATATAGTTGTTTTGTCTTTTTTGGTAAAGTGAATTTATGCATTCTATTACGAAGATGGTGTTGATGATTACAAAGAGGAGGAACAAGCAGGGTGAGAATTGTCCGGGGCTTGGCGGTTCAACTCCCAGTCTTTCTTGGGACCCCACAGTTAAGTCTTCATTGCACACCCCATGGGGTCGTTTCCAACCCCCTCAGTGGTGCTGGTGTGATTTAGTATTTGATTCTAAATCTCTGAGAAAGTGAAGAAATTTCCGAGGTGTATCATGTATGCATTTTTGAATTTTCTCAACGAAGGAAATGATTTTGATTCGAATATGACTTGCAAAACTGCTAGTGCTGAAATCAGCTGCTTTCGAATGTCGCTGACATCAGTTTGCAAATACGAATAAATATTCTACTCCACATGGATCAAAGTCTAACCCACCCTCATGCAGTCTTTTTTTCTACACTTCTCACACTTGGAATAAGTGCCAGAGTACCGTACATAATTTTCGTTCTCTGTTCCTGCCTGACAGAGGCACGCATCAGCAGTTTCGACCAACTGGTTGGGCGTGAGATCGGGAAGTGCTATAAATCCTCCTCGCTGCATTCGACTTATCAAGCGCTCAATTTCACGAATTCACATTAACATTAATTTTCACAGTCATCGGTCTGTCCTCTGTCAGCAAGCCCACATGGAGAGGAGCCCATATTCCCATATTGGACCCGTATAGAGCCCATATGGGTTCCATCTAACGCCCACGGAAATGATGGCACCGTTAGTAAGCTTACAGTATGCGGTAAAATGCATTATATTGTTAGGTAATCAAGTATGTCCAACAGACATACCTGATTACCTGAGAAGTCAATAGCAAGTCGCTAAGTCAGTCGATAAGTTTAAGCGACTTAGTCAGTCGATAGGCATGCGACTTAGTCGACTGAGTCGCTAAGTCAGTCGCTAACTCGTCAAGTCAGTTGGTAACTTCTTAGCGACTGACTCCGGGTACTAGTTGGTGCCATGTGCTGCCCAGAGCCTAAACTTGATTGGTTCATCTGCTGTGGAGTGCTGTTCAGCAGCAGTGAACTATTTTGGTATTGTTCAGTCAGTCTACACATTCTTCTCAGCTTCTCCACAGAGATGGTCAAAACTTAAAGAACGCATGAAGGAAACACCTTTGTGCTGCAAGGTCTATCAGAAACAAGATGGTCGGCAGGGAATGATTCTTTGCTTCGCAAGGTTACTGAAAGTGAACGTCAACCACCAACAGCTGTTCATGAAGCAAAATCACAAATTAAAAATTTTGACCATTTTGAGACAGCGTTAATGTGTGTGATTTGGAGAGATTTACTCCAAAAATTGATATTGTCAATAATGCACTACAGGTGCGGAGGTGCCTGGTATTGAGTTGTCCACCGTCATCGAATTGTATGACAGTCTCATACCACACTTTCGTGATAGACGCATAAATTTGAACTGTTTGAAAGTATGGAAGAGGCATTTGCTGACGAGTTTCTTTTGTTCTCACGAAAGTTTGCTGACAAAAAAGCTGTGACTGAAATTGAAATGATTATGGCACAAATAGAGGATGAACTGGTGACAAGTTCTCCTAATGTAAATATTGCTTTTCGAATCTATCTTTCCATTTTTGGAACCGGTTCTGAAGGTGAACCTTCTTTTTAGAAACTTAAACTTATAAAAAATTATCTGCGGTCAACGATGAGAGCGGGACGACTATATCTTCCCTTGCACTGCTTTCATTTGAAAACGATTTCATGATGTAGGCTAACACAGCTTCACTTAAACTGCTTTGGTACAAAAGTTATTAAATTTGAATTTTAATGTTATTTTCAATTTTCCTTTTCCCATTTTCCCGGTCAATCATTCAATGTCTGATTTTCAGATTTTAAAACTTTCGTAGGCCCCTGAAAGTTTCGTAGGCCCCTGAAAGTTTCGTAGGCCCTAGGCACAGTGCCTACTGTGCCTAGTGGATAAAACGGCCCTGTGGGTAGAGCCTGAAACGAGGAGAGTATGGGTAGATGAGATGTAGATTAGTGCATCTGATATGACCTACTGACTTCACTCTGGCAGTCCCTGTGTGTCCTTTGCTCGGCACCATGTCGTGTGGTCGTGTGTGCTCTTTGGAACTTTGGAAGGAGGAGGGAAATATCAAATGCAGTTGTATTGTATGAAATGCATTTGTATTGTATTGTATCAAATGCAGTTAATAATAATAATAATAATAATAATAATAATAATAATAATTTTCGTGTTGTTCACGAAATAATAATAATAGTAATATTCTTTATTATTTCAAACTGACAGACGCGGTAAGATTACATTGAAACATGACAGTAGTACAATCAAGATCTTAATTAAACACATGTTTTGGCAGCCATACAAGGCGCCGCCGTAGAGCGGGGTTACGTGTATCAAACCGCATTCTAACACTCTCCTGGCCTTGAGTGTTACCATTACTCTATCCCATCCACATTGTAGTGTATCTTATCACATGCAGTTGTATTGTCTTGTATTGAAACCAGAAGTCTACTTGTCTGTTTCGCACTTATGTGCACATTGACGGACTAACTGGGTGAGCAGTTGACAGGCATTTCTCTTAAAATTAAATCGGGATGGATTCGACGAAGCGCATTCTCATTTTCCTTTGTCGGTCGTTGTAGCTTCGCTCCTAATCAAGTCAGTCAATCAGTGCTTTGGGATTAAAAGAACTGAACAGTTTGTGTCATTCTGTGGAAAGGAAATAAAGGACGTTCACCCCAGCACGTGCGGACACACACAAAGGCGCACGTACACACATCTAGACACATGCACACATACACATCACAAGCACACACAGGCAACACAGACACACACACACGTGCTTCGTGCACAGACACATCAACCCCAGATTTAACGACCGCATTACAGGTGCACTCGTTTGGAGAAACTGATGAAGAAAATCTGTGTGATGAATGAAAGACATTGATGTGGCCATCTTACTTCTGAACAGAAAGTAGTTGGCCGCGGAGCACGCAGGCATTGTTAGCGCCAGTCAAACTAAGACCTATTCGAGTATGTAATTGTAACTAGTAACTTCCATAGTACCAGTGTCTGATGTGGAGGGGGATAGATGAATGATAACACTCTTGCTTGAAGAACATAGGAACTTGAAAGACGCGGTTCGATACCCGTAAGCTTCATATATAGGTCGACTCAGCCTTCCACTCCCTAGGGGGCAGCTGTAAAATGAGTGGGCGCCTAACAGGCTGCCAATGACGCATTGACCTTGTGTGTATATATATATATATATGTATATATATATATATATATATATATATATACAAGGTTTCAACCTAAGGTGCATCAAAACCAAGCTGTAATCAGCGAGCAATATCCAGAAGATAGTTCGCTAAGACAGAAAGGCAGTCTATGCAGTCTATGGTGGATAAGCAATTTGAAACAGGTAATTCTCAAGTAGAGACTGTAATGACATTTGTAGCGACCGAGCTGAGCTGGCACAGGCAGAGAGTTCCAACAGTTAGGTTCAGCAACCTAAAAGGTGCATGCTCTAAGAAGAAGAGAAAGCAGAGAATGAAGAGAAAGAGGAAAAAGGAGAAGCAACCATGGATGTGAAACAGTGCTTCCTGTAAGCAGTAAAATTCTGTGCAAAGAGTTTCTGAATTTGCTGCACAGAAAGATTCTTATGAATTCTTGTTGCATGTCCATTTTTCTGTGATGTGTGGAGCCACAAAACGGCAGAGCAGCCGTGATGATCAGAAACTTTGAGAGAAAACACTAGCATGAAGCGTGAGTTGCACAATGTCCTTACACGGTTACTGCCTCGGGGAAGAAGGGTCAAACCCCTACTCTCCGCTTTACAGGTCGAGTGGTCTTACCAGTGTCTATCATGGCAGGTATTTGAAGCCAACCTTTGCGTTCACAGTCTAACTGCTAGACTGCGCACTTGTAATGGTTTACTATGAGTAACAATTTCATATTCCACGCTGGGATTGTACCCCAGTCACTGAAGTGATGGACAAACATGTTAATTTAACCAAATGACTTCCATAGCACAGTCAATGGTCACTTCAAGCAAGGTTGGCTGTCAGCGATACTACTCTTGCCTTCGCATATGTTATAATTGTAATAACAGATTTGTAAAGCACCTGCTCGATAGTGTAGTGGTTAGTGTGCTGGACTGTCAAGCGAGAAGTCGGGGGTTCAAAACCCTGCCAGGGCAGAAATTTGGTTCCAGATTTGTGCTCCATATGCACCTCCTAATCAACTCAACTATAACGAATACACTGACCATACACTGTCGGTGGGAAGATGAGAGGGAGAGGGAGAGGACTGGCTACCCGCCCTCATATGCCGAGGCTAAGAAAATGAAGTCGCGTATGCTTCATACCCATGGCCGCCTCACTACTTCTTCCTCTTCCTCCTCTTCCTCCTCCTCCTTCTTCTTCTTCTTCTTCTTCTTCTTCTTCTTCTCCTCCTTCTCCTCCTCCTCCTCCTCCTCATACTCCTCCTCCTCCTCCTCCTCCTCCTCCTCCTCCTCCTCGTCCTCCTCGTCATCCTCCTCCTCCTTCTTCGATGCCCTGTGGGTACTAGACATTACGTTCGCTGGTCTTTTGGTCTCGTTGGATGCCATCTTTTTATGTTCTTGTTGTCATCGACCTTCTTTTGCTAAGTGAGTCGATAAGCGTCGAACTCTTCTAGCGCCACATCTGTTCTGTCGAAGCCGTAATTAGATTGGCCGGACTACAGGGATTTAGTGTTCTACACGTTCACCTTATTTATTGACTCTGTTACTTTCTGTGGATCGTGTGTCCGGATGACTGTGCAGTTCTCTCTGCATGAGCCTTGGTGTATATTCTGTAGCTCTGTATGTATGTTTGGATTATTACTTGTGTTAATTAGCATGCAGAAGGCATCAACTGATGGCAGAGCAAAGCCAGGTCTAATCAGGTCAACATCCAGACGATCAGTCGACTAAGACAGACAGACAGACAGACATACAGACAGACAGACAGACAGACATACAGCCTATGCTGGAACGTCTGGTCCATTGGTGATGGAGATAAGTCTGCACAGACAACATCCTAAAGTCGACTCAGCAGGTTCCAACCCTCAACTGTTGGATTACGTATAGGTCCATCTAGTTTACATCCCCTTGCCACCTTTAATGTCTAAATAGATATATCTACGTACATAATTATGTGTGGCACCGCACGCATTACTGTCTGTAATCCAAGTGAGTTATCTTCTGTAATCCTCTGGTTTACATTCACACCTGCTGGACAGACTCCGTGTAACGACGCCGTATTTTAAATATGTTTACAAGTAACTGTTGTTCACAGACAGTTCAGTCATCAAGCTGTATATGTTTTGGTGTCTGCATAAGCTGGAAACTAAATGACAAATCCTGCATTGCATTGCCTCTTACGATTCGTCCATTGCCGGCTCAAAGACAAATTAAGTCATCTAATCGAGTGACTTAAGTCATCTAATCGAGTGACTTAAGTCATCTAATCGAGTGACTTCTATAGCGCGATGATCTTAATGCTCAAGGCATCAATCCTTGTCAGTGCTCGACTACAGTCAGCGCTCATCCTGTATGATTAGGGGTCATCCATAAGGGACGTCTGCAGTGAGGGGGAGGGAGGGGTCATCGAAATGCGGACAAGAGAGGGAGGGGGTTATGACCACTGCAGACATCCGCATCTAAACTTTTAAATTTGATAGTTTTTTAAACACCACCTTGTTTCAACTTTCCCCGAAAGACGAAAATGTCAGTGACGTGATTGCCTAAAACCTCATGCATGGTATAACCTTTACTGCGACTTTAAAAAGGCTTTTATTACTGCACATCCTGCGATATGAAACCCGAACTGTCACTTAAACGTGCACAGGAACTGTGGAATAATTGTAAAAATAATGATGATTACATTATAAATTGGCTTAGGCTTGCGGACGTCCGCATAGAAGGGGAGGGAGTTTAAAGTCAAATGCGGACAAGGGAGAGGGCGGGGTCCAAAGTAGGTAATATTTTGCGGACGTCCTGTATGGACGACCCCTTATCACATGGACAATAGATGCATCTATGTGACAGAGACCTTGTCAAAGTCCCAATGTGGTAGCAGTCTCAGAATTTCACTCGGAAACTTGAGCTTCCTATCAAGAAGAAGACGGTTGACACTCGGTTTGAGTGATCGATTGTCTGTGATGCGATGCGCGAAGGGGTTTTGCTGTTTGCACTGATTTCGCTCTTTGCAGTTGCTTCGCCCGTTCGTCTGTCTGCTCGGGTTTAATATTTATCTTCGATTATCTATAGTCATCTGACTTTGTCCTCATTTCTGGCGATTTTATTCTGCTCTGTTCGATCTCTTTCTGTAATTTATCGCTTATGATCTTCTCTTTCGATCTTCATGAGAGAGCCGGTTGACCATTCTGTAAATGGCCACCGTAATACCGGTTCTGCTTTTATGTTGCCATCAACATTTTCTGGATTTTCCAGTCTCCATGCATTGTCATCTTTTCCAGCTGCATTGAAGGATTTGAAATCTGTGGGAGGAAGTTGGCAGGTTGCTCGATAGACAGATCTGACTTCTTGATAGGAAGGGTCAGCAGGATAGATAGATAGATCTGACATCTTGGGTAAGAAGATGTCAGCTGTATAGACAGATACATATTGTGAGTAGCGAGATGTCAGCTGGACTGACAAATCTGACAACTTGGGTAAGAAGATGTCAGCTGGATAGACAGATACATATTGTTGGTAGCAAAATGTCAGCTAGGTGGACAGATCTGACATCTTGGGTAGGAAGGTGTCAGCTGGATAGATATAACATCTTGGGTAAGAAGATGCCAGCTGGATAGACAGATCTCACATTGTGGGTAGGAAGGTGTCGGCTGGATCGATAGATCTGACATCTTGAGTAGGAAGGTGTCAGCTGGATAGATAGATCTGACATCTTGGGTAGGAAGGTGTCAGTTAGATAGACAGATCTGACATTGTGGGTGGGAAGATGGACTAACTGCAGACTTTTATATGCCGAGGCTGAAGAAAGGAAGTCGTGCATCATAGTGCAACATTCCCTTCTCGATTACCATCGCAGTTTATTTACCCTAAGTGTTCAGACTCTTGTAATGTTGGATTTGATTTTGGTCTACTTAAGATACGAAGATAAGAGTGCTTTCGTTTTCATATCGTCTATAAAACCTCTGGTTCAAAATGGAGGCAGTTACTGATTGCTCAAAGGCTATGATTAGTGACAGAGCCGGATTTTCACAGGGGAAGGATAGGTAACCAAGACTATACTTTGGCAATAAAATTGTGGCAATTTTTAATCATCTCAGCTTTTCAAGGAACATTTCCTTTTGTCAGAAATATTTATGAGCTTTTTATATGTCGTAAATTTTTATGATCTTCTTTTATGCCTAAAACAGCTTTGATGTTATTGCTTTTTTAATTACTCTAGCTCTTAATAACTTTTTTTATTAATTTTCAAAATTTTTATTAACTCTTTTTAATTTGCGGAGATTGTTATAATCTTTTTCTTCTGTACGCAGAATGTGCCCAAACCACGAAACCAGTCTGGGGGCAATACAGAGGCATGCCACAATCTGAAATTGCACAGGCTTGGCTGGATTGCACGCCTCTTGCTTGGATCTGGTTTCTACATGTTTCGGTGCGTGTGTGGTTGTTTAATTTCGTCTGCAATGCGAGTAGTGCGTGAACCACACACATGCCGTGTGGATGATATTTCAGCGCCCTTTAAAAAATCGTTCTCGTATTTTGTCTGTGAATCCTGTGCTGTTCCTGATAAAGTTTGCGCTCTTCCTGTGCTATGTTTTGGGCAACTTGATCGCAACCTTTTCTTGTTTAACAGGCTAGACACGATTGCTTCGTTTGGTATTGTTTTTCGTTTTGTTATTTCTTTGTCACGACGTGTATGCTTATATATATATATATATATATATATATATATATATATATATATATATATATATATATATATATATATATATATATATATATATATATATATATATATATATATATTCCAACCGCCTGGCTGATGATTATACAATATACATACATATAAAAATATATATATATAATAATATATATATATATAATAATATATATATATATTATATTATTATATATATATTTTTATATGTATGTATATTGTATAATCATCATCAGCCAGGCGGTTGGAATGTACACAGATGCAATTTGTCGAGTTTCTGAGCTCTGTAGTTAAAATTGGAGCATTGAGTTAGAGTTGTTATTATTGTTATTCTTAATCATTTATTGAACTCGTCTTTTGGTAGTATTGCCTCAAACATAGTCTGGGATTTGTAGGATTAATGATGTTTTATTGAAGTTGAAACAACAGCATATCCCTCGAGGTTAGCTTAAGAAACTGCTGTTCTTATTCTTCGGTATTCTTCACTAAACGTCCGGAATTCTGGGCGGCTGGCAGTTGGAGTGAACGTCCCTATGATCGCAAATACGTCTATCCTGCTAGAAAAGTTGGATATTTTTTTTACACCAGAACACACATTGACAGCTATCTTTGGCAAGCGTTGATATATCAAGAACCGTCTTATAATAAGGTTATGTTATGATAAGCTCACTTTCGGACTGCAGAACTAAATTTGGGATTCCAGACCCTGACTTCATTATAGCAGAATTGGGGTTATAATGGAGCGTGTTGTAACCTGGAGGCTCTGGTGTATGTCACAGGTTAATGATTTCCTGGGTTCAGCAGCTCAGCCGATTGGAAGATGTATTTGCCTCTGTATCCGGGATCTGAATCCGGGTGCATCTAAATGTGAAGTTGATGACTCATCGTTTGTCATTATTAATTATTATTATTATTAACTAGTAACTTCTATTGCGCCGGTGTCAGGTGCATAAGGCGTCGAGCGATGGTGCACTAAATGCAGGTCGTTATCAGATCAATATCCTGAAGATCAGTGGGCTGAGACAGAGAGACAGCCTATGGTGGATAAAGCAATTTGATGCAGACGAGCTTTACTTTGAGAGAGAGATAGAGAGAGAGACAGACAGACAGACAGACAGACAGAGAGAGAGAGAGAGAGATCCAAAATCTAGGTCCAGCAACCAAAATAGCTCGTTCACGAAACACAACGTTTACAACTTTGTGTGCAATGCACACAGTTTTTACAACCCTATATGCAGTGTTTACGGCCCTAAAGGAAACGGGTTGTCATATTATGTGGATTGTACACTTGAGCGCAAATATCCTTCAAGTCCTCTTACGACTAATTGCTTGACTGAGACGGTTACTTTACAACACCCCACGTGACCTGGCCGTTACTTTGACGCGAATCGTAACAGCGCAATATGAACATCTTGGCGGGTGATTTGTGGCCTCGTTATGAGTTGGCGCCTGTTGTGTGTCGTGTTCAGTTGAAGATGACTGAATCTAAGTGGAGCAAGTATTCTGTATTCAACGATGATGAACTATGTGCATAGCCAATGATTGTTCGTCTTCCAATGCGGGCTCAAATCGAATCACGTGTATGCACCTTTGTCCTTTTTTATCCTCCACCGTTGCACTTTCTGCTCTAGTCTTTCACCCGAATGCACCAACCAGTAACGAAAACGCCCAGCTTTCTTTACGTCATGTTTGGCCACATTCAGGTTGTGACAATTGAGATAAGCAGCTTGACCTTTTGAACTTACACCTAGCTTAGACACTTAGTAGGAACTACGAAAAACTGCTAACTAGAAAACAACCTACACACACGCACACACACGCACACACACGAGCACACACACACACACACACACACACACACGAGCACACACACACGCACGCACACACACACGAGCACACACACACACACACGAGCACACACACACACACACACACGAGCACACACACACACACACACGAGCACACACACACACGCACACACACACACGAGCACACACACACACACACACGAGCACACACACACGCACGCACACACACACGAGCACACACACACACACGAGCACACACACACACGCACACACACACACGAGCACACACACACACACACACGAGCACACACATGCGCACACACACGCACACACACGCGCACACACACACACACACGAGCACACACACACACACGAGCACACACACACACACACACACACACACACGAGCACACACACACACACACACACACACACACACGCACACACACACACACACAGAGGAGCAGCCAACACGCAGCGCTCCCCGGAGGTGACCTTCTGAACGTGACACAATTCAGTAATGACACTGGGCGCCTAAGGAGGAACCAAACCAGTTTAAAACCTGTTTCGTAGTTCAAAAGGTTCTCCATTTAAATCGGCCAACCTATTTGCGCTCTTTGCTCAACCCCTCGTCAAAGCAAATACTGCACTCGACCAACGGACGCTCGATTGTGCTGTGCCTTGCATAAGAACAGTGTTGTGCTTTCGAACCGGAGTGTTGTGTTGCTTGAAACTTCCGAACTCACTGCCCGGTTCTCTGCATTTCTTGAACACTTTAATAATAATAATTTTATAATCTTTATTATTTCAAACTGACAATTACGCAGTAAGATTACATTGAAATATGACAGTACAATCAAGATCTTAATCAAACTCGCGGTTTGACAGCCATGCAAGGTGCCTGCTCTAGAGGGGGGGGGGGGTTTACAAGTATGGAACCATGATCTAATGCTCTCCTGGCCGTGAGTGTTACCATTCATCTGATGTGATTGGGAAACCAATGCAGCCTGCCGTTAAGGTTTAATGTCGTTAACGGACTTCTCTGTTTCAACTTTGTTTTCCATCATAGCCTGACTTTTGTTTTCTATGGCCATGAGGAGATTCAACCGTCAGTGTTTAATCTAGTCCCCCTCTTCTGGGGGGGGACAAGGTTTGCGGGGGGACCAACAAGGGTGACCTTTTGGGGAAATTTCATCCGTCTTCGAAGATCCAACGACCTTTTTTCAGAATTTAGTCTTAAAAAAGTTTATGACCTTTTTTAGGAATACATCCCACAAACAATCTGATGACCTTTTTTTAGGAATTCCTCCCACAAACCTTACATGACTTTTTTCGATGACGACCTTTTTTTTAGAAATTCATCTCTCAAAAACTTTCATATATCTTATTCTATTATTTTATTCTTATATTACTCGCCTTGGGGGGGGGGGGGCAAAACATGTATCCTGGGGGGAATTCCCCCCAAAGGTGTCTACATTTATATATTCCTGGCCTCTGGGGAAACATAAATCCGGGGGGCAATTACCCCCAAAAGGTGTCTAGATTAAACACTGACCCTTGACTAACGCCGCCCATCTGAATGGAAGGTCCTCTGTTTAAAAACTGAGATGTAAAATGGCAAGAGTCAGGTCACCAAAGACACAAGAGCTAACAAGATATTTAATGTTGTAGCTCGCACTAATAACTAACTGCAAGAGGCCACAATTATTATCTAACTGCAGGCAACAGTGGTTCTGATTTGTGTCTAGGTTAGTTTATGCATCTGAGCATTCTCATTAATTCAGTTGGTTATTCCTAGTGCTAATGTATGAGACATCAACATTAGCAACAGAATATCAGTATTGTTGGATCACCAACACCAAGCAGTTATGAGGTCAAGAATATCATATCCAGGATATCAGTATATCCAGGATATCAGAATAACCAGGATATCAGAATATCCCGAATATAAGTATATCCAGGATATCAGTTTATCCAGAATATAAGTATAACCAGAATATCAGTATGTCCAGAATATCAGTATATCTTGAAGATCAGTATATCCAGAATATTAGTATATCCAGAATATCAGTATATCCAGGATATCAGAATATCAGTATATCCAGGATATCAGTGTATGCAGAATATCAGCATATCCAGAATATCAGTATATCCAGAATATCAGTATATCCAGGATATCAGTATATCCAGGATATCAGAATATCCAGGATATTAGAATATCCAGAATATCAGTATATCCAGGATATCAGTTAGTCCAGAATATAAGTATATCCAGGATATCAGTATATCCAGAATATCAGTATATCTAGAAGATCAGTATAGCCAGAATATCAGTATATCTACAAGATCAGTATATCCAGAATATCAGTATATCCAGGATATCAGTATATCCAGGATATCAGTATATCCAGGATGTCAGTATATCCAGAATGTCAGTATATCTAGAAGATCAGCATATCCAGAATATCAGTATATCCAGTATATCAGTATATCCAGAATATCAGTATGTACAGTATATCAGTATATCCAGAATGTAAGTATATCCAGGATATCAGTATATCCAGGATATCACTATATGCAGAATATCAGTATATCCAGAATATCAGTGTATCCACGATATCAGTATATCCAGAATGAGAGTATATCTAGAAGATCAGTATATCCAGAATATCAGTATATCCAGAATATCAGTATATACAGAATATCAGTATTGCATTCTAGTGGCTGTGAACAACAGACACTACTTTGTGAAGTGTAGCGAAATACAGAAAAAACCAATATTCATTGTATCGTGATGTCTGGAAGCAACTAATAATTACTAGGCTGGGATTAAGAACGGATTAGCGGATGTTTCTCTCGTTTCTGTGCGGAGGAAACCTGGGGAAAATGCGACAGGTAGAAGGCAATTTTTATCTGCTTCACCGCCTCTGAGGAAATGGCGCCAATGAATTTATCTGTTGCAATCCAGCGACTTGAGCTCCGGTGTCGCGTAAACAATCGCATGTAAACAGTCGACAAGAAGAAGTTCGGTCAAGTTATTGCTTGTGTGTTAGATGCTTTTGTCAACAGTAGTCGCTTGGTTAGGTATGGAGGATCGCTTGAGTTAAGTGGAGATACTATGGAAAGGCTTTCCTTGTTCACTCTGGAAGGAAGTTGCTGGTGGTCAACAGTGTCAAAGGCCTTTCTAGGATCATGGAACATTGAGAGGCATGTATTTATAGAGTCGGTGGCTGTTGTGATGTGGTGTTAATGCCAAAACTGTCTCTGGCTTCTCAGCCTCTCTTTGCCTCTCTTCAGCTTGAAGACCATTTGGTTCGATCTTGGTTTCAATATGTTAGGTCAGGAGTCATTATTATTATTATTATTATTATTATTATTCGTTTATTATCGACTCACATTGACAAACCGCAATATGTTACAAATACATTAGTGATGCTAAGTAATAGTAATGTAATGTTGGAGGATATAGGAGAGGCTGGAAACTTAACAAGTATTGAAAATGTTAACATTTTGGATAAATTAAAGTAAAGAAATAGTTATTTTCATGTGGCATAGAGAACTCTTGGAACAAAATTGGAATCGTCCTTAGGGGGGAGGGTAAAGTCATGCGGTCGAGAACGGAAACCACATACATGTACTGTCTACTGACTTTAGGCGGGAACAGAACACGGAGCACATGGAAAGGATTACGCAGCACGGATGAGAGCTGATGAGTCTCTCCTGAATTGGTGCTATATAAATTGCAATTGCCATTACCATTTTGCAGCGGCTTTTGTTAAGGATTAAAAGTAGTTGTTCTGTGTGAACTTGGTTGTCATTTGCATCAACTTGCTTACCCACCCTTCAGTTGATATTCGAGCTGTCTGTTTAAACTCTGCTCAAGTTACTTTTCTAGCTATCTTAAGAAGTACCTGTTCAAGTCACTTAGACAGCCATGTTATGTTCATAGTGCTTCTGAGAGTTCTTAAAATGCGCTTCATGAAAGTCCAGGTACATCTATACATACATACATACCCACACACATACACACACCCACACACACCCACACACACACACACCCACACATACACACATACACACACCCACACACCCACACACACACACACATACACACACTCACACACACACATACACACACCCACACACACCCACACACACACATACACACATATACACACACACACACACACACACAGCTGGCGTTTTGGTTTCAATGGCCAATTAGATGTTGACCATGGCCTCGGATGAAGCATTTGTTGATTGATTCATTGTTCATCATGATAATGACACAATAAAAGTCTTTAGAATTGATGGGATGAGATTCTTCAGTGGGCGTTTGAATGGATGACACTTCATTTAAGGTCACAGTGTACGGACCGTGCTAGCCAGAGATTTAAAACGATGAAATAAGCCACGGGGGAAATGTCTTTTCAGTGGGGTTGTGAGGCAGTGGGTAGACCCGTTCTACCCGAGGCTAACTGAGTGCTCCTCTATCTTTTTCTAAGCCACAACTCCTCCATGTCAGTGGAAGTTCTTCACTGCTTGGTCAATATTTCTTTTTTCGTTACCTGGTGTCTCCTGGCTTCTAGTGTTTCCGGTAGCAGCCACTTTTATAAACTGATCGGACTTTAATGTCGTCTTTGTAGCCTTGTTTTCGTGTCGAGGCCGCTGAGATGTTTAGTACTTCCTGGCCTGATCACTTTTGCCCTTCGATGCCTGACATTTCCTGCTTTTGACCTCTCACTCAAACTGACCTAATAACTCGACTCTTAGGAATTTGTGTTGACTGAGCTGGTCGCCTTGACGTAGCTTTTATAAAAATGTGGTGCTGAGAAATTTAGATGATTTGCTTGACATCCAAGGTCGTTTTTAGGACGATTTATGGGCTCAAAGACCTGCAGTTAACTTTTCTGATTACATGTATGTCTGCAAAGATTAAATGGAGAATATATGAAATAGAAACTTGGCTAAATTTTTATTATAGAAGTAAAGGATTTATTAAGAAATTAATTTATATAGCACCACTTCTGGAAACTAATCAGGTGCTCGCTACAGTAGCCTACATGATGTTAAATGTATTTTAACAACAGAACATTGATCAGTTAGCAAACATTGCTCAGAGTAACTGGAAGAGTCACCATTGGTAGGCTCGCACGCATGCGTATAGCAGAACCAACATATTTCCAAACAGAAGTGGTCTATGAGTGAAGATGCAACACCAAAAAATCGTGAAAGAATTAATCGGTAAATTTAAAAAAGGGAAGTCCGTGTTGTTTTTGCCTAATCAGCAGTAACTAAGGCGATAGATAACTAGGGAGTCTGTTTACACCTTTTACAAGCATAGATCTGAAAACTTCTTTATCGCCTAATTAGGGCTGGGAGTGTCTCTGGGTAGGTATCTTGGAGGGGCGCTATATAAGTCATCCTCTGAGTGAATGAAAGAGTGAGGAACTTCGTTGAAAACAAGAGTTATATAAACAAGAGCCCGTCAGAAATAGGTTTCTTCATATTCAATTGCTGAATTTATGTTTGTTTCACACTATCTATTCCTGTATTTGATGGAAATCAATAAAATTTATGGTTATGGTTATGGTTATGGTTATATGACCCTGGTTCGATGACGTTCACATCTTTACATTTGCCTCATATTCTCATTTTGGTTGTTCTTAGCCGTGTCACGAAATGCGGTAGGTCATGTCGTCCTGCCCTGACCTTTATAACTGCGTGCCCTGATCTGTAACTGCGCTTCCTGCCTCCGGTATTTTTGTTTTGTTATTTGGTCTTGTTTTCGTCCGTAACCTGACCTAATTATCCTTTACATTGCCTTATTATTATCCTGTGGATGTTGTTCTCTCTTATCTGCCTTCTTTCTACTCCATCTCTGCCAGCATTTCCTAGGGCATTAGATAGGACCCATCATATGCATGGGCTCTATGCTGTTCCCGTGTGGGATTATGGGTCCTATATGGACTCCATGTGGGCATGCTGACGGGGTCTTGTTTATGCTAAGTACTGTAAGTTGCTTGACCTCATTAATGTCCTTCTCCTGGTCCCTTTTTATGTCCTCTGCTCACAGTGTAGTGAGTTCAGTTGGGGGTTTAAGTGCGAGAGCGAGTCTCACTGGGACCCAGCTGACGATTGAGCGTTAACCTCGATATAGCAGATGCGAGCATGACCAAACCAACGCCAGATGGGAACGGTGGTATGGTGTCAGACTACGTTTACTGTTGGCTGCCGTTAGACAGTCCTGACCTAAAAACAGCCACAGTAATGGTAGAGAGTAGGGCACAAGTCTCAACGTAAGACTAGACTTTTTCAAATTGCTTTATCGATCATAGGCTCTTCGTCTCAGTGGACTGATCATTTCGATCTGATTATATACGGCTTGGCTTTGGTGTGCCATCGGTTGATGCAGTGTATATTTATACACCGTTGCTATATAAGTTACTAATTACGATTATGGGTGAGACTCCTGATGTCTTTCATTCTGTATTCAACATTGTCTGACTTCTGGATTTCTTGATTTTGTCTGGTTTGGATCTTGCCTCTCCAATGAATTACAATTTTCGACTATGGTTTAACTTGAAATGCCCATCGACAAGGCATCCTTGTGCCCTACGATAACAGCGATATAGAAGTCAATATATTTTGTGGAGCGTGGTGGCTCAGTGGTAAGTTCGGCGCCTTGTGACCGGAGGGTTGCAGGTTCGAATCCCACTCTAGCCGCTGCGTATACGGACCTTGGGCAAGTCCTTCACTCGCAATTGCTCGTGGCGCTTCGGCGTGAAAACTCCGACACAGTATACCAATGCTGTAGTCGGGAGCGCCTCTGAGTAGTAGTTGACTTGAGTAGGCGCTATAGAAATATCCGGAATAAATAAAAAATAAATAGATGCAATGACTGTGCACTATTACTAGACAGCCGATGTAGAGGAGCGTTGAGTCCACAGTGGCATCTGGTGCTTCCAGACATTGTTATTAAGGTTTGTCGTTTGCTTTGAAATTGGTGAGGATGTGGAGACCCTGCTGAAGAGCTGATTCCAAGACAAATTAAGACAGGTGGGCCAACGCAAAGATGGAAAGACAGATTGGAGACAGGGATCTGAGATTGGCGGAAAAGGCAGATCTTAATTAGACATTCTGCGTATTTGTTGTGCACCTGACGTCTTAATCGATATTTCCATCGATTCTGACGTTAATTGAAATTCGTGAATAACTAGTGTCTCGTTTGTATCTGACAGGCAACTTAACTTACCCCCCAGCTTCTTGTTGGTCGGTCCAGAACACTAATCTCACACTACTCTGCACCCAACAACATTACAAGTAAAATACATTGATGTAATTTTATTGCCGTGAAGTATGAAATGGCAAAGACCAGACCCATAGGAATAGTTTCTCCGCTGTTTCGAGTTCGATTCATACATATTTTTCTAATAAAATATATGTAAAGCTGTGTACATTTCTGAAATTTCTCTGTGCCTCTGATGAACTGGTGCTATATATACATGTGCGGTTGCCATCATCACCATTGTGTATTGTATTGTAAAAATAACAATGACATTATCTTTAGAAGCACCTTGACATACGGTCTGAAGAACAAGGTGTGGGCTTAATTATGAACTGTATCCCTGTGGCAGAAACCATGGACAAACCAGGCACCTCAGTTTCTCCAAGGTCTCTTAATGTTCTCAGTCAACGGCTGTTCGCAGGAACCGCATTCATCTGTGCGGTCGGCTGAGAGAAGAAGCTTTTAGTTTGAGACGATTCCAAGAGCAGAGGCTCTTCGGAGAAATGCTGATGAGAGTAACTCAAGTCGACCAGGTGTACGTACGCGCCACAGCGTCGCTGGTAGCAGCAGCAGTAGCCAGGCAGGCACTGATGCGGGCGCCGACGGTCTGCCGGTGGCTGGCGAGGGGCGGACGACTGGCGGATCACCTGGCGATGAACTAATCACCCGGCAACGAACCGTCCAGGTGCCAGACCGTAGCAGGAAACAATAATTATGGCGAAACGGCGCTACATCATCTGTTGTAGCTGTACAGTACATGACTGCACATCAGTGCGTGTGTAGGCATGCAGGTATGTGCGTATGTATGTGTTCGTCTTTGTATGTGTGCGTCTTTGTATGTGTACGTCTTTGTTTGTGCATGTCTTTGTATATGTGTGTCTTTGTATGTGTGTCTTTGTGTGTGTGTGTCTTTGTATGTGTGTGTCTTTGTATGTGTGTCTTTGTATGTGTGTGTCTTTGTGTGTGTGCGTCTTTGTATGTTTGCATCTTTGTATGTTTGCATCTTTGTATGTGTGTGTATGCATGCGTATGTTTGTGCATGTATACGTCATCTGTGTTTTTGTATGTGTGTGTTTGTATGTGCATACACGTTTTTGTAGATATGTATACGATGTATGGATGTACATGCATGTGTTTGTGTGTGCATTGTTTGTGTGTACAGGCATCTGGTTCCTGTGCATTATGTGTATATCTCTCGCAGCCCCTTATAAGAAGCTGTCTCGATAGAGAAGTACCGTATGTCTTCTGTGTAAATGCTGTGGATGATTGGTGATCTGATCTGAAATCAAGGAATATAACGAACTCAGAGGCCAGCGTCACGTGACACGGACGCTTTGGCTGATTGGTCTAGCGCAAACTTCAGAGGCGCAGACAAAAAAGTGACAAACATTTTGAGGAGTTTGCAGTGAGAATTTAACATCTTTGAATCTTTATACACAGTAATTTATATACAAGTTACTAGCGGCGTTCATACTCATTTTTGGGATATTCCGGGATTTATCGGTTAACGTGTTGATACTTTTTTAAACTAGATTAAAAACTGTACTGTTTAGTCGTGCTGGAGTCGGGAGTGCCTCTGAGCGGCCCTCTTGAAGAGGCGCTATATTAATGTCCTAATGAAAGGACTGTCAGAGGGTTCAAATGTGTGTAGGGCCAAAAGGGGTTTCTGGAATTTCTGTTGCATTTGCATTTCTAGCTAACTTCGGTATAAAACGAGTAGACTGTGGGAAAGATCAGACGGCAATGGAGAGAAGTGGCCGCATGCCGTGGCCTAGGAAATGAAGTGCCAAACACTTGTGCCCACTTGTCCAGTGGTTAGCATGCCGGACTGTCAACAGGGAAGTTGGGGGTTCATATTTACTTCTGCTGCACCTGCGTCCTCCAGCCAACTCAACTGCAATGAGTACACTGACCGTATTTTGTCAATAGTAAGGTCAGACGGTGAGGGAGAGGACTGGCCACCCGCCGTCATATGCTGTGGCTAAGGAAAATGAAGTTGCTAACACTTCATACCCATGGCTGCCTCTCAGGCTAGGTTAAGGTCTCGGACTACCCTTCTCTTTTCTTGTGAAATCTACTTTGCCTTTTTACCTGACTTGACCTTGTTTACCTTACCCAATTTTCTGACACGCCCTATGTAAAACAAGTCAGTTTCCTGCCATACCCAACTTGATCTACCTTTATGTTGTGACTGAATTGGGTGGCTATTATTATTATTATTATTATTACAAACATTTTTAACTCACGTAAGGTCACAGAGTGAGTCGCCAGGTGAAGAGCTGAATTCTTGAAAGCCAATGAGAAATGGTGAGGTTTGAGGCGTTTCTTAAAGGATGAGAATGAGTTCAAACTTCAGACAAACATTGGTAGGATCAGCAAAATGGATTGCACGAGAGCCCATGACAGTGTTACATCGAGGCTCAACCAAAAGACTCGTGCCTGAAGATTACAGACGGAATGTAAAGAGAGAGTAGTGGTTGAAGGTATAGGCAGGAGTGCTCATTTTGAGGGTTTTATAGATAAGTCAGTTTTATAGGTCAGATAAGACACTTTTATAGGTCAGACAAACTCGTTTTATAGGCCAGACAAACCACTTTTTTAGGTTAGAGAAGTAGGTTTTATAGGTAAGACAAGCCAGTTTTATAGGTTAGATAAGCCAGCAGTGGCGGCGATCTTGTTTGACAGGTGAGGGGACAGTTTTGAAATGATCTGGTCAAAAAAGAGTTCTGAACTGAACTGGTCAAAAAAAGGTAAAAAATTTTTTTTTGCTAACAAAAATATTTGTACTCGCGCGCAATAACATTTTTTGACCTTTTTTGGGTGTTTCTTCAAAATTTGGGGGTGACATATGTATGGTGTATCCCCCACTCTTAAAGGTGGGGGTCTTGTCCCCATCGAACCCCCGGGATCGCCGCCCATGTAACCCAGTTTATAGGTAAGACTTGTGCCAGTTTCTTGTCTTGCTCACTAGTCTGTTATTGTCTCTAAATGTGAGTTTGTTATGTCTTCTTTGGTAGATTATGTTGGATCTCTTCAACCTATCAGTGCAGCTTCAATATCTTTGACAGGCTGAACAGGTTTGTTTTGTTTGAGTTTTTTCTTATACAGTGTGTAGGTCAGCTAATGCAGAAATTGCGTTTGTTTTGGAATTACTCGATGTTCGTTTGTATTTGCGTTCTCATTGTGTTAGTAGTCTTGTTGTTTCATTAGTTCATTCAGGGTCTAGTTCTAGTATTTGCATTGTCCGTACCATATTCAGTGTTAGTAGCTTTTCGGATCGTCCTTTGGAATGTACCAATCACAGTTTGTTCTTTTTTGCTACTGCATAACTGTAGGAAAAGGTTAAGTGGTAACAGTAATTGCAAATTTATATAGCGCCACTCAAGAGAGACTCGTCATCAGAGGCGCTTCCTACCTAACACAATGAAACCGTGATAGAACAAAATGGTCTTTAAGCATTGTGGAAAAGAGTCAAAGAGAGGCTGGGAAGTTCATGTCGCAGGTTTTGTTCGGCATCTTTTTCCAGGAGGATTGGCCATGCATTGCAGAGCGATCCACAAAGACCTTTCGAACTCATGTACAGCGCCCTTTCTTTTGGCCTCGGCTGTACTGCGGAGTCTACAGCACAATACAAATTGTCATCATCATCATCGTCATCGTCATCGTCATCGTTATCATTATTATTATTATTATTATTATTATTATTATTGTTATTATTATTATTATTAAAGATGCCTGACCACAAAACTGATGAAAAACTGTGCAGAGGTCGAGATTCAGACGCTGAGGCACAAACATTTATTTCCCTTTTCCTTTGAATCCCGCTGTAGTGCATTGTGTGGAATTCGATCACTGGCATTCTCTCCACGTGTCTAAACCACTGGAGTCTCCAGTGAACGACTTTATCTAGCAGAGTTGTGTTAATGCAAGCTATCATTGACAATAATTATAATAATCTTCGTTTATTAATTCAAACTTAAAAGTATGCAGTAAGATTACATGATATAGTAGTAACAGACGATAACAAGTTTAACAGGAGTCGAATTTGACTGTACGGCAGCCATACAAGGCGCCCATCTGTACTACTGCTCATTTTACAGTTGCCCCCTACACTCCATAGGGAGTTAAAAGACTGAGTCAACCTTTGTGGGGCTAGCGGGTATCGAAACCGCGTCCTTCTGATCTTCGTGCCAGCATGTTACCATTCAACCATCTCCCCGGCTTATCTGTTCGCACTGCTGACCGACATTCTTGTTCGACGCGCTTGCCCTTCTTAGGCTGCCATTCGGTGATCATCAAACGGGAAATTAACCTATTGTGGACATGTTTTGAAGAGCCATCGATTGATACGTTGTTCTTAATGTGGTGCTATAAGGGTTGTTAGATTAGTGTCTGGTATGAGCAAACACTGGTGTACGAATTGTCGTAGGATTTGTGATTGTTTGCAGTTGGTTTGTCTTGTTGCTATGCTAATGGATCGGCTGTGCATGGTGCGTGGTCGACAATCAATATGTCGTCCTTGGCCGACGGTCGGTCGGTCGGGTGGCTGTTCCGTGCCACCGCCCGACCGTCGTCTCCAGGTCATGGCCAGCAGCAGCAGAGCCATCTGTAGGAAGGACATGAAACACGCGCTCGCTCTCTCGCTTTCTCTCTCTCTCTCTTTCATTCTGTCGTTCATTCTCCCTCTCTCTGTGTGTCTTTCCCTCTCATTTGCTCTCTCTCTCTCTCTCTCTCTCTCTCTCTCTCTCTCTCTCTCTCTCTCTCTCTCTCTCTCTCTCTCTCTCTCTCTCTCTCTCTCTCTCTCTCTCTCTCTCTCTCTCTCTCTCTCTCTCTCTCTCTCTGTTTGTCTCTCTGCCTCTGCCTCTCTGTCTCTGCCTGTCTCTCTGTCTCTCTTTCTCTGTCTCTGTCTTTGTCTCTGTCTCTGTCTCTCTCTGTCTGTCTGTCTCTGTCTGGCTGTCTCTGTCTGTCTCTCTTGCATTGTCTCTCTGGCTAATTATCTCTCTATCGCTGTATTCGTATTTCAGTCTCTATCTCTCTGTCCGTACTGCTATCTTTGTTTATCTCTGATTTTGTCTGTCGGTCTGTCTCTCTCTCCGTGTTGACTGGCTCCATTTCTGCAACTCTCATTTCTCTTTCGTTTATTCCTGGAATTCTCTTATAGTTCGAAGTATGTCCGCAGACGACGAAGGCTCTCATTGCGTGTCATCTAAATCCTTGTGACGGGTTTGTTCGTGGCGGCGCTATAAAAATTGTCCATAACATACAGAATGCCTGGATCGTATTGCCCGTAATCCTCGCATAAACGGGATTATATTGGTAGTTGGAGCTGTTGAAAAAAAGAAATAAAGGAAGACGATTTTGATTGGACAGTTTAAACAACGGCTTAAAAGGGTTAGTCAGTCGCAGTTAGATTCCGAGATGTTCGAAAGTTAAGATGGAATTAGTACAAGGAGAACCCTGGTAAATAATTCGAGGGGAAGGCCATTCTAGGAACATGGCCCAACCACTGAGAAGGCAGAAGGCAAGACGCCGTGTGTGTTCCAAATCGAAGCGAAGCTAATTGAATCGTCCTTAAGCGGAAGACGCACAAGTCGTGGATCATGATGAATTCCAGGTCAGTTGATTCCAAGCGGAAAGACGGACAGACAGAAAGACAGACAGACAGACAGACAGACAGACATACAGACGGACAGGCGGACAAACAAACGGACACCATTGATCCTAATTAGTTCTAGTAGTTGGACGGCCAGCAGAGATCGGGAAGGAGATCTTTCCAGGAATATGGCCCAACCACTGAGAAGGCATAAAATGATGATGTATATTGATAGACAGACGCAGAAAGATACAGACAGACAGACGCATACAGAGCCTGACATACAGAGATATATGTTAAAGGGAGAACGAAGGCGGCTCGATTTGGCCTTGATTAAAAAGACAGAGACAGACTCAGAGAGGCAGAGAGCCAGAGCTAGACAGTCAGAGACAGACACATATAGATACAGGGACAGAGAGAGACAGAGAGAAACAGACAGCAACAGAGTCAGACTCACTGAGACAGAGAGCCAGAGCTAGAGAGACAGAGAGATACAGGCAGACAGCAACAGAGACAGACTCACCGAGACAGAGAGACAGAGCTAGAGAGACAGAGAGATACAGACAGACAGCACCAGAGACAGACTCACAGAGAGAGACAGAGAGCCAGAGCTAGAGAGACAGGGACATAGACAGACAGACAGCGACGTATCCAAACAGACAGAGGCAGACGGACGTCTGGCGAAGAGACGAGGTCGAGGTGACATTGCTCAACTACCTTGTTGCCGAGCGGAGCAGCAGACAATAATACATATTCTAGTGAAAACGAAGGATCGATTTGGCCTCCATTAAAAAAAGAAGTCTGGCGTCGACTGTAGAGAAGCGATTGCCTGCAAGGACTGGAACCCGGGACTTGCAGCTGCGATGTATGTGTGTCTTTTATATGATGCTCTGCCGCTGTTTTGCCTGTTTTTTTTCGTTGGCTGCTGCTTCTGTCTGCTGTCTGCCACAGCTCTAGGATGTTATGTCGTTTAGGTCGGAGGGGAATCTCATTCTTTTCCGATTTATTATCCTCCAAGGCTAGTCTTCCGGTCACAGTGACCTCGTGGTTCAGATTAAGGATGGAGTTTTGTGTGAAGGATTAAAATTAAGGAATGCCGTTCTGTGCAAAGGATTAAGATTAAGGAATGCAGTTCTGTGAAAAGGATTAAGATTGAGGAATGCAGTTCTGTGCAAAGGATTAAGATTGAGGAATGCAGTTCTGTGCAAAGGATTAAGATTGAGGAATGCAGTTCTGTGAAAAGGATTAAGATTGAGGAATGCAGTTCTGTGAAAAGGATTAAAATTAAGGAATGCAGTTCTGTGCAAAGGATTAAGATTAAGGAATGCAGTTCTGTGAAAAGGATTAAGATTGAGGAATGCAGTTCTGTGAAAAGGATTAAGATTGAGGAATGCAGTTCTGTGCAAAGGATTAAGATTAAGGAATGCAGTTCTGTGAAAAGGATTAAAATTAAGGAATGCAGTTCTGTGAAAAGGATTAAGATTGAGGAATGCAGTTCTGTGAAAAGGATTAAGATTGAGGAATGCAGTTCTGTGAAAAGGATTAAGATTGAGGAATGCAGTTCTGTGAAAAGGATTAAAATTAAGGAATGCAGTTCTGTGAAAAGGATTAAGATTGAGGAATGCAGTTCTGTGAAAAGGATTAAGATTGAGGAATGCAGTTCTGTGAAAAGGATTAAGATTAAGGAATGCAGTTCTGTGAAAAGGATTAAAATTAAGGAATGCAGTTCTGTGAAAAGGATTAAGATTGAGGAATGCAGTTCTGTGAAAAGGATTTACATTAAGGAATGCAGTTCTGTGAAAAGGATTAAAATTAAGGAATGCAGTTCTGTGAAAAGGATTAAGATTGAGGAATGCAGTTCTGTGAAAAGGATTAAGATTGAGGAATGCAGTTCTGTGCAAAGGATTAAGATTAAGGAATGCAGTTCTGTGAAAAGGATTAAAATTAAGGAATGCAGTTCTGTGAAAAGGATTAAGATTGAGGAATGCAGTTCTGTGAAAAGGATTAACATTAAGGAATGCAGTTCTGTGAAAAGGATTAAAATTAAGGAATGCAGTTCTGTGAAAAGGATTAAGATTGAGGAATGCAGTTCTGTGAAAAGGATTAAGATTAAGGAATGCAGTTCTGTGAAAAGGATTAAGATTGAGGAATGCAGTTCTGTGAAAAGGATTAAGATTGAGGAATGCAGTTCTGTGCAAAGGATTAAGATTAAGGAATGCAGTTCTGTGAAAAGGATTAAAATTAAGGAATGCAGTTCTGTGAAAAGGATTAAGATTGAGGAATGCAGTTCTGTGAAAAGGATTAAGATTGAGGAATGCAGTTCTGTGAAAAGGATTAAGATTGAGGAATGCAGTTCTGTGAAAAGGATTAAAATTAAGGAATGCAGTTCTGTGAAAAGGATTAAGATTGAGGAATGCAGTTCTGTGAAAAGGATTAAGATTGAGGAATGCAGTTCTGTGAAAAGGATTAAGATTAAGGAATGCAGTTCTGTGAAAAGGATTAAAATTAAGGAATGCAGTTCTGTGAAAAGGATTAAGATTGAGGAATGCAGTTCTGTGAAAAGGATTAACATTAAGGAATGCAGTTCTGTGAAAAGGATTAAAATTAAGGAATGCAGTTCTGTGAAAAGGATTAAGATTGAGGAATGCAGTTCTGTGAAAAGGATTAAGATTGAGGAATGCAGTTCTGTGCAAAGGATTAAGATTAAGGAATGCAGTTCTGTGAAAAGGATTAAAATTAAGGAATGCAGTTCTGTGAAAAGGATTAAGATTGAGGAATGCAGTTCTGTGAAAAGGATTAAGATTGAGGAATGCAGTTCTGTGAAAAGGATTAAGATTGAGGAATGCAGTTCTGTGAAAAGGATTAAAATTAAGGAATGCAGTTCTGTGAAAAGGATTAAGATTGAGGAATGCAGTTCTGTGAAAAGGATTAAGATTGAGGAATGCAGTTCTGTGAAAAGGATTAAGATTGAGGAATGCAGTTCTGTGAAAAGGATTAAGATTGAGGAATGCAGTTCTGTGAAAAGGATTAAGATTAAGGAATGCAGTTCTGTGAAAAGGATTAAAATTAAGGAATGCAGTTCTGTGAAAAGGATTAAGATTGAGGAATGCAGTTCTGTGAAAAGGATTAAGATTGAGGAATGCAGTTCTGTGAAAAGGATTAAGATTGAGGAATGCAGTTCTGTGAAAAGGATTAAGATTGAGGAATGCAGTTCTGTGAAAAGGATTAAAATTAAGGAATGCAGTTCTGTGAAAAGGATTAAGATTGAGGAATGCAGTTCTGTGAAAAGGATTAAGATTGAGGAATGCAGTTCTGTGAAAAGGATTAAGATTAAGGAATGCAGTTCTGTGAAAAGGATTAAAATTAAGGAATGCAGTTCTGTGAAAAGGATTAAGATTGAGGAATGCAGTTCTGTGAAAAGGATTTACATTAAGGAATGCAGTTCTGTGAAAAGGATTAAAATTAAGGAATGCAGTTCTGTGAAAAGGATTAAGATTGAGGAATGCAGTTCTGTGAAAAGGATTAAGATTGAGGAATGCAGTTCTGTGCAAAGGATTAAGATTAAGGAATGCAGTTCTGTGAAAAGGATTAAAATTAAGGAATGCAGTTCTGTGAAAAGGATTAAGATTGAGGAATGCAGTTCTGTGAAAAGGATTAACATTAAGGAATGCAGTTCTGTGAAAAGGATTAAAATTAAGGAATGCAGTTCTGTGAAAAGGATTAAGATTGAGGAATGCAGTTCTGTGAAAAGGATTAAGATTAAGGAATGCAGTTCTGTGAAAAGGATTAAGATTGAGGAATGCAGTTCTGTGAAAAGGATTAAGATTGAGGAATGCAGTTCTGTGCAAAGGATTAAGATTAAGGAATTCTGTTCTGTGAAAAGGATTAAAATTAAGGAATGCAGTTCTGTGAAAAGGATTAAGATTGAGGAATGCAGTTCTGTGAAAAGGATTAAGATTGAGGAATGCAGTTCTGTGAAAAGGATTAAGATTGAGGAATGCAGTTCTGTGAAAAGGATTAAGATTGAGGAATGCAGTTCTGTGAAAAGGATTAAGATTAAGGAATGCAGTTCTGTGAAAAGGATTAAAATTAAGGAATGCAGTTCTGCGAAAAGGATTAAGATTGAGGAATGCAGTTCTGTGAAAAGGATTAACATTAAGGAATGCAGTTCTGTGAAAAGGATTAAAATTAAGGAATGCAGTTCTGTGAAAAGGATTAAGATTGAGGAATGCAGTTCTGTGAAAAGGATTAAAATTAAGGAATGCAGTTCTGTGAAAAGGATTAAGATTGAGGAATGCAGTTCTGTGAAAAGGATTAAAATTAAGGAATGCAGTTCTGTGAAAAGGATTAAGATTGAGGAATGCAGTTCTGTGAAAAGGATTAAGATTGAGGAATGCAGTTCTGTGAAAAGGATTAAGATTGAGGAATGCAGTTCTGTGAAAAGGATTAAGATTGAGGAATGCAGTTCTGTGAAAAGGATTAAGATTAAGGAATGCAGTTCTGTGAAAAGGATTAAAATTAAGGAATGCAGTTCTGTGAAAAGGATTAAGATTGAGGAATGCAGTTCTGTGAAAAGGATTAAGATTGAGGAATGCAGTTCTGTGAAAAGGATTAAGATTGAGGAATGCAGTTCTGTGAAAAGGATTAAAATTAAGGAATGCAGTTCTGTGAAAAGGATTAAGATTGAGGAATGCAGTTCTGTGAAAAGGATTAAGATTGAGGAATGCAGTTCTGTGAAAAGGATTAAGATTAAGGAATGCAGTTCTGTGAAAAGGATTAAAATTAAGGAATGCAGTTCTGTGAAAAGGATTAAGATTGAGGAATGCAGTTCTGTGAAAAGGATTTACATTAAGGAATGCAGTTCTGTGAAAAGGATTAAAATTAAGGAATGCAGTTCTGTGAAAAGGATTAAGATTGAGGAATGCAGTTCTGTGAAAAGGATTAAGATTGAGGAATGCAGTTCTGTGCAAAGGATTAAGATTAAGGAATGCAGTTCTGTGAAAAGGATTAAAATTAAGGAATGCAGTTCTGTGAAAAGGATTAAGATTGAGGAATGCAGTTCTGTGAAAAGGATTAACATTAAGGAATGCAGTTCTGTGAAAAGGATTAAAATTAAGGAATGCAGTTCTGTGAAAAGGATTAAGATTGAGGAATGCAGTTCTGTGAAAAGGATTAAGATTAAGGAATGCAGTTCTGTGAAAAGGATTAAGATTGAGGAATGCAGTTCTGTGAAAAGGATTAAGATTGAGGAATGCAGTTCTGTGCAAAGGATTAAGATTAAGGAATGCAGTTCTGTGAAAAGGATTAAAATTAAGGAATGCAGTTCTGTGAAAAGGATTAAGATTGAGGAATGCAGTTCTGTGAAAAGGATTAAGATTGAGGAATGCAGTTCTGTGAAAAGGATTAAGATTGAGGAATGCAGTTCTGTGAAAAGGATTAAAATTAAGGAATGCAGTTCTGTGAAAAGGATTAAGATTGAGGAATGCAGTTCTGTGAAAAGGATTAAGATTGAGGAATGCAGTTCTGTGAAAAGGATTAAGATTAAGGAATGCAGTTCTGTGAAAAGGATTAAAATTAAGGAATGCAGTTCTGTGAAAAGGATTAAGATTGAGGAATGCAGTTCTGTGAAAAGAATTAACATTAAGGAATGCAGTTCTGTGAAAAGGATTAAAATTAAGGAATGCAGTTCTGTGAAAAGGATTAAGATTGAGGAATGCAGTTCTGTGAAAAGGATTAAGATTGAGGAATGCAGTTCTGTGAAAAGGATTAAGATTAAGGAATGCAGTTCTGTGAAAAGGATTAAAATTAAGGAATGCAGTTCTGTGAAAAGGATTAAGATTGAGGAATGCAGTTCTGTGAAAAGGATTAAGATTGAGGAATGCAGTTCTGTGAAAAGGATTAAGATTGAGGAATGCAGTTCTGTGAAAAGGATTAAAATTAAGGAATGCAGTTCTGTGAAAAGGATTAAGATTGAGGAATGCAGTTCTGTGAAAAGGATTAAGATTGAGGAATGCAGTTCTGTGAAAAGGATTAAGATTGAGGAATGCAGTTCTGTGAAAAGGATTAAGATTGAGGAATGCAGTTCTGTGAAAAGGATTAAGATTAAGGAATGCAGTTGTGTGAAAAGGATTAAAATTAAGGAATGCAGTTCTGTGAAAAGGATTAAGATTGAGGAATGCAGTTCTGTGAAAAGGATTAAGATTGAGGAATGCAGTTCTGTGAAAAGGATTAAAATTAAGGAATGCAGTTCTGTGAAAAGGATTAAGATTGAGGAATGCAGTTCTGTGAAAAGGATTAAAATTAAGGAATGCAGTTCTGTGAAAAGGATTAAGATTGAGGAATGCAGTTCTGTGAAAAGGATTAAGATTAAGGAATGCAGTTCTGTGAAAAGGATTAAAATTAAGGAATGCAGTTCTGTGAAAAGGATTAAGATTGAGGAATGCAGTTCTGTGAAAAGGATTAAGATTGAGGAATGCAGTTCTGTGAAAAGGATTAAAATTAAGGAATGCAGTTCTGTGAAAAGGATTAAGATTGAGGAATGCAGTTCTGTGAAAAGGATTAAGATTGAGGAATGCAGTTCTGTGAAAAGGATTAAGATTGAGGAATGCAGTTCTGTGAAAAGGATTAAGATTGAGGAATGCAGTTCTGTGAAAAGGATTAAGATTGAGGAATGCAGTTCTGTGAAAAGGATTAAGATTAAGGAATGCAGTTCTGTGAAAAGGATTAAAATTAAGGAATGCAGTTCTGTGAAAAGGATTAAGATTGAGGAATGCAGTTCTGTGAAAAGGATTAAGATTGAGGAATGCAGTTCTGTGAAAAGGATTAAAATTAAGGAATGCAGTTCTGTGAAAAGGATTAAGATTGAGGAATGCAGTTCTGTGAAAAGGATTAAGATTGAGGAATGCAGTTCTGTGAAAAGGATTAAAATTAAGGAATGCAGTTCTGTGAAAAGGATTAAGATTGAGGAATGCAGTTCTGTGAAAAGGATTAAAATTAAGGAATGCAGTTCTGTGAAAAGGATTAAGATTGAGGAATGCAGTTCTGTGAAAAGGATTAAGATTGAGGAATGCAGTTCTGTGAAAAGGATTAAAATTAAGGAATGCAGTTCTGCACAAAAAGGATTATGATTAGGGAATGCAATTCTACTTTTGAAGTAGTATGATTAAGGTGTGAAAGAATTTGCATGACTAGAATAGATGAGACATGATAATATTTAGATTAATAAAGTAATAATGATAGTTCTACGAGTTCCAACGCTTTTTTCTCTGGAAATTTTTCAAACTTCTGAGGGTTCATAATTATGTAACTCGGAAAAAATAATTATTGTAATCATTATCTCCATAAGGTCAGATCTGATCTATCAGATTTTTTCTGCGACTAATGGAGTTTTTGTCAGAGGGATTTATTCTGCTGTGAGTACTAAGAAAGCTATTATGAAAGTAATTTGGAGGCTGACCTTGTTACACAGTTAATCCCATCTTCTAATCTGCTGTCAGTGTGATTCAGTTGTAGTTTATTGAGAGAGTTGCCGTAGAAATTTCTGATTGGATTAATTACTGATGGCCGGTAATTTTTATTCTGACTTCAATATCAGTTTTTAGCCTAAATGAAAGAGAAATTAATAAGATTAATATTACAGTTATTTAACAGAAAGTTAGTTGTATAGAAAGTGCGTAATGTCTACTATATGTATCTGGACTGCATTTCTTGGTCTCGGCAGACAATGGTAGCCAGATACGATACGATACAATAGGTGGCCAGTCCTCTCCATTGCTGCCAGATCCTCCCGCTGACAGTGTGCGGTCAGTGTACTCATCCATGGGCTCCTATATAATTTCGAATGTTTCGTGAGAGTAAATCCTTCCCGAGGATTATTCAGGACACCATTTCTGACATAGTTTGGCATTACTGATTGGGAAAGAATTAGTGTGATCATCACTATTCGGCCGAATGCGAATAATTGGACCAACTATTCGGCCGAATACGAATACGAATAGTGTACAAAACAGGTCTACCGACAACATTCAAAATTTCAAATGTAAGCAAAAGTTTCAGTTCAGTAAATTTAATACATAAACTCAAAGTAAACAGTTAACTACATGTAATTTCTGCATCCGTCTGACAGTCTGTGTAAACTAGGAATGGAACTAATTTGACTAAACTTAGAAATTGTCACTTACTTAAAGCCCTAGGTTTTAGGTTTGGCGGTTTCCCTCGTAGAATGAAGTGACCAACGACTGTAGGCGGTTCAAGTAAGCATCTGTCGGCCAATGGGCGTTGATTTCATTTTGGTTTACACATCTTACAAGCATAGGCTGCTGAATTTAATTATATGCATAGCCTAGGCAACATCGTCCGCTTTGTGGAATGGAGGCGAGGCGCAGGGACGGTCGGTCGATCGGTGGTAGCCCCCACCCTAGGCCCTTCACCCTCCCTCTGGCCTACCCCGATCAATTGACCACTTGTATATATAACCGAGCTTTGGGTCGTAAACCTGTATATAAATGCCAGCTGTTGATGCTGTCACCGTTGCCTTATTATACCCGGAACACTAAAGACAATAAGCTGTATTTCATATTCTAAGAATTTGCACCAGTATCAGATGCTAATATACAGCCTAAGGAAGAGAGACTAGGTCACATGCCAAATTATGCTAATGAACTTAGGAAATGAACTTAGGAAATGTCCTTTCACAATTGAGTCTTGGTTTGCAGTACTCATTCTAGTTTGAATTTCGCTGCAGCAGAGTTGAGCTTCGTAATTTCTTCACTTCATAGCCATTTTAAATCGCATAGTCGATACAGCTTATATCTCGTGTCTGTATATTATATTATTATCTTATTTCAGTAGTGGACCTTATAGTAGTATAACATTGTATTTCGTTAGTGGACATATATTAGTATCATTATATCGAACTATTTCCAAAGATGGATGGAGACTACGCTGTACCAACGACACCGACTTCAGGTGTTGCAGTTGGCAACATGCGAACATTTAAAAAACGGTTGTCTGATGGATCTACCAAGAGTTATAGCTACCCTTACGTTTCTGTAAGGAAACATTTTGAATTAACTTTTACAACCGACAGTGATAAACTTAAATTTGAGCAAAAATGTGAGGACATTCGCTTGGCGTTGGGAGTAAAAAGTTTGAGAGAAGTTCTGGTGAAAGTCATAATGGATGTTGACACCAATAAGCTCTCTTCTGCAACTCAACATCCGCAGCAGACACTCACGATGTCTTCAGTCACGGAAGAAGTAAGTGAATCAACTTCACTGACTGATCCAGCATCTGTCACAGCAGCAATATCAGCAGCTCCAGCAACAGCTTTGGAGACTGCACATGAGAATTTTGTTGGGCAGTGCTCCAGCATTGCCCAGTTGATCGACACAATCTCACAACATTCATCCACATGTGTGACGCCGTATTCAGTGAAGTCATGGACACACAGTGGTCATGTGCTGTCGGTGGATATGGAGTGTGCGAAAAAACACTCCTTTCAGTGGAGTTCCTCATCCACAATAGACAGCGAGCGGAAGGAATTTGAAGTCAACCACCGAGTGATGTTGAGCTACCTGGCCTCTGGTATGACACCCATACAGTACGAGCGCTTTAGCGACTTCAGTCGGTTTGGACTATTGTCAGACCTTTTCCGCAGGAGGAATATGGTTACATTTAGTTCCATTTCTGAGAACCTGCGAAAGCAATCTATATTTGGCGCTAGAGCGCAGGAGTCTTCACTGTCGCCTGATGGAGCTATCTCTATAATGACTGACGCACGACATCATTGTAGACGAAATAGTTATCACACCGACCATGTTGCTATCGGGTTGAAAACTCACAAAGTCGTTGATATTCAACACATTAACGGGAATGATGATAACTGTTCACAGCGTCACGAGGCAGTGGGATTCGACAGGATGTACGAGAGCCTGGATCTCAGCAACATTAAAGTTGCCCATCATGTGCATGATCGAAACATGACAATCAACAAGCGCCTACGTGAGAGGAAGCAAGCCAGGAATTCCAATGACCGCTGGCACTGCACCCGTCCTATAACAGCCGGGGTGAAAAAAATTGGGCAAGGAGCACAAAAAAACATTGGAAAAACATGGCATCCCGAGCTTTCTGACAAGGGTGCTGCCATTCGAAACCACGTCTATTGGTGTATGGACAATTGCAATGGAGATGCCCAAACCCTGCGTAAGCTCATAGAATCATGCATCCCTCATTTTCAGAACAACCACAGCAAGTGCCATGAAACTTCCCACTGCAAAGAGCCGGGGCATATGATTGAAGTTCGAATTGTTTCAAATGAGGCTGCAATTACAATGCTCCAGGACTTTCTTCGGTCGTTGGTAGTGTACAAGCACGCTGAAGATTATGTCAAAGGCCACGACACATTTTATGTGGAAAGTTTTAATAACGTTTGTCTGATCTATCTGGATAAACGGATACACTACGGGAATTTAATGTACGAGCTGCGGAGCAATCTGGCTGTCTTGGACTGGAACGAACACGTCGACAGACCATACACGTCTATATGCACGACTGTTCGTTCGAAAAACCCACGTCGCCAAATCGGGAAAAAAGTGTATCGGCGCAAGACCTACGTATTTGTTGAGAACATTTGGAATTTGTACATTGCCGTGTGGTCAGCATCTAAAGCAATATCGGAGTCTGTGACAGAAACTTCTGCAGATAAGGAGACCTGCCAGAGTGAAATCTCTTCGGACGAATCCGATGACGACCAATTAGGAGACAGTGAGAGCTTTTCAAATGAAAGCAATGCACCCTACACAGTAGAATAACCGTAAGAGCTGTGACAATATTGTATGATACACTAAAATCAAACATATCAGTGCTACATAACCATCAACCGTCATTACACATAACCACCTTAGCATTCTGCTGTCTACTCTGCTTGACCTCCCCGGATTTTGGCCTGGCATAGGACAGAGAGATGTGTGGCAGAGCTGATGTGTGGCAGAGCTGACTGCTATCACACGCGTCCACAGGTGGCGGATAGTGGAACGACCTCTAGAAATAGAGGTCAGCTGCGAAATAAGCAGGGTTATATCTGACGAATAAGCAGTCGCGGACCAACAGCGGCAAGGCTAGTAGGGCACACTGTAGAAAAAGAGTGGCATTTTGCTTGACAACTAAAAGCTGCAAATATCCAATAACAGCCTTGTGACATGGGAGCACATGACTCAATTTAAATAAGCCTGATGACCCTCTGCCTAGCGGGCATGTGTTCATCACCAAGACTAGGTCCACAGCGGAAAACTGTGGTTGATGCCACGAAGGGCATCCGATCTGTAACAAGATGCTCCAATCTGTATAAAAATGAATCTGTGGCTTACCCCCCCTCAACGAGGTCCTAATCCAAGCAAGAAAAAAAGAAGATTGAACGGACAAGGGACTGTGGCCATTGCAAAATTGATTTGACATAGCACTTATGAAAAACCTAGTCTCCGTAACGTGGTTTTCGTGTGGCGCCGAGCAATTGAGGGCAATTCAGGTTTAAATCCACCTCTGAGTAGGAATCTTGAAGAGGCGCTATATAAATTTAAAATGGGGGAATGTTATGTTACATTGAATCATAGCTATGACAGGTGTACATAAGCAGCTCACAATCGATAAAATTCTGCTTTATGTCAGAAAGTAAGTGTACAATAAAAATCTCTCTGTCTAAACAAAGTCCGGCGAATTATCCAAAGTATCAATGTTACTCCCACTTGTGGCCCATGTAAGGCGTGCCTGTTGGATTCGGATACAACGATCTCACTTTTCGCACTACGCAATCTGGCATTATTTCCCGCATGTGAAGTACACCGTTCGATTCCGTTAGTTTCTTGGCCAGATATAATGGGCTCGTCCACCCACCCAAGTTGCAAATGATCTTCCAATATTTTCCATAAATTACTCTTCGTATTGGACTGTTAGCTGCATGCGCTGCTTGTCCTCCGCCAAGCCAACCTGGAGATGCAGAACCCACGCACGGAGAGAGAAAACAAAGAGGACAGGCGCCTTCCGATTGATGATTTTCACCCTGCAGCTGCAAATGATCAGCTGACACTTGAATGTCATGACTGTTTTGAGCCTCAATTTCTGACTCTGTACTATTTCCATTGGACGCGACCAAGACCTCCTTCGAAGCGGCATCCATACAAGATTTTCTTCTCTTTGGTGGTTCCAACTCTGCAATTGGAACAAAGGCAGTTTCGATTGGTTGGAGATATATTTATAATGTCATCAACATACAATTAGCTCTTTCGACTTGACTTGAACGACAGCTTAGCTGGGTTATGCATATGTTTATTGTCTTATTACATATCGTAATAATAATAATCATGGTAATTTTAATAATTACATTTTTAATTGGCCATTTATTATCATTACTGCTGTTACTGCTGTTCACATCAGTTGTCATTATACTAACATTGCTGATGTTATTATTACTATGTATTTCTATAGCATGGTTTGAGCTAAATATTTGCAAGGATAATAAATGCAATTTAATTTAATATTTATAAATCTTAGTTCAATCTTATTTGCGCACGTATAGCGCTACCTGAAGAACAATAGGGCCTACTTGTACAGGGTTCACCACACAAAACAATTTATACAATTTCAGTATATATATATATATATATATATATATATATATATATATATATATACGCATCGTCTTCATAATTACCAATTTTTTCAAAATTCCAGTTGTTGTGAGCAAAAAATGCCCGTATGGCTTCCTCTTGATCGCCATCTACCACAATAGTAAGTTCGTATTTGTTCATGGCAATCTAATCGCATATAGAAACTACAGACTTGTTTCTCAACCCTGTAAGTATCTTCATAGCAATGAACTCCATAGTAATATGAGTGTATGGGGGGGGTAAATTTGGATAATTGGAACAACTTGTATACATTCTAGAAGTACAGGTATGACCTCTAGCCAGCTTACCTGGCTTTCGTATACACAAATTAGTCGACCCACAGCTCGGTTATATATATACAAGTGGTCAATTGATCGAGGTAGGGCCTGTACGGGGTATGCCCTGTCGGGTCTAGTCTGCCCTAGCGATGCATCTCCATCCATCCGTCCGACCGCTAGAGGGCCAGAGGGAGGGTGAAGGGCCTAGGGTGGGGGCTACCACCGATCGACCGACCGTCCCTGCGCCTCGCCTCCATTCCACAAAGCGGACGATGTTGCCTAGGCTATGCATATAATTAAATTCAGCAGCCTATGCTTGTAAGATGTGTAAACCAAAATGAAATCAACGCCCATTGGCCGACAGATGCTTACTTGAACCGCCTACAGTCGTTGGTCACTTCATTCTACGAGGGAAACCGCCAAACCTAAAACCTAGGGCTTTAACGTTCACTCCACTTGCTATAGCAGTCTCATATGCAGAAACAGATGGCACGTGACCACTATTCGTATTCGGTCCGACCGCTACTAATCGGCCGAATAGCGAATAACTATTTGGCCCCACTATTCGGCCCCAAGCGAATACGAAGTGAATATTCGGTACAGCCCTAGAAAGAATGGAATTTTATCTTTTCTCCATTATCTCCGATACCTGGACAATCGCGATATATCCACTTCTACAGGCAAACCTTGTGCTTTTAATCAGATAATCCAACCGTTGTCTACAGTCCTTTCATAGATAACAGACAGAATCGAGGTAAACTGACACAGTAAAGTCTAACCTGACCTACCAGAGTCTAACCTGACCTACCAGAGTCTAACCTGACCTACCAGTGTCTAACCTGACCTACCAGAGTCTAACCTGACCTACCAGTGTCTAACCTGACCTACCAGAGTCTAACCTGACCTACCAGAGTCTAACCTGACCTACCAGAGTCTAACCTGACCTACCACTGTCTAACCTGACCTACCAGAGTCTAACCTGACCTACCAGAGTCTAACCTGACCTACCAGAGTCTAACCTGACCTACCAGAGTCTAACCTGACCTACCAGAGTCTAACCTGACCTACCAGTGTCTAACCTGACCTACCAGAGTCTAACCTGACCTACCACTGTCTAACCTGACCTACCAGAGTCTAACCTGACCTACCAGAGTCTAACCTGACCTACCAGAGTCTAACCTGACCTACCAGAGTCTAACCTGACCTACCACTGTCTAACCTGACCTACCAGAGTCTAACCTGACCTACCAGTGTCTAACCTGACCTACCAGAGTCTAACCTGACCTACCAGAGTCTAACCTGACCTACCAGAGTCTAACCTGACCTACCAGAGTCTCACCTGACCTACCAGTGTCTAACCTGACCTACCAGAGTCTAACCTGACCTACCACTGTCTAACCTGACCTACCAGAGTCTAACCTGACCTACCACTGTCTAACCTGACCTACCAGAGTCTAACCTGACCTACCAGAGTCTAACCTGACCTACCAGAGTCTAACCTGACCTACCAGAGTCTAACCTGACCTACCAGTGTCTAACCTGACCTACCAGAGTCTAACCTGACCTACCAGAGTCTAACCTGACCTACCAGAGTCTAACCTGACCTACCAGAGTCTAACCTGACCTACCAGAGTCTAACCTGACCTACCAGTGTCTAACCTGACCTACCAGAGTCTAACCTGACCTACCACTGTCTAACCTGACCTACCAGAGTCTAACCTGACCTACCAGAGTCTAACCTGACCTACCACTGTCTAACCTGACCTACCAGAGTCTAACCTGACCTACCAGAGTCTAACCTGACCTACCACTGTCTAACCTGACCTACCAGAGTCTAACCTGACCTACCAGAGTCTAACCTGACCTACCAGAGTCTAACCTGACCTACCAGAGTCTAACCTGACCTACCAGAGTCTAACCTGACCTACCAGTGTCTAACCTGACCTACCAGAGTCTAACCTGACCTACCAGTGTCTAACCTGACCTACCAGAGTCTAACCTGACCTACCAGAGTCTAACCTGACCTACCAGAGTCTAACCTGACCTACCACTGTCTAACCTGACCTACCAGAGTCTAACCTGACCTACCAGAGTCTAACCTGACCTACCAGAGTCTAACCTGACCTACCAAACCACACTAAATTCCAGCATATACTTGCAACTGAATACAGATGTAGACTAAATACGTTCAGATGCAGACTGAGGATGCCTGAGGAAAGCCTCTGCCAAACATGACTGCTACAGTGTTGGATGAATGCATGGGTCTGTTGGGGTAAGGGAAACTTGTGAAGACGGCTGACCTTTCTGTCAGGGTGGGGGTTAAGGAAGTTATTATATAGGGATAGGGTACGCAGGGTGAGAATTGTTGGTGTTGGGGTTCAACCCTCCATAGTCCCATAGTCTTTCTTATGACCCCCACAGTTAAGTCTTCATTGCACACCCGGGGGGGTCGTTTTCAACCCCCTCAGTTGTGTTAGTGTGATTTAGCATTATTTAACTCAGAGTCCCTGACAAAGAGAAGAAATTTCCATGGTGTATTACGTATGCATTTTTTTTATTTTCTCAACAAAGGAATTGATTTTGATTCGAGGCTGACTAGCAAAACTGCTTTCAAATTTAATTGACATCATTTTGCAAAATACGGATGAAATGTTCAACGCCCCAGTCTTTTTTCTACAATTCCCACACTGAGGGTATGTGACTCATCGTAACCGACGTAGGTAGGGGTGCAAGTGGAGATGATTTGAAAAAATTCTGATCAGATAGGTGCTTAAGTAATTGATGTTACCTCATTTATGGGAACTACCTATGCAGCGCAGAATATCGGCTACGGCCTGAGTTTGAGGCTAAAGTTCCAATAGCAGGATCGTCTAGGAAGTGACGAGTTCTCCTTTAACTCCCACACAACAGACCTGGACTGATTTGTATTGTCTTGAAACTGTTGGCGCTGAGTAGGGTTTGTTGAGTTCAGTTAAACAGAAGAAAGCGATAATCCTGATAAGAGTCTCGATGTTGATGTCAGTCTTGAAAGAAGTGAGACTAGTGAGTGGTGGAAGTCGGTCTCTGACTCCTCAAGTGTTTGTTTTAGTTTACAGATCTTCATCAGTCCACATACCAGACCGAGACTACCTTAGCTACTTACATACGTACATGTGCGTATGTAAATACTTACAGATGTACATACATACATGCATACATATATGCTTACATACATTCATACACATATACATACATTAGTACTTTTGTGAGGTACTGCAGTGCTTTGCGAGGTATTTAAAAGGTGCCATATAAAGTATCTTGATACATGCATACATTACATGCATACAATACAATACAACATTCGTTTATTCAACATACAATGTTGTCATAGATGCAACATGTGTGTGTATGTACATAATTCAACATCATCATCATTATCATCTCTAATCTTTTATTGATCTGATATTTATCCAACATATTGAATGTTGCCACTTGGGAGTGTTTTCAATGATAAAGGAATACCTAAAATAAAATGACCGCACAGGTTAAGAGGTGGAGAGACTGATTGCAAGGAACATTGGAGTGAAAAAGAAGAAAGAGCATATCCAGAGAGAAGCATGACTTGCAACCATTATCAGTAGACATGGCATTGTCCCCCTTAATGTATAGCCTCAAGGAGTTGTGCACAAGATCCATAAAATTTCAGCTCAAGTCACAGATTGGGAGATGAATTAAACAACAGTGATCAGTAATTGATATTTTAGTGAATAAAATTTTTGACTCTTTGGAAGTATATTTAATTAAATAAATTTTTGTCACTCTTTTGGAAGTTTTTCTGAAGTTGTCACTCTTTTGATATGGTGTTTATGTCACTCTTTTGTTATGTCACTCTTTCCTTATGTCACTCTTTTGTCATGTCACTCTTTCGTTATGTCACTCTTTTGAAAAGAACATTGGACAATTAGCTGGGATAGGAATGACAAACAAACTCTGAAAGTACACCAATGAATTTGGTAATTTTACTCAGTATCTGAAATGTGTGCTTCTGCCATGTTAGGTGAAAGTCAGTATGCATTCCAAGCAATTTACAAGAAATCTCTCATACACTATTTTGGCTGTTGGTATAAATATTTAGGAATGATTTTAAAATATTTCTCTTGCAATAAGAACAATAATGTGAACTTAAAAATCTTGTCGATATAAATATTTAAGAATAATTTTAAAATATCCTTCCTTTGCAATCAAAACAATTTGAAGTTAATCTTGTGTATATTCAGAGATAATCTAATTTGTCTGAAACCAGTCGGCAGCTGATACAAACTCTAAGTTGACAAACTCAATCAAAATGTCCAACAATTTATGAGACAAAAAACCATTCCTGGAAACGTTCTTATCATCTGCGAATAGTGTAAGATCAAGCTTATTAGATAAGTGTCGACGGTGATTTCTGTGAGTAAAGACGAAAGGAGCTTTAATTATTGCTTCGCAGAACTCCATTAACTAATGGATCTCTCTCTCTCTTTGACTAAGTTCCGGTTTTTTTACACAAAGCTAGCTTTTAGTCGTGAAGTAGCTCTTAAGACTTTAACAACGAGCGTGTACTAAATGTATGGAAAACTAATCCCTCTGGTTGTTAAAGGGTTAGACCAACAAAGCGGAAGTATATCGTGAAAGCTTCCGTGACAATAATTATGACGTGTTCTATGGTGTCAAAGGCTACTGCCAAGTCAAGGAAGATTCCGACAGAGAACTGTCAATAGCCTGAGAAATTTTTTTACCCAGGTTTAAGAGTATTTTGTTTTGCTTTATATTTTTATAAAGCGCCTCTTCCCAGAGCAGAGTACCATATAAGTGAAAGCTCATTTGAAAGTATGAGTATCTTGCATCTGTTTGTCTTATGCAACATAAGTGTTCATGCATCGGTTTTACAAAGTACTTTGTGAAAAAGGAAGCACAGAAATTTGCCTGTAGTTGCTAACGTTTTTCTTTACTTCCTGATTTAAATAGGCCTCTTACTGACTACCTTTTGGGCAACCCTCTGAATTTACGTAGCACTTGTGACTAAGCTGGTGCCTCAAGTGGTGCCTTAGAATTCTGGAGATTACAGTTTGCACTTTGGATGGTTTACTGAGACGAAGGGCTGTGCTGCTGTGTCGTAGGGTTTCTTGTATGCACTTCAGCAAACAAAGCTAACAAAGGATCCCAATATTTAGGAACAGAATCTGGGCAGAGGCAGTACCAGGTAGCCGTTGTATTTCAGATCATATTTACCAATGAGTCGGTGTTTGTAAATGACGCACTGGTAATTAACCTTTTATTTACTGATATTCACATAGATACTTCAATCAATCAATCAGCCAATCAATCAAGAATTTATTGTAACCAAAAAAACAACAAAAATCAGTGTACAAAAAAAGGCTTGGAAGTTTTGGCGACAAATGGTAACCGAAAGGGCTATATGCCCACTAAGTAGGGTTACCCATGTAACATAAATGAATTACTTAACAAATAGCGAAATGGCTTTCTCATAATATAAACGTTATATTATAGCCTCTTTTCACTGTAGAGAAAAAAAAGACATGCAGAGCTGGTGAAATCAAAAATAACCTTAACTAGATGCTTAACTAAATTTGACAAGACAGTAACTCGGGCAGCATGACATATTTAACTAAGTATTCAGTATATGTGCTTTCAAAGTTTTCTTAAACGAAGACAGATTCGTCAAGTGTCGAATCTCTGAGGGAATATTGTTCCAGGCCGATGTAAACTGGTGGACAATGGACAATTATGCACTGCATTCTGTGGCTTCAAGTTCAGGATATTCTGAAGGTTATTACTTTTGCCTTAGTTCAAGTTAGTTGTTACACACAGTCATAATCTAAGACAGATTAGCACAGCATTCGTGTTCCATGTGGTTTCTGACCTTCGTACAAGAGAAGGGAAGTGACTTACAAGTGACATACTCATGTTCATACATACATGGATACATACATGCACACATGCATACACACTTACATGCATGCATACATTCTCTACCCATAATGGTCGCAACTCTCCTATGGAGACTGTCTTATGCTCTAAACTGGAAAAGTCTTACCTTTTCCAGAACCGTTACCGTATGTTTACAGTAATTAATGTTAGCTCTTTACAGGCTTCACTCTGCAGTGTTGAACAGCTTTGTAAGAGTAGTACTATCCAATTACAGTTCTATTGTATTCTATAGATATATGTTTGCTCTTGTGAAGTACTGCTAAGGGTCTTCATAATTTATGTACACTGATGCATACAAGCATACATACATACGTAAGAGGATGGAATTTTTACGAGCTGTACCAGGAAGTCGAATTCCTTTCGGCAATCCTACATAACAGTGAAAATGAAAGTTGGCAACTTTTATTGACTCACCACTAAAATACATGTTCGTACATACACACATTCATACTTACATCATCATCAGTTCCTGACGCCAGCCACTTGGTGGCTATGGGTACAAATAAATGGTTCCCATTGTCCTCGGTCTTTTGTCCAGCCCATTGCTCCCCTTAGTGTTAGTCCAAGTGATGCTATGTCCTCATTTATATTATACTAGCTGGTTTACCCGGCGTTGCTCGGGGTTATAAGTTTCAATCCCTGTAGCGAATTCGCAGTGTAGTATACGCCTTGTCGCGTCTTGCGACCTCTGCCGTGGACTGACTGCTTCGCAGTCGCCCTCTGGCGACGACTGCTTCGCAGTCTCCCGTGGACTGACTGACTGCTTCGCAGTCGAAGAGGGTGAACCCGGCGTTGGCGGATTAAAGAAAACGCCAGAAATCTAGCCGTCACTGCCCTTAGTAAAGCAGAGTCTTTGAACATACAATTTTGCTGTAAAACGATGAATATAGTTCGAATCGATCGTAATTAAATTTTGTGCGAAAGTAAACAACATCGTTATGCGGATTATTAATGACGTTGGGGAATAACCGCGCCATAAATAGAACCGCTTGGCAGTGGAAGAGCGTTATGCGCATTATGAATGACGTTGGGGAATACCGGCGCCATAAATAGAACCGCTTTGCAGTGGAAGCGTGAGGGACGGTCGGTTGGGTAGAGTTTGGGGATTTTCACCATGTTAGCGGTGAAAAGGGGGTAAGCGAACCCCTCCACTGGGTGTCCGGTGCCGAGGCCGACACAGTAGTGAAGGTTTCGAGTGAAAAGGAGCAAAATTGTAGAAGTTAAGTGGATTCAAACAGACAGAGAGACACACAGAAATCTCGCTTTATTAATATAGATATCCAGTGATTCCAGTGTAGTCTTAGTCTTGTGTCTTTTACCCTCGAATCTTGCATTTAGTGCATTGTGTGGGATTTCATACGTACATACTAGGGACCTGCGAAGCTTCGATATTCGATTCGAAAACGAATCGGGCGGCGGTATTCGATTCGATTCGAAAATGATGTCATGATTCGAAAAATTTCGAATCTTTTTCGGAAAAAGGATTAGCCCTTAATTTGTTGTAAACTAATTGTTTTAATTGTTTACTGCTCGTGGATTGGTTGTTGAATTTCTACGTGAAACGCGGCACACGACGACAGCAAACCCTCGGCAACAGTGAATTGAAAAGGAAATTTCGTGAAGTAGGCCTACCTCTGATTTAGTTCTATAAACTACATTTCTCAGGATTCTTACCCTTCACATAGATTTCATGCCCTGAAAATGGTTGCACTGTTTCCAAGCACCTATATTCGCGAATTCGTGATCAGCTCTTCTCAGAGATTAAACTAACAAAATGCAAAAACGGATGCAGACCAACAGATGACAATCTCTCCAATGAACTTCGAATTGGCACTTGAAATTTAAAGAAAACATTCCGGATTTGTGTGGTGGGAAGACGTGTCAAATCTCACCTTAATCATTATTATATATGAAATATTGCACATCTAGCAAATGGATGCATTGTACAGACTAAAAGTTTTATGTATTTTTAAAACTGAAGAAACTTGAAACATATTTTGTTTTTTTTATTGTAGTGTAGAACTGTAGGCATTAGGATAATGTTTTCATCATAAAAATTATTTTCATTTATTTTAAACTTGAAGTTTAACCGAAATTAATATTTTCTCATTTTCTGGGCAAATTAATCTGCAAAAATTAGCCTGCGATTGGCATACGGCCCCAGAGCTGCCCTTAAAATCTTAGGGCGGCCCTCTTTTGAAAGAAGTTGCCCATGCGTAGCTTAGATGAATGTATACCAAAGTGTGGTTATGCAATTGGTACAATAAAGAATATACTTACTTACTTAACTCATAAATCATTTGTTAGTTATTCTGTCAATTAGCTTAATGTTTAGTTTAATTGATTTTAAACTGCAGAAATGTTATTGAGATATTGATACTGTAGTACGCCTGTGCTATCACATACATACTATTTGAATATCAAAACATGGTTTCGGGTACCCGCTGATTCGATTCGAGATTCGATTCGAATTCGAATCTTAACCCCCGATTCGAATCGAGATTCGATTCGACGGAAATTTGTGATTCGCAGGTCCCTAGTACATACCCACAAGACAAATACTGGTCCGTTGCTGAGGTCCCAGATCTGTTGCCTCTTCATTTCTGCATTTGGGGACCATTCATTCATTGGTTAATTTATATAGCGCCTTGCCATGTGTCTACTGAGAAGCGTGTCCAAAAACGTTTCCCCAAAAGAGAACAGACCAGTGTGTGTGTGTGTGTGTGTGTGTGTGTGTGCGTCTGCGTCTGCGTCTGCGTCTGCGTCTGTGGGAGATGTTTATTTTGGTGTCTGCTGTCTCCCTCCCTGCCATCATCAACGGGACGAGTATAGAGAAAACGTTTCTTCAGATCTTGCCTGGCTGGGTATTGGAGTTGGGATGAGGAGGAAGAGGAGGAGGAGGAGGACAAAGAATTATTGGCTCTTGAAACTGGGTCATGCAGAGCGCTTGTTCATGTCAAGATGTTTTCGAGCCTTTGTAGATGAGGCCGTCCGTCGCTCCGTCTATTATTACCTGTTGAAGGGGGTAGGTCACTATATGAAGAGACAGACAGACAGACAGACAGACAGACAGACAGACAGACAGAGAGACAGAGAGACAGAGAGACAGAGAGAGAGAGAGAGAGAGAGAGAGAGAGAGAGAGAGAGAGAGAGAGAGAGAGAGAGAGAGAGAGAGAGAGAGAGAGAGAGAGAGGCGCTGATGTACCCGTCCAAAGTTCTGGAATGCTGTTGGCGTTGAAAAGCGGGCGGACGAAATCTAGGTAAGAGTGCCGTTCGGGTCAAGAAGCAAGGGACCGAGTTTTCTTCGCCTATGCAAGGCCCTCTGTATGTTAATAGGCCTACTATATATAGGATCCCATCGAGGGAAAAAGAAACAAAGGCAGACAAAGACTACACTGGATAGATAATAGAAATTATATAACTGAGGACATAGCATCACTTGGACTAGCACTACGGGGAGCAATGGACTTGAGAAATCACTGAGGACAATGGAGATTATTTATTCGTACCCATCGCTGCTAAATGGCTGGCATCAGGAACTGATGATGATGATGATAGGAGCCCATGACCTATGATATGATGACCGTAGGAAGAAGCTTTGGAATTCACTGGTGATGTCTGTGCAAGCATTCTATCGTAACCATCAACTTATTGTATTCTCTAGTTCTATGCTAGGAAGGTTAAACATGTTTGTGGGACATTCGATTGAGTATGATAATAAACGCTACATTATCAACCTATCAGGCAGTTCTTAGGATACAAACAAAAGCTGTCCTATGTAAACCGATGGCACACCAAGACCAATCCGTAATCAGGTCTCAATATCTAGAAGACCAGTCTATTAATACAGGGAAGCAGCCATATGTATAGATTATACGCTTGATAATGGCCTATGTGCCGAGGAAATACTAGGAACATGATTTATTTTATTTATTTTATTTTATTTATTTTATTTATCAGACATTTATATAGCGCCCCTTCAAGATATCTACTCAGAGGCGCTCAAACAGGATTTGGTCCTGTTTGGGTTGTGGAAGCTCCTTAGCACATTGTCTGCTGTTCAGCACAAGAGCAGCAATTCAGTGAGCTCACCTCAGAACCAGAAATGGATGTGAGGTCTTAGCAACTTCATTTACTTGGCCTCGGCTTACGATGATAGGCTGACACCGACAGCCTCATCTTCCGTTATAGTGTACTGTCATTTTTACTCGGTTTAGAGCTTGAGAGTGCAAATGAACAAACAGTTGGAAATATCCGTCTCGTGGAAGGGATTTGAACCCCGGCGTCTTGGGTAGCTGTCCAGCACATTGACCAGTAGAGTATCATGCAGTGTTGGTTTTGATGTCATGTCCTGGGATTCAGACTTTAGGGGTCGTGCTGAAAAGCAGAGCATCTGAAAGAACGATGGTGTTTGGGGATGTTATCACGGATATAAGATACATTTTGTTGCTCATTTGAACTGCATGCATAAATAAACCTGCAGGCAGTCATTTGAAAGTAGTGCTATATAAATTTGCAAATTACACTTACAGTTAAGAGTGAGTGAAGTCTGTAAAATGTGTATTTTTTTCCTCTGTAGGTTGTGTAGGCAACTGACAAAATACTCTGTTTTTTGTTTCTGTTGTTTGGACTGAGAAGAATCTGTCATTCTGTGTTAAGCTAATTTGTCTTGCTAACGAGATTGTATGTGTTTCTAAGGTTAGTTTGTTGTAAATGTAATTGTAATTAGTTACTTTTATCATGCCGGTGTCTAATATTAATGGGTGGGGAGGGAGATAGAGTAATGGCCAGGAGAGCATTAGATTCGCGGTTCGATACCCATAGCCCCTCTAGGGCGTCGCCTTGGGTGGCTGCCAAACCGTGTGTTTAGTTAAGATTTGATTGTACTGTCATGTTTTAATGTAATCTTACTGCATTTGTCATTTTGAATTAATAAAGAATATTATTAATATTATAATACACAGTGCATCAACCACTGGCACACCAGAATCCAGAAGGTTATTTTGACATGCTAACAAGGTTCTATTGTTGTTTGTCTAGGTTATTTTGATTTGTGAGACATCTGCCGTCGTCGCCTGCAATGACCAAACAACTCCTCGACTGACTGACTGAATCCTGCTTCGCATGAATTCAGTGGGTGACGACGATCCACTCTTTATTTCGGACTTGAGCGACTTGGACATAACGGGGCTGATTGGAATGGGAGGCGAGTACCTGGAAGGAGTCAGTCCGGAGGACGATGAGTTGCTCGACGAAAGAGAGGCACTGGCGATCAAGGAGGAGCTGGCGAAGGTCAGCAGTCGGAAGGGAGACTCGTGGAAGGAGCTGTGCGTCATCTGCGGAGATAGGGCTTCCGGGTTTCACTACAATGCTTTCAGCTGCGAGGGATGCAAAGGTGATTGTCGTCTAAGCGTCACGATGTATTGTTTTGCACCTGATCTGTTAGATGGCCTTTGTCTTGGTGCCTTTGTCTTGGTGCCTTTGTCTTGGTGCCTTTGTCTTGGTGCCTTTGTCTTTCGCTTATTCGTCTGTTGATTGATTCTGTCATTCATTCGTTCAGTCATCGATTCGTTCTTTGTTTAATACATTTATCGAGTGGATCTTTCATCTGTTCATTCATTTGTTCAATCGTTCATATATTGTTCATTCATTTCTGCATCAATCGTTCATTCATTTCTGCATTCGTTCATACGTTCTTCATTAATCCATTCACTTGTCCATTCATTCGTTCGTTCATTTCTGCATTTGTCCATTCATTGATTCATCCATTAATTCATTTGTCCTTTCATACATTAATTCATGTGTCCATTAATTCATTTGTCCATTCATTCATTCATTTGTCCTTTCATTCATTCATTTGTCCTTTAATTCATTCCTTTGTCCTTTCATTCATTTGTCCTTTCATTCATTCATTCATTCATTCCTGCATTTGTCCATTCATTAATTCATTCATAAATTCATTTGTCCTTTCATGCATTAATTCATGTTTCCATTCATTCATTGATTTGTCCTTTCATTCGTTCATTTGTCCTTTCATTCATTCATTCATTCATTCATTCATTTGTCCTTTCATTAATTCATTTGTCCTTTCATTCATTTGACCTTTCATTCATTCATTTGTCCTTTCATTCACTCATTCATTTGTCCTTTCATTCATTCATTTCTGCATTTGTCCATTCATTAATTCGTTTGTCCTTTCATTCATTTGTCCTTTCATTCATTCATTTCTGCATTTGTCCATTCATTCATTAATTCATTTGTCTTTTCATTCATTCAGTTATGCATTTGTCCATTTATTCATTAATTCATTAATTCATTTGTCCTTTCATTAATTCATTTGTCCTTTCATTTATTTGTCCGTTCATTCATTTGTCCTTTCATTCACTCATTCATTTGTCCTTTCATTCATTCATTTCTGCATTTGTCCATTCATTCATTCATTCATTTGTCCTTTCATTCATTTGTCCTTTCATTCATTCATTTCTGCATTTGTCCATTCATTCATTAATTCATTTGTCTTTTCATTCATTCAGTTATGCATTTGTCCATTTGTTCATTAATTCATTAATTCATTTGTCCTTTCATTAATTCATTTGTCCTTTCATTTATTTGTCCTTTCATTCATTTGTCCTTTCATTCACTCATTCATTTGTCCTTTCATTCATTCATTTCTGCATTTGTCCATTCATTCATTCATTCATTCATTCATTTGTCCTTTCATTCATTTGTCCTTTCATTCATTCATTTCTGCATTTGTCCATTCATTTATTCATTCATTAATTCATTTGTCTTTTCATTCATTCATTTCTGCATTTGTTACTTTGTCCATTCATTCATTCATTCAACCTGAGCATTTATATAGCTCTTCCTGCAGTGAATGACTTTTGTTGTAAATATTTTAAATCTGTGAACAAAACAATATGAAGTTTCGTGTATTTTTATGAACGTAGGTTTCTTCAGGCGAAGCATAACTCGGAACGCGAGCTATGTGTGCAAGTTCGGCGGAAACTGTGAGATGGACATGTGGATGAGGCGCAAGTGTCAGGCATGTCGTCTGCGGCGATGTCGCGAAGTCGGAATGAGAGAAGAGTGTAAGTCGCAAGACTTTAAGAGCTCGAACGTGACATTTTCCAGCGGAATTGCTGACATACATTGATTGGATAAGCGATCGACCTTTCTTTGAATGTCACTAATTAATTAATGAACTGATCTGATCCAAAGGTTCAGTTTAAAAACGCTGTGTCATAATGAAGATGATAGTGTCGCCCTCCTGGTATATCCAGGCTTGGGACTGGCTCCAACTTCTAAGGACTTGTTTTGCACTTATTATAATGCACAAGACATCCAATAGTCATAAATTATTGTCAATGAAGTCTGGTCAAAATGAACAGGTCAGGGATACCAGAAGATAAGCTACAGTGGTTAGTTTAAACTGGCACTGTTGCAGTCAAACTTCTGGAACAGTTGTTAGAAGCTAAAGCTTTCAATGCAACACAGATCTGTCACTCTGAGCACTGTAATCATGTACTCTTTTGCTAAAGGGAGTGCAGAGAGAGCAGATTTAATGGAATCATTGTGTGTAACCGCATGTGCCCTGGGGTCACCTCTGGCCTATTTCTTGCAAATCTTAAAACTGTCTTATTTGAACGTGCTGGTGTCGGGAGCGCCTCTGAGTAGTTCCCTTGAAGGGGCGCTATATAAATCTTCGATAAATGAATGATGAATCGTAATATAATTATGTATAATTCATAAATCTGTAAGCACCACTGCACAAACATCACCTTGTGCATTTCTGCACTCGGGCACATTTATTTACTAGTTTCGATTCATGCTTTGATGGTCAGAAATAAGACGGGAACATTGGGGAACAACCCTACCTGCGGAACAATATTGTTCCTTTCGGGCTTACCCGTTGACACCCATGAACTACTGCTACAACTGGTAACATGAACTTCTATTTGGTGATCAATAAAACTGCTGACTTAAATTGATTAAATACTAATAGACTGGGTACTGGATCCATTTGCAGGTCTTTTGCCAGAGAGCCAGTGCAAAGAACGCGATGCCAGACGAAGAGCGAGACGTCGCCAGCATCCTACGAAGAACCGGTCGTCTGGATCGTTTTCGGAAACGTTGTCTTCACCGCAGCCAGTAACTACTCCGACTCAACCGGTGGAGAATCCACTGGAGCTGTTGGACCCTGCAGAAAAACTGATGATCGAGAAGCTGGTCGCTTATCAGGATCAGTATGAGGTTCCAAGCGAAGAAGCCATTTCCACGCTCTCCCTCAGCACGGTAATACGGAAATCAGTCGCTCCTTAAGTCTGGAGAATTTGTATAGCATCTGTTCTTTTTAGATGCCTGTTCCTCCCCGTGCTTTGAGTGCAGCACAGATGAAAACGTTTATGGTGTTGTGTTTGAGTATGAATATCTGTGGCTGGGAGTTTAGGTCATGCTTTTCGTCAGTAAATTACGACTTCTGTGGAGAATTTGTTCAGAAGCATTCCCAGCTGAGGCCTGGAGAAAGAGAAGAGTGTCAAGGTGTGGTCGATTGGAGATTCTCTATAGTTTGCCCCTTTTTGGTTGGCTGATTAGTTTACAGGCTGTCTCAACTCCAAACGTATATATGTTTTTATCTGTTCATTTCTATTGAGATTTTGAGAACTTCTCAATCATGCTAATCTAATCGAATCTAATGACCTCTATGACACCTTAGACATCAGTCGATGGTCTCTTAATCGCAGTCATAAATCATAATCCATTGGAAAAGCCACGTTGAAGAAGTCCAATGCTGCAATGTGCCTAAATAACAAATCTTAAAAGGTACGACTAAAAAATGGATTTAAAGTGTTTTTTGAGCTGTATGTTGTGGAGTAGTGTTAAGCTGTTGCAGAACTATGGGCCATTGCTTGAGAAAATAGGATATACCGGTACCATATCGTCATAAGGGAATGCACAACAGCCAGGTCTCCATGGGCTTCAGAATGCATAGATTTAGGAGCACAGAGCTAGCACCCTGATGTTCTGAGGCTGGACCAACTAACGATGCAATCAATCCAATATTGTCCTCGACCAGAAGCCAGTCCATGACCTTTCGCTTGAAACGTGAAAGAATTTTGGCAGGCTTTCATCGATTCAGACAGTGCAGTTCAATGGAAACTGTCATATGTGGGAATTCGGCTGCCCTGCAAGGACGCTTCACATTGCAATTGTTGAAGCACGGCAGAAAAAATCTTGGACAGCGGAGTGAAAGGATAGATTTCATCGCATGGCTAGGATCTGATGCAGTTTGTAAAGCAGGATCTCCAGAGGAATTTGACAGAATTTCCATTAATAGTTCTTCATCCAGTAGTACACTGAGACCTGATACAATGTGGTATGCATTTCAGCCCAAGATTGCCACCCTCTTGGAGAGGTGCTGAACACCTACTTGATCAGCTTATTAGTCCAGGTTCGAGCATCAACCGAGGCGGTCACTGTGTAGGAACCTTGAGCAAGTCTTTCACACACAGTTGCTCAGTGAAATCACTGTCCTGTCATATGGTCAAGTGTACCCTTCTGAACTCTGTCAAATACAGTTGTATTGTATTGTATAGTAATACAGATGAAATTTAAAAATAAACAGCTAACTGATGCAATCAGAGGAATGGTACAAAAGTGTTGTGCACGTTTTGTTTTGGATGACCTTTCAGGTTGTTAAGTCCAAATTACTTTAATAATGTGATTTAATTTTTTTGTATTTGTGCAACTCACACTCCCTTTACAGCCAAACTGCTCGCAGTACATGGGAGCCATCAACCTGCGGAGACCCCCCCCCCATCAGCAACTTTTGCCATTTTGAAGTTTTTATATTGCCAATTTTCAGCATCACCAATTTTTTCTCCATCCCAGGTTTTCAACATCACCAATTTTCAACATCTCCAGTTTTGGAAGATCACCAGTTTCAACATTACAGATTTTTAACCATGCAGCTATTCAACTTACACCACACCTTAAGATTGGCAGATGTTTATGTAACTGATCTGTTTTTTTGCTGTAGGCATTGCGAGTGAGTGAGACGTCTTACCAATTCGACGTATCAAACGCTGTCTTTCGCCACATGGCAGAAATGACGATTCTCGTCACACATCTCGTCATCGAATTCGCTAAACATCTACCTGGTTTCCTCAGCCTAGACAAGGACGACCAGATTGTTCTCCTCAAGGTTAGTTTCATCCTTGTTTCTATCGTCACGGAGATATACTGATGAAACACTCATTGTAACCACACAATATCTTGTCTGTTCGTATTTAAGGTTACGGTCAGACTATTGTTAAAACAACTCTATAGTAATAACTCTGTAGTAACTCTATAGTAACTCATCAGATGTGTTGTCCCCAGGTCGAAAGATTGTTTGTAATTGTAATTGTAATTGCAAATTTATGTAGCACCTCTTCAAGTAACACTCGTCAGAGGCACTCCTAACCTTAGACATAAAACCAAAATCGAAGGGAGTGGTTTTCAAACGCTTGCAGAACAGAGATAAAGAAAGACCGAGGAGCTTACCATGAACATCAAAAAGTGCCAGGCAACACATTCCAGAATTTTATCACCTGGCACAAGTGTAATGAACAATTGAGGTAGCCATTGTGCAGGCGGTCTTGTAATCAAGTACTGGGTGCAGTCGATGAAGGTCACGAATGTGCATATGGCAGGTGAGGGGTCAGTGGTTAAAGTGGTTTGGATGAGCAGTGGGAACTCCAAAGAAGAGTTTTATTGGAACGCATGCACGAGCAGTGGGAACGCAAGCAACGAATTTTGAGAGCAGTGGGAACACCGTTCAAACGCATTCCCACCACTTTAAACGCTGTGCGAGATAGCTGGGTGATGTGGTTGGCAAAGGTAAGGTTCTTATCGAAGATGATTCCATGATTGCGGACAGGAGAAGAGTAAGGCACAAGGGGGAGGTGAGATGATATTTAAGCTTCAGCCCAAACGCCTTGCAACTACAGTTCTAATCTGATAACTTCTGTAGTGCCTTATCAGTGGTTGCCTGGTGGAAGCCACAGTGGAAAACTAGAATCTGTCAGAGAAATCTGTTGAAATCTGATCAGTCAGGGAAATACAGTCATGCTATGCTGGGCATGCAAGTTCAACAGTGAAGTCTTAAGCCTACAACTGAGTGGTGTTCAAGAACTGAGAAATACACATAGATACACATCATGGATGATTCTGAAACCTTAAAACCAGCCGTACATCCAATCTGATCCAACTGGAACAAATTGGGTCAGATCAGATCGCATTGGGGTCAGTATATGGCTGGCTTAATGCTCAGCACCTATTTTCGTTTGCAATGTAAATGTATGCGATTTTCTATAGCGACCGTATATGGCCTCGACCCTGCTCATTTTCAATGAATTTGTCAACCCAATCCTTCCGTTGACAATCCTTCTGATTAAATCCTTGTTCTCTTCGTACTTAACGCCTATTTAACGTTCACCTTTTGAACACTAATTCTACGTATAAGTATAACCTGAATTAATCAGCAACACAGTTTAATATCTTTTCAGTTTAATAAGAAACAAACAGACAGAACTCAATTCGATTACAACTCGACTAGTCAGCCACACTACTACAGCGAACATCGAATTCAAACTTCTCCAGTCAGCATAATTCTTCGCGCCCCTTGACACACCTGTCTTCTGTGCGCATAAACGAACTCTAATAATATACATATAGCGCGCCGCTGCCGATATCGGCCGGCCGCGCGTGTCACTAAGACTAAACGTTATACATCTATCATATATACATATACACGTGAAACTAAAGTAAACGCACTTAATATATACGCTAACATCTCGCACTGCAAGACTGTACACAAAACTCAGTTCACATTACCTCCTTCCTTTTTCTGGAATTGAGCAAATTAAATTTCAAAATTTGCGAAATTACCAAAATACATGAAACATATATATATATCTAAATAATTAATAAACAGTCTTACGATTACTTATAACCTTGACAAACAATCAGCAATAATATTCAATCTGCCCTTCTTGTACTTCACCTCAACATCAAAAGTTTGTAAGGCTAACGCCCAACGCACAAGTTTAGCAGACTTAGACATTGACTCAGTCAAATATGTAAGAGGATTGTGATCAGTAAAAATGAAAATTTTTGATCCAATTATAATTTCTTTTAACTTGTTTAAAGCCCGAACAATAGCATAGGCTTCCTTTTCCACAGTAGCCCATCTCTTCTGGGTATCAGTTAATTTCTGACTGATAAATGACACAGGGCGTTCTATTCCCTTGTCGTCCATCTGTGTTAAAACAGCCCCAACTGCAAAGTCACTACTATCGCAGTACAAATTGAATGGTTTTCCCACTTCAAAAACATATAATACTACTTTGGATCGCACAGCCTCTTTAAGTAAATCAAATGCTTGCTGATGTTCAACAGTCCAATCAATCTTATCAGAAACACGTTTACTAGTTAAATCAGATAGCGGTTTCGCAATCTGTGCAAAGTCCTTAATAAACTGTCTGTAATAATTAAAAAATCCAAGCAGTTGCTTAACTTGCTTCTTAGTTTCTGGGATCTTCAAATTACTCAAACTTTCAATTCTGTCTGGATTCATCTTTATCTTACCAGACCCAACCACATGACCGATAAACCTTACTTCACTCTTACCAAATATGCATTTTTTCAAATTCAAAGTAACGTTATGCAATCTCATTTGCATCAAAAATGCATCTAGATGCTGCAAGTGAATATTCCAACTGTCAGAATGCACAGCAATGTCATCAACATACGGTTCTGCAAAGTCACTTATAGGCTGTAAAACTAAATTTATCGCCTTAACAAAAGTTCGTCCAGAATTTATCATTCCAAAAGGAACACGAGTAAATTCATACAGTCCATTATGTGTTACAAAAGCTGTCTTCCATTGATCAGATTGTTTTACAGGACAAGTCCAATAAGCACTTCGACAGTCCAAAATGGAAATCACATTAGACTTTCCAACTTTGTTCAAAACGTCTCTGACAATCGGCATAGGATATTTACAATCCACAGTGAATGAGTTAATGTATCTGTAGTCACAGGCAAGTCTCAAAGATCCGTCTTTCTTTTTAACAATAACCAAAGGGCTTGCCATTCTGCTCGATGATGGTTTAATAATGTTTGTTTTTAACATTTCTTTGATCTGACGTTCCACTTCTGATCGATAAATCAAAGGAATTCGGTATGCTGCAAATTCCTTTTCACGAAATCCTGGTTTTAGTTCAATTTCATGTTCAACCAATGTACATAATCCGGGTTTTTCTGAAAATCTGTCACAGTATTTGTTCAAGACTTTCAACAACTGTTCTTGCTGAGTTACTGTTAAATGGCTAATTTGTTCAGGATCGAGGTTAAGTGAATTCTTGTCATCTTGAACCTCATTCCTCATTGGTAATTCAACCACTGAACCAAAATCTTCATCTTCTTCAACGATTAGACCACAACTTAATGCTCGAGTAACATATTTTCTGATCTTGTTGGCGTGAATTATTTTTCGACCATTTTCACCCATATCGACTAAATAAGAGTACTTTGATCTTCGATGTATGATCGTACATGGACCATGCCATCGAGAAATAAGTTTGTTCGTTGACGTTGGATACAAAACTATGACTTTCTCACCAGCTTCAAATTCTTTGTGCTTTGCTCTCTTGTTATACTGATTCGTGTATTGTAATTGCTTTTCTCGAGAGTAGGATTCTGCAAACAATAATGCTTTCTCCATATTTTCTTTGAGTTCTTTCAAATACTTTTCTGGTTTAACTCCAACATGAGGTGGTAAGTTTATTTCTCTAGTCCAACTCTCTTTTAATATTGCCAATGGTCCTCTCGGAATTTTCCCATAGACAAGCATATATGGTGATACTCCAGTAGTTGCATTCGGCACTTCTCGTAATGCCCACACTGTGAAAGGAATTATCTTGTGCCATTTCCTCGGGTTGTCTATTATCACATGATGGATCATCTTTTTAAATGTCTGATTCCATCTTTCTACTAATCCAGCAGCTTCTGGGTGTCCTGGTGTGTCGAATCTTGGACTACAGCCCATTAAATTGAGAAATTCTCTTGTCAAACTGGCTGTGAAGTTCGTTCCTTGGTCACTTGTAATCACGGACGGCACACCAACGTTCATGAACAGTTCCGTCAACGCTTCACACACAGCCTTCGCTGTCAGCGATTTCAATAAGAAGATTGTAGGCCATCTGGTGCACGAGTCCACAATGCATAAACAATACTTGTGACCTGCAGCAGATACTGGATCGATCGGGCCAACGAGGTCCATCGTCATTCTCCTGAAGGCGACCTCTTCTCTTGAGACAGGAGTGATAGGCACTCTATCCATCACCAGACTCCTTGCCTTTAGTTGACACTTCTCGCAAGACTTACAAAATTTCACAATGTCTCTTCTCATCTTTGGCCATACAAAAGATAATTTTATTCGTTCTCTTGTTTTCTCTTCTCCTAGATGTCCTCCAAACACTGATTCATGCGCCAATTCCATCACTTTAATTCGTCTCTCTTTTGGTAACACTAGTTGATATATCGTCTGGTCTAATATCTGATATTTCTTATGCAATAAACCGTTGATCACACAGAATTCAGATTCTTTCTCTTGTGCTAACTTCCACCACGGCTCCAACGATTCATCCTTTCTCTGTTGCTCTTCGAACTTCTTAGAATCGGCAATCTGCACCTTTTGTTCTTCGTCCATCTCTTCATCTCTATACAAGTCTCCTATCCCCACATCACATTCATTGTCTTCTTCCGTTTCATTTAATGTGCCATTCTCGCATGCAGCCATCTCTTGCTCATTCATCTCTGATGTTACACCATCTCGCGATAAGCTTCGTTGCTCATTACTTTCGTTTTCCTCATCACTTGAACTTTCAGTTTCACTCTTCTCATCAACATCTACCATTTCCTGTTTCCGACTCTGCGCTCTCGTCATTACATTTGCTTGTACACTCACATCTCCTTGTATCGTTTTAACCTTCACCTGTGGTACGGCTTTTAATTCGGCAATTATCTCTGGATGCAACAAGAATCTTTCTGTACTGCCCATCTTTGCAATACTAGCACACATCAAGGTGACATAAGGTGTAAGTGAACACTGGATTTTACGCGGAAATCCCTCTTCTTCCACGTCACTACCACACAATCTAACATCCACTTTCACTAACTTCGCAGGAATGGCATCTCCTGCCACACATTGCAAATTCACTTTTCCAATTTGTTCCACCTTCATGCCTTCCAGTAATTCTTCACTAATCACCGGAATCTCTGCACCCGAGTCGCTCAGTGCTTTGACTTTCACTGGCTCTTTACCGTCTACTGCACGAATTTCAACCTCGACATATTGCAAGAACGATTTCTTCAATATTCGACTGTCATCTTTTCCTATGACTTCTCTCTGAATTTCAGCATCCAATAGAATTTCTTTTTGAATACCACATTTCATTACTGACTTTACTTCAGTCTCTTGGTTTTCTTGACTCGCGGTTTGATTATCTGTATCACTAACCACTTGAATCAAATTCACCCTTGTGTGTTCTTGATTTCTGCTAGAACTAGCTGCTGCCACTGGAACTGGACAAAATTTAACCAAATGTTTGTCTGAACCACAGTTGTGACAACGCTTCACCACCATACCTCGTTGTTCATTGCCTTCATATCTCTTATACTGCGTAAACGATGTGTTGCCTTCCCTCTTGGCAAACGGCGCTGACGATTTGTTAAATCCCTGACGACCAAACGTCACTTCTCTGGTCTCATTGGGTACAGGGACATTAGCCTTGACTTCTTTACCTTTGAACTGACTCCCTGTTTCTGGATTACTTTTCCACTTTCCACTCTGGCTTTGGTTTACGGAACGTTGAGAAGGATAACTGTTTATATTTGGAAATGCAAACCCAATTCGATTGTTTACATGAATGTCTGCTAGGTCTGCCACTGCACTAGCTTGAAGACAGTCAGTTCCTTCCTTCGACAATACAAACTGTAGTGGACCTGGCGGTAAACATTCTTTTAGCTTATCCGCTACCAGCAAATCAAAGAGCGTATCATACTCTCTGTTCACGTTTCGACTTCTCACGTAATAGTTTAGCAAGTTCTTCAGTCTTGCCGTAAACATCGTATAAGTCTCTTCTGTTGTCTTCTTAGCATCCACAAATCTGGCTCTGTATTCTCTCGAAGTCAACTTAAATTCTTTTAATAAGTGCTGCTTGACTCTATCATAATTGTCTAGATCATCGAATGACAATCTATTCAGAACGGTTCGAGCTTTTGGCGTCATCAATGGTAGTAATAATTTCACCCAAAACGGCTTTTCCACAGCAAAACTACGAAACGCGTTCTCGACTGTTTCAAAATATAATGGCACCTCCATCAAATCAGTTGGCATTTGAGGCAATACATGCTTCATTGCATCACCTATTTTCTTAATTTTTGACACCAAAGTTTCACTTTCTTGCTGTTTCCTTCTTTCTGCTTCCCGTTCTTCTCTCATTTGCGTTTCTTTCAATGTCAATTTTGATTTCTCCAGTTTCAGACGTTCTTGTCTTTCTGTCTCTGCCTTTTCCAAACTTTCTTTCTGAAATTTGAGTTCTTCTTGTCTGATCTGTTCGGCACGTTCCAACTCTAACGTTCGCGCTTTTTCTTTTTCTTCTTCACGCATTCTCTTTGCTTCAATCTGTTGCTGACGAACCTCTTCATCACTTTTTCTAGCTCTTTCAAATTCAATCATCTGCTCCAGTCTTCTTCTTTCAGCATCTTCCCTATCTCTTTTCAACTGTTCTAATTGAATCTCAAACTGATGCTTTTGCAATTCCAGTTCTGCCTTACGCACTTGTTCTGCTTTATCTTCTCTCTCTCTCTGCAGGCGCAATTCCTCTTGCCTTACAAATTCTGCTTTCTCTTCTTTCTCTCGCTGCAAGCGCAATTCTTCTTGCCTTACAAGTTCCGCTTTCTCTTCTTTCTCTCTCTGAAGACGTAATTCTTCCTGTCTTAGCTCTTTCTCTTCTTGTCTCCGTTTCTCCTCCCTTTCTTTCTCTTCCTGTCTCCGTTTCTCCTCTCTATCTTTCTCTTCTTGTCTCCGTTTCTCCTCTCTTTCTTTCTCTTCTTGTCTCGTCATCATCATCCACTGCATCAACATCTCCATAGACATAGGCGCAGGAGGTTTTTCAATAGCCTTTTCTACGGCACCGCCAACGGCACCTTCTTCTTCGACTTCTTCTTTAACCCACACATCGGCGAGTTCCTGCATCATGTCACCACGTGACATACCTTCTAATTGTTCTTCTTTAAAACCGGCTTTCAACAAACGCTGTTTCAGCCTTTCCGTAGACATCTTCTTAATATCTGCTTGTCTTTCAGCACTTAGTTTCTCCATCTTACTTGTTTACTTTGGTGATTTCTCTTTTCAAAGAAGTCACGGTTTTTCTTGGTGTGTGAACCGATAAACAAACGGGATTTCTTTTATATTTGTTCGTGGAAAACAACGAAATTTTTATACCGTTTCTCGTGTTCCACCGTCGTTGATATCGTAAACTCGTCACACAGCACACAACGCGTAGATTCTTCTAACACCGTCGTAGATTCTTCTAACACCGTTGTAAATTCTTCAATCACCTTCGTAGATTCTTCTATCCGCCGAAGGAGGTGATAACGTGAATTTTAATCCACCGTGAGTTTATATCCACCGTGAGTATTTATCCACCGTGAGTTATTTATCCACCGTGAGTTCTTATCCACACCGACGCTGCCACCAATAATGTCAACCCAATCCTTCCGTTGACAATCCTTCTGATTAAATCCTTGTTCTCTTCGTACTTAACGCCTATTTAACGTTCACCTTTTGAACACTAATTCTACGTATAAGTATAACCTGAATTAATCAGCAACACAGTTTAATATCTTTTCAGTTTAATAAGAAACAAACAGACAGAACTCAATTCGATTACAACTCGACTAGTCAGCCACACTACTACAGCGAACATCGAATTCAAACTTCTCCAGTCAGCATAATTCTTCGCGCCCCTTGACACACCTGTCTTCTGTGCGCATAAACGAACTCTAATAATATACATATAGCGCGCCGCTGCCGATATCGGCCGGCCGCGCGTGTCACTAAGACTAAACGTTATACATCTATCATATATACATATACACGTGAAACTAAAGTAAACGCACTAAATATATACGCTAACATCTCGCACTGCAAGACTGTACACAAAACTCAGTTCACAGAATTGATCGGGTGAGATCCTTCACCACCGCTGCCCGTTTGGAATAGGCGCCACGCCATTTAAGGTCCTCGTGTACGGACTGTGCTAGCCCAAGATTTAAATCTCTGAAAGAAGCCACCTTCGGGAAGCGAACCGTGATCCGCATGCCCTCTAACACAGAGGCGCATAACACAGCCTACGCTCTTACCAATGTGGCTAACTGGGCCTCTGTGCAGTGCAATGTTCAACACCTGCTGTGACTTTCGATTCAGAGTTGGGTTCAATTAGAAGATGAATTAGAACGACAAGACTAGAATAGAAGAGTATTGATTGCCGTTATGGACAACCAATCAGTTTACAATCAGCATCGACATACGAAATACAATCAGCTTTTGATGTCAAATTAGGGAGAATAGCACAGATGTTTGGATAACAGAATCACCCAAATGTTAAATGTTACGTAACAGTTTAACTTGGCAACACTATTAATGATTTTACAAGTCGAATTGGTTTTTAAGGAACAGTGCAAGCGTTTATTATAGCAGTCAGTGTTTAGCATCTACATAGCATAGCCTCCTTCCTATGTAGCATATCTACATACCATGACATCCATCCTATGTAGCATATCTACATAGCATAGCATCCATCCTGTGTAGCATATCTACATAGCATAGCATCCATCCTATGTAGCATATCTACATAGCATAGCATCCATCCTGTGTAGCATATCTACATATCATAGCATCCATCCTGTGTAGCATATCTACATAGCATAGCATCCATCCTGTGTAGCATATCTACATAGCATAGCATCCATCCTGTGTAGCATATCTACATACCATAGCATCCATCCTGTGTAGCATATCTACATACCATGACTTCCTTCCCATGTAGCATATCTGTGTATCATAGCATCCATCCTGTGTAGCATATGTGCATAGCATAACATCCTTCCCATGTATCATATCTGTGTATCACAGCATCCATCCTGTGTAGCATATCTACATAGCATAATATATAGCAGTCGGCTATGATCCTTCCTTTACTTGTGAAGCAAGTGAAGTTTCACTTGTGTTTCTAAAAGGTCTTGTGACAGTTAAGAAGTGATGTGGTAGTGCTCCTTGCATTTGCTGGTTCACTAGCGATGTTACCTGGAGCTTAAGACATGGGGACACAGGAGCTGAATGGTTGTAGCATGTGCCTTGTAACGCAGAGGGTATGAGTCCGAGCCTCCTTCCCTGAAAGGGTTATTGTGTCGAGACCTTGAGCAAGTCCTTGACTCACAATTGCTCAGCACCATTATGCTTGGTCATTAGTGGTGCTTAATAAATGCAGCTGGCTATATATTGCTGTTGGTCACACAATTGGTGTAATTGGAACACATGAAATTTGGTGTATTGTATTGGACTAAGAGTGAGGCGGTAGAATTGAGATTCAACTAGCTACACACATTATGCAGTGCGTAAAATACCCAAGAGATGTGAACTGCACACCCTACCTCAAACTATCAAACTGTACTTGAACTGGTACGTAAACTTTAAGGTATTCGAGTGAAACTGTGAGTACCCGGTAGCTGACTGGAGCTAATCTCCCAAAAATTCATAATATAGGCTTTAGCCAGACAATATTCTCTGTTTAGGTCCCGACATTATGTGTGATTTCAAAATTCTAATGCTCTTCGTTTTCACTGTGTAGGGTTCGGCTTCTGAAGTGATGATGTTACGAACGGCTCGACGTTACGATCCGTCATCGGATGCCGTCATATTTGGCGACGGCACGGCCTTCAACTGCGACGCGTTACGAAGCGGAGGACTTTCAGACTACGTAGACGACATGTTCGACTTCGCTAGACGCATGAGCATTCTCGAGGTTGACAACGCAGAGTATGGCCTTCTCACTGCACTCTCAATATTCTCAGGTATCCATTCCTAGTATTTATTTTATTACTTTCATCTTGTATTTATGTAAATTTTAAGCCCGAGCAAAAATCCGCGTAAAGGCAGGAATTTTATTTGAAGTGACCATATGGATTGATGTTTATGTATTATGATAGCGGTGCTGTAGACGTTATTGGATTAAATTTGATCAGTGTTTTAGTTGTCAAAAAGGAGCTGGAGAGATTGAAAGTTTTAGAGATTACCAAATGCACAAACACAAGTCAGAATCTAATTTTATTGTATTGTATTGTATCTAGAAATTTATAAAGCGCCTCTCGCAGAATAACTATTCAGAGGCGCTCTCAGCACAGAAGCCCCGGGAAAGAGAAATTTCTTTAGGGAACGCGACACCGATGAGGAAAAGCCAGTCATTAGTTTGGTCCTGAGCAGAGGGGAGGTCATTCCAGATCGTGTGACCCACTACAGCAAACGCCCGGTGCTGGGCCAAGGCAGTTTTGTTAATGTTGCAGACGAAACAACTGATGACTCGTGAGTTGAAATGATCCCGCATCTATGCAAACATAGCATAAAACATAAACAGTTACAGAACTCACACTTTAGTTTACGCAAATAATTTCGACCTATATGTCAAGGTCTGACCCCACGGCATCTTTACAGTTACTTAGCTGAGGGAGTAAGAAGAAGAGCGGGGAGTGAACCCCAACACCTGCAACTGCTGAAACATGAGATTAGATAATTAATAATGGTTGATTTGTCATTGTTCTTTCAGTTCGACCTGGTCTCACCGACATACGGCAGGTGGAGCAGCTACAGGAGGTTTACGTCGACACGTTACAGGCTTACACAAAAGTCCGACGGATGCATCAGAAGAACTTCCTCGCCAAGCTGCTTCTGAAACTCGTCGACCTGACAACACTGAGCTCAAAGCATTCAAAAGTTCTCAAAGACCTCCAGATCAAGAAAGGCTCGCTGCCACCGCTGCTTAACGAATACTTCGACATCTTCGACTAGGATTTTTCTTCCAGGCGTACGCTCCGAGGAGGACGTCGCGATCTGCTGCGACGCTCGAGTGCACTGCCGCTGTGGCACTCGAGCGCGGCGCCGCTGCGGAGCGATCGGCACAGCGTAGTGCGAATTCCGTAGTAAAACCTTCACATTCAGGTAGTTTAGGTTGGTTTCAGAAGAGTTTCTGCTCAACTACGACCCGTTCGGTGTCGTAAGGAGAGCGGTTGGATAGACTGGTGCCGTGTCGCACGTAACACGACGATGAGAATACTTCGTAGGATTACGAGATACTGGCGTAACGGTCTGAGTTTCTTGGCGTAAAAACTCTGATAAAGTTTCGATCTCTTCAACACGGGTGGCTAGGCGTCGCCTGTTAATGTCGAGCTCTGAGAGTCGGGGCAAGGCATGGCTGAGCTCTAAACTTGTATTCCAATCAAGGCGCTGAGTCGGCGATTGCCGTGTCGGTGGCACCGAATTGATTCCGATATGCGCAGCAGAAATTCATATTCTTACACAAACGTTACGGTTGCTAATCTACAGGAATTACTTGATCCTCCGAATCCACCTACGATTCTGTTACAATTAGTCCTTGTTAAAATTACGATCGGTCCTTAATGATGTTACGGTTGGTCCTCGGTGGCATCTACGATGTGATATATCTTCAGTGGTTACCGTGACCTACCAATTCGTACCTTGATGACAATTGCTTGGCGTTTGCCTCTCAACTTCGATCAATACTGACAGAGTTGTTTGGACTGTCTGATGAAACCCAAAACAAATTATTTATTGTTTCACAATATTATGGCACTGTTCCAATAAAAAGACATGGAGCCTTTGTTGCCCCTTTGGGGCAGGTAAACCGACCAAGTGTTGACATTTTCTTTACTGTTCTTCTAGGAGAAATCTGTTGCTTCGTGTAGATTTTTTCCATGCTTTTCTTGAAATTGAGTGCAGTCTTTTGAGGGTCAACCCCATTTACATACACGTTTTGTATAGTGATCATAAAGCCTCGACCGGTAATCGACCGGTAATCCCAAAACAGAGTCTCTCCCAGAAAAGTCTCCTCTGGAGATTCTATTTCAGAACAGATTCTCCCCAGAGGCATCTATCCACCAAGTCATTGGAGCAAGTTCCCCTGTACTCCCCTCCCCTTCCCCGTCCCTTCCCTCCCCGTTAATGATGGCATACACACGGACAGATCATCCCCTATTTCTTGGATGGAGCATTTGCTCCAAGGTTTCCATGGTGTAGACTCCCGTGGCCAGAGGATCTGTTTTGTTTTAAAATAAATTGGCTCCCCAGAGATTGTACTTCTAAACAAAGTCTCCGGGGGAGAAAATATTTCATCCTCCGTTGTATGTATGCATGTATGTGTGAAGATACTTTATATAGCACCTTTTAAGTATCTCACAAAAGCGCTGCACAAATGGCTATGTGATTCGTCTAAACAAGTGCAACATAAGACAGTTTGAGAATGTTTGCTGCACAGAGTCGAATGCAACAGTAGGTACACGTAAATGCAATGGAAGACTGTTCCACGAAGATGGTCCAATACATGAGAAGGCACAATGAACTCGAGTTGAAGTGTGGAAGTGTGGCACCTTATCTCCACAGCTAGCAGAGCGCAATGATCCCAACCAGGTTGACTTGAGACTGGAACACGGGGCTCCCTGATGTATGCCGGGTCAGAGGCAATGATTGAAACACATGCCAGCAAGATGATCTTAAAAGAAATCCACTTGGCAACAGAAGCCAGTGTAGCGTTGAAACAATCTCTGCCCCGGAGACTTTTTCTCTGTGAAGTAGTCAGTGCTAGTCACAGACTCCCATTTTTTAAAAAGTTTATGACAATTTTAAGCAGGTGGATTTTCTAACTAATGTAAAACAGTTAGAATTTTTAAGCCATATGTTACAATGAGGACATGAAATTTAGGAGTTGAACTGAAAGTAAATTGGAGATACATTACTTCAGTTCGGGGAGACTGTTTTTGGGGAGGCTTTTTATCATGACCAAGACTGTTGACGTTTTCTGTTTCACAGGGCCTGTGGGAGATGATATATATCAGGTCACTACTGCAGCCGTTTTCATCGGCACCACGCCATTTTATGTTCGAATCCTGCTGGCCCGAGATCAAAGCTCTGCAATAGAGAGTAACGACCAGTATGAGAACCGGTTTGCACGTGCATAGAGGCGCCATGAGAGGTGTTCTTCAAAGGGTCATTTCTAAAGGGCGTCCGCAGTGAGGGGGAGGTGTCATCAAATGCGGAGAAAGGGAAGGGGTTTTGACCAGTGCAGACAATGCCAGACATCTGCATCTAAATTTCAACCTTCCCCCAGAGACGAAGATGTCAGTGAGGCGTTTGCCTAAATCCTCATGCCATGTACTAAGGTGATTTAAATAAGATAGGACTGCATGGTAACTTACTAATGACGATAGTCACAATGCCGGTTTTTTCGTTCATTGGCTTTGGCATGCGGACGTCCGCAAAGGGGAGGGGAGGGTAAGGTCAAATGCAGACAAGCGGGGGGAGGGGTCCAAAGTAGGTCATATTTTGCGGGCGTCCTTTATGGATATAAATGGACCAGTGTAGAGGAAGTCGATCATGGGTGATGTGGCTCCCATTGTTGTTGAGCATCATTCGATTACTGTACTGCGAGCTTCCCCATATGGGCTCACATAGTAATCGTAATCTCCAATTTTCTAAAGCGCCACTGTAAAGCCAAAAACGGAGCACCAGCTTATTCACGAGCGCTTCGTCGTATCCGAGGGATTGTCCAGAGATTGATGTGCGTTGGTGGTCCGAGTCCGGTTGCCAGAGAGACCAGGCAGGACCCGTAGGACCCATATTCTAACGTGGAACCCACGTTAGACCCATATGGGTCCCATAAAATGTTTAGGGGCTTGATGGCAGGGTGACAGTCAACTATGCTACCTCTGTAGGACCTGAATCCAAACTATTGGCTGCTGGCTAATATGGAACTGCTTCAAATAACAATGAAAGTGAAACACTCGATCTTACTCCTGAAATAAATTGAAATTAAAATGTGTACACTGTTCCTAGCTGTCCTTTTATATCGTACAGAGATATATATCTGATTCTTGCTCAGAGGTTCAGAACTATTTGGCTCTAGGGCTTTACATACAGGCTATTTTGCCACAGACATCTCAAGAGACATTTTCAAGCCATCTTAAGACGCACCTCTAGATCTATTAGATTGCCATGTTAAGCGACCTTGCGACACTCTTAAAATGGCACTTTACTAATAGCCAGATGCACACATACATACATACATACATACATACATACATACATACATACATACATACATACATACATACATACATACATACGCTTAGATATTTGCACTGGCTTCCTGTTCAGCAAAGGTTTTGTTTCAAATAGAGGCTCAAAGATTGAAAGATCACAACGCATTGAACTCTGGCCAACCACAGTATTGAAGGTCTGTAGGCCTACTGATTCCCCAAACTTGTCGACATTACTCAACGAGGTCATCTGATAATCTTTCTCTGGTGTATCCATAATTAGAACTGTTCTTGATGACCGATCTTTTGCTGGACTTGGATATTGGAACATCCTGTCCATAGCTCTCTCCCTGTATCTGTCCGTTCTGCTCAGTCTTCTCATAAGCTGCCTCTCTGTCACAGTGGGCTGATCTTCTTCACATTTACCTCATTATGGATTGATTTTGGCGCACCATCGCTGGACGCCTTGTGCAATGAACATTGGCGCAAGTTGCAAATTGAATTAAACTGAAGCAAGAAAGTCTATGGCTCAGAGTTGCTCCTAAAACTATCGCTTTAGGCTAAGACACAGAATCTCCGCAGACACTTGGAGGTGAACGTTCATTCGACAGAGGCGCACTTGTACTACCTCGGTTACGACCATGATGACGATGATGATAACGACGACGGCGACGACGACGATGATGATGATCGAATGGTGTTATACAAAAGCCCAGATAGCCTACAGATCTAAATACATGACGATGACGCTGGTCCATCCCTTTGGAAAAGTCTTTCTGTGGACATATACTATTTCTTCTAGCTGTGGCGTTTCTTTGTTTTCTTTTTATGCTGAGAAACAGCTAGCTGTTCAAATCCCAGAGACGGCCATTTTGAGAAGTCGGGCAGCTATAGATGCCTACAACAGCCTAGACGTAGGCCTAAATCACGTGTGCATACATAAATGAATAGGCCTACACACGCGATATAAGTAAGTGAATACGTGATTGAAGATGACGATGGTGATAGTAATGATGGTGAAGGTAGTGATGTTGATGGTGATGACGTTGACGATTCCTATATCAAAAGTTTCCCCGGCGTGCTACAGTAGTCGATTTTCAGTTCTTATTGGTTTGATGTCGAAAGTCAGGTGGTGGTGGTGGTGGTGGTCATGGTGTAGATTCTACAGGAACGTTTAGGCCTACAGTTCAGAATTGCATACGATCATGGTGCAGAGCATCGATAGCACTGAGTAATTGTGAGTGAAAGACTTGCGCAAGGTCCCTACATAAATGTAAATGTGCGCGATTTTCTATAGCGACCGTAAATGGCCTCGACCCTGCTCAGTTTTCGGTGAATTGATCGGGTGAGATCCTTAATTTGCCACCGCTGCCCGTTTGAATAGACGCCACGCAATTTAAGGTCCTCGTGTACGGACCGTGCCAGCCCGAGATTTAAATCTTCGTGAAGCGAACCGCATGCTCTCCAGGGCATGTTTTAAGGAAAATTTATCACTGCACATGACGAGCGCCGGAGCACATAAAAATCATAAATAATTAAGAATTACAATTCTTCTCATGCACAAACAACGGTTAACAACCTTTCATCACTGCACATTTTGTGTATCATTGCACGTTAAAACAATCCCTGATGCTCTCTAACACAGAGGCGCATGAGACGCGTACGCTCTTACCGATGTAGCTAACTGGGCCAGCGTAGTTACATAGTAACTGTGGTAAACTACCTCGGATGAGGCTCGAACCCGTACACTACGCGTTAATAAATCGGCCTCCGTGCCACACAGCAGAAGCACAGTATGGCAGAAGTCTCGAAGACGATTGTTCCTGTCTGCTGACGCATTTAGGGTCTACAAGTCGTGATTGAGCTTCCTCTGGAGTCTGGATTGACAGTCTAGCAAGCTAGACCACAATTTAGGTGGCCATACACGAGTCACTTCATGCAATTGCATCTATAATATATCGTTCCTGGTACTGACGTCATTTCTAATATGCAACGAATAGGAACAAGAACGGTGAGGGTGCAGCTCGACTTTTAATAGTGAAAATATTTTATTTCCAGCGTTAGAAGGCATCTAATCGTTCTCTTTCGAAATCCGCGTATAAGGTATTCGTAATTAAGATTTACTGTATATGGTTTGCAGTGTAATGCAATGCTATAAGGCGGAGGATTTGGAACGTAAATAAAAAGTGATCAGTTTCTGTGTTGCTTAAAGTATTTTGACGGGAACCCGATCTATTCGCCAGATGCAAGGTGATCAAAAGGTGTTTCGATTTCTTTAAAATTCGCTATGAATAACAAGGTATTTTGGGAATAGTAGCACTTCGCCTTTGCATTTGAGTTCTTTACACCCCTCACCATATTTTGAGGGGCGTGAAGAAAGGTCATCCGGGTTGTGCCGTGCTGGTCTGGTAGGAGAAAGTATGAAATAGCCAGTTTTTAATGTAATCGGTCTTCTAAATATCGTAACTTCGGAAAAATGGATTTGTTTCACTGATCCTCTGTTTACTTAACTAAGTAACACTGGTCATGCCTGAAGCTAGTATTGCATGACCTATTTTTTATAGTTCCGTCCCTGATCATTCTGCCCAGTCACTTGTTCTGTTTCAGTTATTGATTTAAGACTTATCTGTTTCAAACTGATTGTCCACTGTAGGCTGTCTCTCTGTTTTATTGGACTGACCTCCTGATTACAGCTAGGTTTGCTGTGCCATTGGTCGATGCCTTTTGCATTAGATACTGGCACAATAGAAGTTACTAATTAATAAGTTAAATACGGTGTTAAAATATTACCATACATTTGAATAAAGTTGGAGCTTAGATGAAAGTGCACCAAAGGTAAAGGTTTACGATGGGTCGGTGTCAGCCGTCGACAAGGTAAACATCATGGCCACCCCAGAATTGCATAGAATTAGAGTGCTACAAACTCCACAGCCAACTACTTCCACCCAATTAAGCAAGTAAGTATTAGAAATTAGGAAGTTAGAATTATTTTGAGAACTAAATTATCACTGCACCCAAGTGTTTTGACAACCTTGATAGCTTGTAATTTGACTTTTCCATACTACGTTTTAGCTCTATACTTAGTACTTACTTTGTAGCACTCTTAATTCTACACAATTCTGGGGTGACAATGACATTTGCCTTGTCAACGGCTGTCACTGACCCACCGTAAACCTTTACCGCACCAAGTAAAGCATTTGATTTAAACTGTAAATTGGATTTCTTCTTCTTCTTCATCGTCCGTGGGCTGATAGCCCGTAGGTGTCCACTGTGCCTTTGATTACTCTCCTCCAGGACTCCCTCTCTTGTGCCCGGTGTGTCCTTTGTTTTCTTCTTGTGCACAGTGGATTTCTATCGTCTTTTTTTTACGGCGAAGTATCTGCACCCATTCGTCCGACCCTCCTCTTTAGGGACTAGCTCTGGATCTTCCAGAGATAAGATGCAGTTTGTCCTCAGAGTTCTCTCTCTCAGCCCTGTCCCTCTCCCGAGGGACCTGCTGGGTAGCGGAGGCCAGGTTTATTTTAAGGCGACCTGTTTTCGCCTTGTCACAGTTCCATCAATTGGGTTATGCAGCTTTTCTTGGGGATGGCGACGCCACTCGCCTTCCCACTGCACCCTGATGTTACTGCCGCTGTTGTTCCGCGACTGCTTATTCTTCAGGATATAAATCCCTGCTTATTTCGCAGCTACCCTTACTGAAGGCCGTTCCACTATCCGCCACCTGTGGACGCGCTGGGTAGCAGTTCAGCTCTGCCTTCAGTTAAAGTTGCAAACTCATATTACTTTCCAAGGTGACTCTATTGTTTTTCTTTCTCTTAGCGAACATAATGAATTTGAATCAACCAATTACGATGCCGGTTCAGACAGTTGAGCGAGAAAAGATTTTCCAGTGGATTGCTGAGCTGGGCAGTCAGGATTCTCGAGAAAATGCTCTGCTGGAGTTAAGGTTTGTCTTGCGTGTGTTTTGCCTGGTTTATTTTGAAAGAAAATACCCCTGAATATTAAATTTGTTAGGTTTGCAAATGGGAGTGCGTACTGCTGGGAAGTTCTTTAAGTGATTATGTCGAAACATCTACCCCCGGTAAGTATATTGTGTAGTAGTGGGGCAAATTAAAAATCAGTCCGTGTTTAAAATCAGTCTTATCATTGGTCAACCATTTACTATCACTATACATACAATACAATACAACTGTATTTTGATATTGCCTCCTTTAGAAGTGCACACAACAGAACATCAATGTCGCTGGTTCATTACACAGTGGCTTGAGGTAGATTCGAACCTGCAACCCTCCATTCAGAAGGCACAGAACATGCTGCTACACTACTGCGTCTGGCGTTACTGGTCAACCAGTTCCTATTACTGGTCAACCAGTTACTGGCAACGGGCATGTCACCATGGGAGCCACTCACTGCGTATTTACTTGTGTATGATAGCGAGTCTAGGCTAGGCTGTAGTAACAAGCCAGTATTAGAACTGTCAAAAATTTAGTGGACTTTTTCAGTTGTTGAATCTTATTTTGGACTCTCCGCACATCTGTTTTGTTCTGTTTGATATCTTGTGTCATTTTATTCAATATCTTATGTCATTTTATTCCGTATCGTGTCATTTTATTCAATACCTTGTGTCATTTTATTCATTATCTTACAAGTGTCATTTTATTCTCAGCTCAAGACACCTTTGTAGCTGGCTCATACATCGTAAACTGTCTCTTCGTCTCAGTGGACTGATCAGAGTAGTGACTTAATTATGCGTTGGTTTTAGTAAGCCATCAGTTCATGCCTTGTGCAATAGACACTGGCACTATTGAAGTTGCTAATTAATAATAATAAGTATAATAATAATTATAACAATAATGAGCTTTGTGCTGGGTCAGTATTGTGGACTTAACCCATCAAGCACACTTTACACTATAGGTGTCTCTTGCTAAACAGTAGGATTTGGTATGAGGATAAGCTGGTATGTCAACGGCAGGGGGTCCTGAGATGTGCTAGCCTGGTGTGGACATTCACTGGTGGCAAAAGGCGGAGGCAAAGAATAGAAATTGAACATCTCCCCAGATCCCAGTTTGGAATCTGGCAGATTTTACATCGGTGTAAAGGTATGAAATTTAAGGTACCGTATGTCTTTTGTTCATTACAGCAAGAAGCGTGAGGTAGTGCCAGATTTGGCGCCAATGTTGTGGCACTCGTTTGGCACTATTGCTGCTCTTCTTCAAGAAATCGTTTCCATCTATCCGGCAATCAATCCACCGAATCTTACGGTACGTTCGTTTAGATTGTAAGGATTAGGTTAAGTAAAGCAATTGCACCTTCATTGTGTGCCTTTGTCATCAGAAGGTAGCACATGATAGTTTAGTGGTTAGCATGCTAAACTGCCAACTGAGAGGTCAGGGATTCAAATCCCCACCAGGGATGAACGATGTTATGGAAATATCTGCTTTTCCTGTGCCCTCTAGTGAACTAGGTTATGCAGTTAGTAAGTACACTGTTGGTGGAAGATCAGGTGGGAAGGGACAGGTAATGTGTCCTGTACAGACAAAGGCTAAGAAATATGAAGTTACTTGCTGGAACTTCATATGGCTGCCTGCTGGGTTTAGCTTAAGAGATTGCTCTTCTTCATGTTCTATCCACATTGGTAGTGACAGACTGGATGGTGCTGAGGTGTTGGCTTTGAGAGTGAGGAGAGGCCACTGGTGGGCAAATTCACAAACTTTGTGAGTTTGCTTTGTGTTGCAGTATATTTTGATGTCCGTTTTTCCTTTTGTCAAGACATGCATGCTAAGTTTCTTTTTTCCCACTCTACACCTTCTATCAAATGTTGAGTTATCTTTCCCTTTCTCAGCAGCTTTTAGCCCAGTGAAGTGACCTCCATGTTTTCAGTTGCCTGACAACTGTAATTTTAATTTTCTTATTGGTAATAAGAAATTTATGTAGTGCCTTTTGAATAGAAACTAGCAAGCAGTCATTATAGGAGGCACTGTCAAGTGTCGGTTGATTGCAACTGGTCGTGGGATCAAAACAATCAGTTAGAGAGCTCTCATCTTGTAAAGCAAAGAGCCTCCCCTGAGTTGGTCGTTACATAGGGACTGTGAGCAAGTCCTTCACTCACAATTGCTCAGCGCCATTGATTGATGCTTAGTCATCGAATTGTGGCACTTAATAGATGCTTAATGATAAATAATTACCTATATTTTTTTGTATGTGTAAGAAATTGGCATGGCTTTGTTGCTTTGGGAAATTGGAGCACATCCTGTAAATGGAAGATTGGGTTTGTTGTTTGTTTTTTACATCCAGGCACATCAGTCGAATCGTGTCTGCAACGCTCTTGCGTTGATGCAGTGTGTGGCTTCGCATCCCGACACCAGATCCGCCTTCCTTCAAGGTAATGCATAGCTGAGGTCTGATTTAATCCAGTCTCAGGATTCAGGATGTCGAGCAGCTGACAGGGTCATCTGCCTTTTACTTGGGCAGCTAGAAGAGTTGTTATTTCACTGTGCAGCTGATTGAAGACTTATCTGTGTTCAGTAACCCGTGATTCTTAGAGGAATTACTTACTTATAAGTATCTGGTTTAATTATATAATTAATAAATCAAATGTTTGCTACTTAACTGGTTTGTTTTTCCAGCTCACATACCGTACTTTCTCTATCCGTTTCTACACACCGTCAGCAAAACTAGACCATTCGAATACCTCCGACTTACAAGTCTCGGTGTAATTGGAGCTCTAGTCAAGGTACGTTACTGCAAGAAATGGAAGTCTTACAGTTGAACCAGTTTTTTTCTAAGGCTGAATTTGAGAGCCAGGTTACAACAAATTGCAATAGAATGTGGTGACTTTCTTGAGCTGAATTAAATTTATGATCGAAAACCCAACCCAAATTTGTGTTATAAGTAGCCACATTTGTTAAAACTTGGTTTGAGCTCAGATGGAAAGCTTGACAAGAATGATTGTATCTTAGGTGTAGGCATGATAAACAAAGGGGCGTGGTGGCTCAGTGGTAAGTTCGGCGCCTTGTGACCTGAGGGTTGCAGGTTCGAATCCCACTCTAGCCGCTGCGTACGGACCTTGGGCAAGTCCTTCACTCGCAATTGCTCGTGGTGCTTCGGCGTGAAAATTCTGGCACAGTATCAAATGCTGTAGTTGGGAGCGCCTCTGAGTAGTAGTTGACTTCGAGAGGCGCTATAGAAATATCCAGAATAAATAAATAAATAAACTGGACTTGGCTATAACATGTCCATGGCTCCATGCCCGTTACACGAGATCCTCAGTTAAATTGCGCACAGAATTTGCTCGCTCGCACACTAACATCCGACATTTTTCTTTGGTATACACTGGACCAATCGTATGGAATTCTCTGCCATCTGTACTTAAAGGTGTCCAAAGTGCATCAGTTTAACAAATGCATCTAAAGTACATTATTTGCTTGCTATGTAGTTTGGGTTTGTATAATGCCATTGACTTGAAGTATATGTATGTTTTTCATTCCGTTTTATTTTTTTCTGTTGCACATATAAAAAGATTTGTACAATGTAATGACATTATTAATTGTGCTTTGTTATGGAAAAGATTTAACGTAACACTGCATGTATAAAGTTAAGAAAACCTGAAGAATTGTGAAACGTTGAAAATGTCGTCATGAATTCTGTCATCAGAAAGTAGGTGACCCCGTTAGCAGGACTTTGTGTCCCTTTTGGTCTCACCTTTGAATGCCTACTAATTCTTTCTTTGAATGACTGCAACATCGATTGTTATTATATTGGTGTTCAAACTGTTCAATAATTGATTGATTGGTAACCGGACTCAGATCTTCACTCGTCACTCTCTGGACAACCCTCTGACATGACGCAGCGATAGTGAATAAGCTGGTGTGCTATGCTTAGCTCTAGAGTATGATTACGATCAGTTCTCTGTAATGTCATTGAGGTCTAAGCTTAAGACTCGTCTATTTTAACATTCTTTATCCATTGTACTGTGACTTCTGTTTGTGTATCTGATCTGTGGCATTAATTGTTTATGTTTTAGACGGACGAGCAAGAGGTCATTAATTTCCTTCTCACCACTGAAATCATTCCACTCTGCCTCAAGATCATGGAGTCCGGAAGCGAACTGTCAAAAACTGTAAATATCTGCCATAAAACTTTAAAAAAATCCACCAACGGTTCAGTTTATTCAACACCAGGTTACCACAATATTACAGTTAATTTCGAGATCAGTGCGTGTGACAGTCAAAGGTGAATTGTGAAGGAATTAACAGGTTTTATGTTAGAGTTCAAAGTTTCCATGTAAATCTGTTTGACAGCTGGCAATGTATTTTGTTTTAAACAGGAAACTGCATGTGGCAAGAGGTCCAGGAGTTATTTTTAACACTTGAGTTGTTATTGGTACAGCGTGAGTGAATTGGTGATGGTTGAAGGTAGTGAACTTCATGAGCTTTTTAATTTGCATTCAGGCTCATTAAGGTAGTGCTTAGGCCTTGTTGAGATGCGCTGTCAGCTGAGCCTCATCAATGGAAAGCAGGAATGCTTCTGATTTGAAGCATTCGGCACCCCGACAAAATAGCCCGGTCAAAATAGCCCCGACGAAATAGCCCCAAAAATATCGCCCCGACAACGAACAGTGGTGAGAAGATTTATATTAATAAAATCAACGAAACATGAATGGAAAAAAACGCGAGTGAGATATTATAGAAATATTAGTAATTGACAATGTCAATGTTTAAAAAACTTCGAAACATGAAGGTAAAACAAGCTACTAAATCAAAATTTATAGGCGCAATGATCTAAAAGACGTAGGCCTAATAATTGATTTAAGTTATCTTACAGCATTCCCGACAAAGCACGCAATGACTTTTTAAATATTTACGTAACTGAGACTTCACCGTCAACTAATAATTAACATTTTCTAATTGACAAATTACGGCTTGTTCTAAAACATTCCCGACAAAGCACGCCGAAGTTGATTCAAGATATAGGTAACGTCTATCGTTACCCTTTCAACTAATTAGGCAGTTCTCTGTTGATTCGAATAAACAAGGCTCTTCGAACGGTACGGGGCTATTTTGTCGGGGCTATTTCGTCTGGAGCTATTTTGTCCTGGGCTATTTTGACGGGGCTATTTCGTCGGGGCTATTTTGACCGAGCTATTTTGACTGGATACCGCTTCTGATTTGAAGCATTCATAGGAAGAGGTCTGGCAATAGAGGTTCAGTGTGAACCAGTAAGAACTGTGGCTTGATGGCAATTTGTCAGTTTGACTGTTAGAAGCAGGATTTTAACTCCTAAAGAAATGTTCAAGGCAAATGACTTATAGTGTCTGATATTCCTCTAGGTTTGGAACTAGTGTCTAGATTCTGATACACTTCTCTGAAATTGACTGATCAGACATGAAAATTTTGACACATGATCGCGTTGACGCAGTGAATAGCTTGATATTGTGTTTTAGCACCCATCACAGAGGAAACTGATAATTCGTTGCTGTTTTCATGTTTATTTAGGTGGCAACGTTTATTCTCCAAAAGATTCTTCTTGACGAAACTGGATTGTCGTACATTTGCCAGACATACGAGCGCTTTTCACACGTTGCTATGATTTTAGTAAGTCTCTCTGATTCTACTCTGTCTCTACCAGTGAGTATGTCTCTCTTCTGCTGTCATTCTGACTATGATTTTGAATTATGTAAAGGTGTCTGGCTGAAAATTTAAGTTGGTTCATTATTAAAAAATTATTCATGTGAGCCTTAACTCAATTTGGAGGAGTGATAGTCTAGTGGTAACGTGCTGGGCTGTCAGTCGAGAGGTTGCGGTTTCCAATCCTGCCTGGGCAGAAATTTGCTATTCTGTTTAACCAACTAAGCTATAGCAAGTACATTGACTGTACACTTTCGGTAGGAAGATGAGACTGTGTGGGAAAGGGAGCCTCATTAGTTAAGGGTAAGAAACTGAAATCACAAACACTTCCTACACATGGCTGTTTCTCAGGGCTAGCGTATGAGACTTTTCTTCTTCTAACATGAGTTGATTTTAGTCATTGGTAAACTCCACCTTGTTGACTGATTTGCTGTTACTGGTGTGGATTAATTGGTGTGAAGTGTCTTCAATTGATGTTTTAATTGCATATAGGAGCAAGCCAATAGCGACGACTAAATCCAAACTGAACAGAAGCTGTAGCTGACTGGTATACAAGACCCAGCCATTATTTCAAGAGTAGCAAATGATTGCCAGCATGTGTTTGTGAATGACAAACAGTTGGCACGATTAACATTACTTGTTGAAACTGTGTGTAGTTTTAACATGACCTTGTTGAATTGTTGAGCATTATTTGACTGTGTGTGCTAACAGGTGGCCTTGTTATTTACTAAGAACGTGAAGTTCTTTCATAAAAAGCAAATAACGAGCACCTTCGAGATATATTTGGATGGTATTGTAGAAATATTTCAGTTACATTACAGTAGTTATGATGTTGTTTATTCCAGGGTAAAATGGTGCTTCAGTTGGCCAAGGAACAGTCTGCCAGACTGTTGAAACATGTCGTACGATGCTATCTCAGACTTTCTGACAATGGGAGGTAAGAATCACAAGTTACACCTTTTCATATTTGTGTTTGAACAATTCTGGGATTTTCTGAAGGGCAGTGTATAAAAAGCCCAATACATATGCCAGGGATGGACCACAAGACTAAGACAAGGCTCGAGATGTCCTCCTCTGAGACCATTTGCCTAGCGAGACAAGACCAAGGCTGAAAGAAATGCGGGACGAGACTGATATGATGGACTTCTGAGATGATACCGAGTCCAAGACATCCCTAAATGCGCATTTTATTGTCAGCACTTGGCAGTTTTGTTACTGTTTTAATGTAGGGCTGCAGAGTTTGGAGATGACATACTTTGCACTGTTTGAGAAATAAACCCAAATCTTCTGCTTGCAGGCAAATGAAATGTTAGACAGAAATGCATCACTATATTGTTTTAATGCTGATGCAGTAGTGAGCCATGGTGTGCGATATATTGTTGTTTACAACTATCATCAAATCAGAGAGCTGTGTCATCAAGATGCTCAACTCCATGGGCATTATCTTACGTAAGCCGAATATTGTAAGAGAAATGGAAAGTTGTTATGTTGTATTGCGAATGAGCTGCTAATTTGAAGAGTGCAACATCAGACTGCAGTTAGGTACTCATGAATTGACTGTCATTATGATGGCATTGTATGTGGTTAATGTTACCTCTGGCTATACTAATGCTAAGCAAGATTTTACCAATGGACATTTTGACAGTTTGTCAGCCTGTCACAAGCGTGGGTCTTGCTGACAAAAATCTCAAGCCTTGAAACTGAGAGAAGTCCTAAGACGAGACCAAGATGTTGATACAAGACAGATGAAACATTAGGTGTGTTATGTATATTAGACAGAACTTGATACCAAGATTTTTAGGGTCGTAACTACATGTGTGTTATAGAATTATAAATACCAATTAATTTGACAACTAGGTACTCCGTTCTTCTAGTGACATATGACTTTCCAATGTCTTACTCTTTGCCTTTGCAGAGCTCGCGAGGCCCTGAGGCAGTGCCTTCCTGACCAACTCAAGGACGGAACGTTCATGAACTGTCTCAAGGATGACAACTCGACAAAGCGCTGGCTCTCACAGCTGCTCAAGAACCTCGAAACCCCAGGTCTGCCCACAGGCCCTGGCGGCATGAGCTTGGCCCCTTGAGTCGATCTGAGCAGGTGACAGCCTCTGCTGCTCAGCGCCGAAGTAGATACGGACAATGGCAAGCAAGGACCCTGTGTGGCTGACTCAGACTCGTTTAACTCGCGTTTCAATCTAATTCCGAACTGTGCAGCAGAATTGTCTAGTTGTTCTCAGATGCAAGAAGACGGGACTTCCGAGCTCTACTCACCGTCAGCAAGTGACCGTTTGCCTTTTAGCTTTATCCTCCTGGAGCGTTGACAAGAGTTTTAGGTTTTTTAGTTTTGCATTGTGTCGCTTTTAATTCACCTTCGTCCGGAAGTAGCAGTGTATTCGACATCTTGGTGGATGTATGTATTTGAGCGAATCAACTAGACATTAACGACGGCCAGTGATCTGATAATGAAATCGAACGGTGATCTTGTGGCCGGAGTCAAAACTGTCGTGGTGCTTGTTGGCGCTTGTAATGTGATTTAAAAGATACGAGACGAGATTTGTGCTTAGGTTCAGAACCAGCCTGCTGCATCGTTGCTTAACATTGTGCTGTTGCCTTGGGATTGATGTGACTTCTGTAGATAGAATCAGTGATTTCCAGTGGAAGAGTGGAAGTCTTGTGACTCGGCAGTTTTATCTGTTGTACTGTGAAATGAGCTTGTTTATGTCTTGCAAGTGTACGGCACTTGCCTTTCATTTTGCAGCTGAAGAATGTGTTTCAAAACTGTTGAAAAGCTTTTTTATTTCGGTCTTAGTCTAAAAGCAAATTGCTTATCGTGCAACATTTCTTGATATGACAGATTTCTTATTGTCCCTATGAGTTTCCCATTGGGGTACGTGTAAGTAAGTAAGTAAGTAAGTATATTCTTTATTTTTACCGGCTGCAAGACGCACTCCGGTGTACATACAACATTATAAACAACTGTCATCAAGTCAATATGAATAGAGCATTATACATATAAATGTAATGAGTACTGACTGTAAATAACAGAATTAATTAGGTCGGGTCATCATAGATAACCAACAGTTTAGGAGATGTACCGGTCCCTTTAACCTGACATATCCATATGTTACTTTGATTGTTTATCTACCACAGACTGCCTCTCTGTTTTAGCAGACTAATCTGATATTAATCTGATACTGGTTGGCTTTTGGTGTGCCATCGGTTGATGCCTTGCACATTAAATACTAGCACAACAGAAGTTGGTAAATAATAGTAATAAGTAATAGTTCTCTAAAGGCAGATTTGGAAGGAATCAAATAAGTGTCGCTATACAGAGTCGTCCATAAGGCTTTACAGGTGATCCTGTTAAGAACAGTTTCTCAAACAGAAATTATTTTTGATAGTTTTGGCAAGAAACCAAATAAAAATAATAAAATAATGATCAATTAAAATAAGATTAAATTTGTCATTGCAGAGTGATTTTACCCTGCCAACTGAATTATTATTTATTTATTTATTCCAGATATTTCTATAGTGCCTCTCTAAGTCAACTACTACTCAGAGGCTCTCCCGACTACAGCATTTGATACTGTGCCGGAATTTTTGCGCCGAAGCACCACGAGCAATTGCAAGTGAGGGACTTGCCCAAGGTCCGTACGCAGCGGCTAGAGTGGGATTCGAACCTGCAACCCTCTGGTCACAAGGCGCCGAACTTACCACTGAGCCACCACGCCCCAAGTTAGCTATAAAATTCATTCAACGGAATTTTTGATTAATTGGTGTCGGTCTGGTGGTCTTTCGGGCTTTGAATGCAGACTGAAATAAACCAATTACATGTACAATGGTTTCACTTAAAGTGACTATCAATTGTCTTGTGCATTGTTATCAAAACAGCGCTGTAGAAGTCATTGTATTGGTCTGGGGTCTTCGTTGTTGCTGTTAATTCTTAGTTTCATGCTTAAGCTGAATTCGACAGGTTTCCTTGACAATTAATGACTACTCAGTATAAAACGGCTATGTTGATTCTGTCTGTTTAGAACAATGTGCTGAACTTTGGACTTAAATTCGGTGTCTGATGTGGTATGAATAAGTGCTGGTGCCCTTCTAAACCGTGCTTTACATATTTCGAGATTACTATTACGCCGTGCTAGAGTACTGGTGTATACCTAGGAGTTTCTGAAGCAGCTCAAATGTGACGGTCACATGTACCAGTAATGTAAATGTTAATCTTCAAAATTTCTAAACGCCACACAAAACTCGCATCAGAAATAATCAAATCATGTCCGCAATAGCCAGGCTGCCTTGTCCGTTCTGGTGCCGGGTCAGAGTACGAGGAGGTGAAGCCGAGGAGACAGCATGGTGCTACAGTGGTGATCAGTGAAGATGATGATTTTGTGGCGCACGAATAGAATCAGGATAGGATATATAGTTTGAAGAGTTAGGTTTCCTGTTGTGAGTGGAAAGCAGCGGAGGAGAGTGCAAGTGGAGGAGAGGTGAAATTTTCAAGCGAGATAGGAGGATCTGCAAATTGGCATAGATCTTTTGGAAGATCATTCCAAAGAGCCGGTGCAGCATATACTATTAAAGGAGCGGTTGCAGAATTTCAGAGAGGGGAGACTGGGGGCCAAGATAGAGAAAGATATGATGATGAGTGAGTAGACCTGAACGGTTGGATGGTGAACAGCTGGTGAATGTAAGAGGGTTGAGAGGTTTGAAGGGCATTGTAGGTAAGAGATGCAATTTTGTAATGGATGTGCTGAGGGACTTTTAGCCAATGAAGTGATTTCAAAACAGAGGTTATGTAGTGGTGCCTGGGAGTTTTGATGACTACGCGGGCAAGGGCATTCTGGATTTGTTTGTAGGCGTTTTATTTGAGAAGAGTCGATGTTGTAGAAAAGGGAATGCAGTAATCGAGTTTGGAATGAACAACAGAGGTGGCTATTGTGCAGGCGACTGGTCTTGTAATCAAGCATTGGGCGCAGTCGACGAAGGTCACGGTAGATATCTTGATGTTGCCATGTCGTTGGATGTTGCCCTCGAAATTTGTCTGACCTTCCAGCTGATCAAAGCCATTTTCAACGCGTCGTAAACTTCCATTGAATAGGTCCTCGGGGAAAGAGTAAGAAACTACATTGACACGATCTATACACCCGCAACGACAGATGTCGCTTCGCTCGCGGCCTTGCGCCGGGTGTACACTTAATTTTCATGAGTAAGCTTTCCTCTAAATAGGCCTATAGATTCATTGGGTGATGTGAAAGCGACGCTACAGAGCGAAGACCGAAGCTTTGTATGATTTTAAATGACGATTTATAATTAAGTTGAAATTAAGCTTATGCTTCGATTGAGATATATTTTAAAGGTAGGCTTACATATTATGTTAAACTTTAGTAGGCCTAGGCCTAGCTGGTTCTGTCTGATCGTTTATTTTTTAAACAGTCCGAAGAAGATAAAGACTTCTTGACCTATGTGCGATCAATCGTATCTTGGCCTATATGATTACCTATGAAGTCACCGCAGAATCATCCAAACTTATCGGATTTCGACCTGGCTTTACTAATGGCGTATGACTGATTTAACTTGAAGAGACCATCGATTACGCATTAGGCTTATCACAGGATCTTCCTATTTAAGGCGAGGAGCGATCGCTCTCCTTGGCCGCTCGCGTAGCGAAGGTCCACGCGAGTGACGCGAGCGGCAAATCGCTCGCCTAGCAGAAGGATAGAAGCATTCGAAATGTGGATATGGCGTAGAATGGAGAGAATCAGCTGGACAGAGCACAAGACAAAATGAAGAAGTACTGCAAATAGTGGGAGAGGAGAGATCCATGATGAGGACAGAGACCACCAAAGAAGATGGATTTAAAGTTTCTTTTTACAATTAGGGGTCTAATCTAATTCACATTACTGCTTATTTGGGGACAGGTCTAGTAGTTATCATATTCGAATGTTTCGACAGTCGACACACTTGCATTACTTCCTTACTTTACTGCTTTAACATAGTGTGGAGAAATTGCTGTGCACCATTGATTATTTTGAATTGCTACACACATAATCTATAATACGTTGTGTAGAGGCTGACTGCGCACATATAGCGTGTTTTACGTAAGGGGCCATCCATATATTACGTACGCATGGAGGGGAGGGAGAGGGGTAACCGAAATGCATGTGCTTGCGTATGCTTGCGAATGGAGGTGGGGGGGTCTACTGATATTGTACGTACGCATAGAAACAGGGACTTCAAATTGATTGGCCTTCAGGTGAGCTAGAGTTCAGTCTTTCCAGCCATCCGGTCATGGGCGGCGATCCCGGGGGGTCGAGGGGGACAAGACCCCCCCCACCTTTAAGAGTGGGGGGGACACGCCATGCATCGGACCCCCCAAATTTTGAAGAAACCCCAAAAAAAGGTCATCAAATTTTTTCGTGGTAGAGTTATGAAATTTGTTCGCGCGTGAAATTTTTGACCTTTTTTGGACAAGATCAGTTCAAAACTCTTTTTTGACCAGATCAGTTCAAGAATGTCCCCCCCACCTGTCAAACAAGATCGCCGCCACTGCATCCGGTACTACCAGAGGAAGTCAGTCTTGTTGTCCTCGAGACCAAGGTCTTGGTCTCGAGTGCACTCGATTTCGTTTTTAAAAGTCTTGGTCTTGGTCTTGAGACCAAAGGTCTTGGTCTTGGTCTTGAGGTTCAAAGTCTTGGTCTTGGTTTTGCAAGACCAAGACCAAGACTTTTGTCAATATGAACAGTCATTAATTTTAACAAACGGCAAGAATTTTAAAATTTATCCAATAATTACTCATACAGTTATTGCTTTAGTATTTGCACGGTGTGAATGAGGCTTCACTGTTGTTTTTGGACAATTATTTTGACTTCCGGTTATTTACCATGGAATGATTTCAAAACAGACTCACGATTAATTTGTACATTTACATCCGGTTCTTGAAAAGCTGCTTTGTGTGCTAGGGATTTCAGCACTTGTAGACCTTGTTTTTTCACATGGCAGAATTTTTATGAGGCCTCACAGGTCACGTCTTGGTCAGAAAATTCTGAGCAAATTGGTTTTTATAAAATTCAACAGGCATTTGGATTAACATTTCGCATGAAGGACTTTTGTAAATACGAATTCGGAATTCTCTGCAGTCTCCATTTAGAGTTGTTTTGCTTGAATAAAAGAAAAAACTCATGTTTTCATTAAAATAACGAGTATTTCGATTTCACAATTTTTAGTAAGGAATAGAAGTATGGATACGACTGTGATTTTTTTGGGTCTTGGTCTCGGTCTTGGCCTTGAGGTTCAAGGTCTTGGTCTTGGTCTTGGTCTTGAGGTTCAAGGTCTTGGTCTTGGTCTTGGTCTTGAGGTTTAAGGTCTTGACAACAAGACTCGAGGAAGTAGGACTGTGGGAGAGGTGTCACTTGTATGCCACCTATTACCTCTGAACGCTATTATTAAACTATCACACTACTCAGCAGTGAGTCCATGGATTACTCATCCTTCAATCTGGCTAAAAGTGCAGACAGTCGCTGCCTGAACCTGTGTAACTGAGACATTCTGCAGCTGGTCTTGAGGGGTGGGTGGGTGGGGGTACGTGTGCGAACAGGAAGAGAGAGGGGTCCAATTTTCCAGGATTTTTGTGTACGTAATATATGGATGGCCCTTAAGGCTTTGTATGGTGACATTTTAACCTGTTGAACTCGCCGTATCTCTGAACCACGTCATTGCTGTGCTAGCGAGTACGCGACGTGATGAACTCGCGGTGTGTAATTGTAGGCCTATATTGTACATCACGCTCGATTTGCCATATATATATATATATATATATATATATATATATATATATATATATATATATATATATATATATATATATATATATATATATATATATATATATATATATATATATATATATATATATATATATATATATATATTTGCCTTTATCCTACACTACCGCGCGGGTACACTACCGCAGATGTACAGGGCAGCAGAGGTACTGTACCATACGGGTACACTACGTGAGGGGTACACTTCGCAACATATATAAAGGGCCGCATGGCCCGCACCGCTCGTAGAGCAGAGACCAATCATCGTCGATATATGACGGCATCGTTAAATAGACGTCGTAGAGCAGATTTCTGAGAACTCCCGATGATTAGCTGGCGTGTTGATGTGAAGTAGATTTTTGAGAACTTCTGACTGTTGTTAATGGACTTGTCGCCGTGTTTAGAGATTTCTGAGAACTCCTGATTGTGTAAGGACGCGTTTGCTATAAAAGAGATTTTGGAGAACTTTTGATAATTATTTGAGAATTTGATAGTTTACGAGTGAAGGCTGGTTAAAAAAAACAGTGTTCGAACTACGAAGAGTTTATTGTAATCGTTCTTAGCATAAAGTATATTCTTAAATTGGTAACCGGATTCTGCGAGAGCTCATTTAGTGATTTCAATTTATTTTCAATCTTTTCTCAGTCTTCAGTTGTTGCTCAATGAATTACTTAGTGGGTGTGAACAAGTGTGTGTTTGTAACCCTGTCTTCATTGATCACTGCGTTATTCAAGGGACTGGTTTTTTTAAAACCAGCCTTAACTTTCAGGGTCGTAAATCACATTATCTATCTGAAATAAATGAGCGTCTTTCCAATATCACGGTACCTGAGATCCTACCAAAGACAAGAGGAAGATATTTGTTATTTTTGTCATCAAATGACTCGTAATCTTGTTTTGCGTATGTACCAACTTTTTCATGGCCTGTTAAAAGGAAAGGAGTGTATTGCAGCAATATGAAAATAAACGTTGTCTATTGTTATAACTGCTTTCAGCATATTATCGAGAATGGCTGGTATTGATGCTGCAAGAGTCACTGACTGCCCAGTATGTTTTGGAACATTCGAAGATCCACGTTTTTTGCCTTGTGGTCATACTTTCTGCTTGGGCTGCATCACGGAGCATGGAAGAAGCAAAGGTTCAGATCCAGACTGCCCAAACTGTAGGACAAAGTTTCAAATTCCATCAAACGGTTTTGAATCTTTGCCAAAAAATTATTCTTTAAATTCAGTGCTGCATGAGAGTGCCAGCATAGCAGGTGCAAGTAAAGCGAAAGGGACGAAGGGATCATGTAAGAAGCACAGTGGTGAAGAATTGGTCCTTTACTGTGTGCCTTGCAACGAGGTCATTTGTCTCGATTGTATGGAAGAAGAACATCAGAAACATGACTGCTTTAAGATAAGTAAATTTGCTAAAGAGGCACGGTCGCAGCTTGAGGGCTACAGCAAGGGCATCAAACCTGCCTTGTTTCAAGTGAAAAGTCAAAGGGGTGACGTAGAAGAGGAGTCGAAGAAATTTCATAATCTAGTAGATAAATCTGAGTTGGCAATCAATGAAGAGTGTGACAACATAATACAGCTTGTCAACAATCACAGACGTTTACTTCTGGAAGAGCTGAGTAATGAGAAACAAAGAGTTACAAAAGACTTGAAGATGAGAATGGACGAAATTAGAACAGAACAGCTCAGACTTACAAGTTTCAACACTCGAATAGAAGAAATGTTACAGGGCGCAGATGAAGCAACAACTTTTGACATAGTCTGTCAATACAAAGACTTCAAAGATGGCTTCGATAACTTAAAACAGACACAACCACAAGTCATGGGACAAGTCAGTTTTACAGGGATCGAATTTATATCAGGTGATTTTAAGGACTTCAGCAGCAGAAGGGAGAATATTATTGGAAGACTTCAGAAGGAAGCTGATTGTGAGTACCTATATATTTCTTACACATCTGCTGATCCTGGCCACAGAATTTCATATATTATGTGAAATTCTGTGGTTGTTTATGATATGCAATCTGCATAAGTTCTAGATTTCTTCATTAAGGTTGTGGACCAGTGTGGTGGAATTTATGGGTTGTTGGTTTGGACTTTTGTATTTGCGCAACAGATAAAGTCTCTGAACCCAATGAATGATGATGTCATCTAATATGTAACTGCATTACAAAGGAGTAGGGCGGCCCAGTAGTGGAACTTAATGAGTTTCCCTTTTTAAGGTTTGTAAGGTTTGTATCTCTACATTAAATGTATTTGAAATTATCTGTTATTGTTCTTTGATTTCAGTTTCAGGAAGCAGATAAAATCTCAATGTATTTTTAATACACTTTAATAATATAGACTATAACTAAAACGTACAATACGCATCAGTATTTGCATGTGAACAATTTTTTAGGACCTTTGTCATTCCTCCAAAACATGAATCGTTCAGTGACATGTTAATCAGAGACATAAAGAAATCAACAAAATACAAATAAATTGGCTTGGAGTGCTCCTGAGTAGGCACCTTGAAGAGGCGCTACATAAAACTGCTTTAATAATAATAATAATAATAATATTTCTGAATAAACCATTTTGTATCAGTTGCCCGGATAGAAACTTGTTTTGTTTTTTTTTATTTCTGACCACAAAATGTGAGAATGCACACTGCAGTGTGCATGCTATTGCAATTTTTTCACACAAAATTGATTTTTTTGTAATGCTTTTTACTGTTTTTATAAATTATCTGCTACAGTTATTTAATAAAAAGTTGCCAAGTTCTGACTTCAGATAATATCACGTAGAAACTTAATTTCTGAATGTTTGCATGTTAATTTTGATACAGCAGGACCTACAGTTGAAAGAAGTCGGGTGTTACAAGCAGATCTTGCTACAAGCAGTAAACAAGTTGGCTTTTCCCTTTTGCAGAGGGTTCCAATCGATCACCATGTCTGGTATTATCTGGAGCTTAAACACAAAGACAAGTTGAACCACATTGCCCAACAACACTTGTGCATTATGAAGGTTGTTTGTGATTCTTCAAATGAGGGCGTGACTCATAGTTTAGAAGTTGCTCCTTACTCACAAGACGTTTCCAATGAAGCCAGGAAACATGTGGCTGATGCCGTTGAATTATTTGGCCAGCTCTATCAAAACGTTTCAGAGTTAGGAATTGTCAAAGAAATTCTTAAAATTCCTATGTGTCAAAGAATGCCTCGGCGACTAATTGCTGCGCTGGAAGAAATGGGTGTCTTCTTCTTAAGAAGTGATGATCCCTCTCTAATTGGACCAAGAGCTCGCATGGAAGATGCCAAGCAGAAAGTCTTAGACTTTATCAGTGGACGTAGTAACAGCCCAGCACAAACGCAGCCAACTGACAATGTCAGTGTAGCACAAGCGTCAGCAGCTGACGCTGTTGAATCATTTACGTTTAAGACACGCCATGGCCGAACAGTTCATGTATCTAAAGGTAAGTGTTGCATAGAAAATCAAGCAAATTAACCAGCTAGTTTAGGTTAAGGCTTGCAGCAGTTTGCGCAGGCACCTGTAAAATGTTGCTTTAGACTGGTCTTAGAAATAAATATATTGCGACCACTTGCAATGTCCTTATATATTTCAATAGGCCAGGTCCTTATTTTGATACATGTATCATTTGTGTATTATATTTATACTAGTGTATTTGCCCGTCATAATTATGACGTCATATTATAGGTCTATAATTATGTATTGTTCATTATCACCGTCGCCAAGATCGTCGTCGTCAAGACGACAGGTTTAGGTTTCACAATAGAACAGAACCCGTTTGTGACGTAGCGTCCACCCGACAGACGGACACTATATGGAAACTATATGTATAGATTGGAAATAACATGGATGTGGATCCATGATTAAGTTAGCTGATTAATTAGGTGTGAAAGCCGTGGAGAGCAACCACCTGAGAGAGGCTTGAACCTACACTATCTTGCATCTGTGATGAGTTTCTGCTGAAGTGGCGCTATATAAATTTTTAATTAGATTTAAAAAGAACACTAAATATATCAGCCACTTGGGATATTTTATTTTCGTAGGTCCTTATCCTGTACGTCGTTGGGCCGGTGGAGGAGTTCAGTTAGATGCCTACAGGGCCTAAGTGGATAATTATTTCATGAACACTTGACCAACAGTTTATGCTGAGATTTCTGCTTCACCTATGCTACCATACACTGTTGGTGGGAAGATGAGACGGCGAGAGAGGACACCTACCCTCGTATGCCGAGGCTAAGAAAATGAAGTTGTTAGCACTTAATACCATGGCTGCCTCTAGGCGAGGGGTTAGCTTAAGAGACTGCGTCTCCTCTAACATGCTTATGTTACTTTTGCTCCAGGTAACCTTGTAGATCAGTCTCTGGATGCCATAGTGAATCCTGCAAACGAGAATCTGTCCAATGAAGGTGGTGCTGCACGTGCAATCGCCAAGGCAGCAGGTGATACTCTTCAAAGAGAGTGCAATGAATACATCAGGAAAGAGGGAAAACTGGGCATTGCTTCCGTGATGCACACTTCAGCCGGAAATCTTCAACCGAAGATCAAGTATGTGATTCATACGGTTGGTCCTATGAAGTCCGATGGAAAAGGTGACGAAGAGCTGCGTAAACTTGTTTCATTCACAGTATTCAACTGTCTGCAATATGCCGACAAATTGAAAATCCATTCAATTGCAATTCCAGCGATCAGTTCAGGTAAGCTTAGAGTTTCTCAATATCTAGGCTCCAGCGGTTTTTTTTATGTTTTGTTCCTAAAATAAAGGAAATTGTATGGAAATAAGTTAACTTCTTGCAGCTTTACTGTTTTGCTCTATGCTTAAAATCTTATTGTATTGTATTGTATTGTATTTAAACATTTATAAAGCGCCTCTAGTAGGGTGAACCGTTCAGAGGCGCTCCCAGTGCGCAAGGCCGAGAGAAAAGAAATAAGTCTTGAGGAAAGCAAAAGAAGATGAGGGGTTACTTATTAAAATTTGAGAGCGAGTAGAAGGAGACAGTGTATTCCAGAGAGATGGACCAATTGAGGCAAAAGATCGGGACTTCGCCATAGCTGTTCTAGTATGAGGAACTGCAAGATCAAATCTGTTCGAGGAGCGAAGTGGACGATGCGAGGAGACAGAAAGAGGCCGGTGAATATGATTATTGTTTTCTCCACAGCTGTGCAATCTGCCTGGTTTCCTAAGTCTTGTGTTTGTCGAGAAATTAACTTAGGAGGAAATTACAGTCAATTTGAGCTTTCAGAATACGGAGATGCAATGCATGAGTATAGATTAGTTGGGGAAACTTTTCTTAACAGTGACCGCACCACGGACAATTTTGTTCCATCCACTTCTGTTTCTTTTCACTTCAATAACTGGTCCACGAATTTTTGGCAGACGTAACTTGACTTTTTTTCAATTCTACCATGTCTCTCACTAGCCATGTAGGCCTAAACAGTATTTGTAAGTCGTCATATAGGCCTATGTTCATTCGTGATATACGCAGGATTAGGCGTATGTGCCCACGACTGCAGGGATATCTCTGGCAAATGCATTGGTTTCCAGTCGCTTAGCTTACTGTAACTCGCCTCATACTTCATATCAATAAGGCAAACATCCTGAAGCTGCGGAGAGTGCAAAACTCTTTGGCTAGGGCCACAACTAATACATCCAAATAGGAACTTATAACCCCTGTACTTTGCATTGCATCTTTGCATTGGCTTCCTGTTCAGCAAAGAATTAGTTTCAGATTGGGGATAATAGTTTATAAAACTTTGAACTCTGGCCAGCCACAATACTTAAAATCAGTTCTTATTCCCCAGACTTATCATTATTCAATGAGGTCATTTGATTATCTTTGTCTGGTCATAGTAAATCAAGAACTGTTCGTGGTAAACGAGTTTTTTCGGTTGCTGGACCTGCTTTTGAAACTCTCTCCCTGTGTCTGTGCGCTCTGTGTCATTTCGTTCTCAACTTAAAACTCACCTGTTTCAAATTGCTTATCCGTCATCGGCTGCCTCTCGCTGTCTTACGGACTGATCTCCTGGATATTGACCTGATTACCGCTTGGTTTTGGTGTGCCATCGGTTGATGCCTCGTGCATTAGACACCTGCGCAGGTTACTAATTACAGTATGGACAAGGTTAGACGAGCTAATCAGGTGATGTTCTGTATCCCTGAACGGAAAGGAGAAGACCATGTGGAAGAATTGGCTAGAGACCATCAGAAACGTCTAGAGGTGATTGGTGATGTCGTGGTACGATGCCAGAAGACTGGTGATGGATAGAGATGAATTGAGAAGCTGCATTGCTAGATGTGCTGACCTGCATAGGAAGGACGTAAGAAGCACTGAGCTAAATTCTTTGGAAGAGGAATAAGATTAAATTTGTTCAATCCTCTGGCCATTCCCGAGTTTCCTACAATGCCCCAAATATTCTGTGCGTCCTGCCCAGTGTCGTTTCCCCAGAAAACTTGAACAACTCGACTGGAAACTCAGCTGGAGCGGTAATCTTGCAACTGGCTGTTTCACCAATTGTGTGAGCTACCTCAGATTTTACTGGAGCTGCTTCCTGTGTGAACTTCCTTCCAGTGTCTGTCACCTCTTGGCGTTATATTGTGCCTCACAGTACTCACTGACTCGCTGTGCAATTTTTTACTTTTCTTTTATCATTTCGCCACAATCATGGTGATTGGACGCAGAACAATCGAGGCCAGAATTTTCGTTTAAGCGTCGCCAGCCAATAGTCATCTAACACACAATGCTTGCATGACTCGTCATATGTATAATGCACTTATTCATATCATCATCTTGCAAGAATCTTGTTTACTGGGACAACTAGTGTCTTGGATGATTGTTCTCAAGATTTGTCATTCCTTTGTTTCTATAAATATGATAGATTTTCTTAGTTTGCAAGTAAACATTGTGATGTTTTATCTATGTTTCTCATTTTGTACTGCTTCGATATTTCAGGAATCTCTGGTGTGCCAATAGAAGGTGTTGGAAGAGCTTCATTTAAGGCTTTGATACAGTTTGATGAAGCATGTAAGAAGAAACGGTTGCGTGAAATTCATTTCTTAAATGACGACGAAGCAACCTTCGCCAACATGAAGAAGATATTCCAATCTTTAGTGACTCGTGAAGGTTTCAAGAAAGAGCTGTCGGCATGTAAGTATATCACATAAAATATGCAAATATTCAAATTACAGTTGCTATAAATATGCCTGATGAATACTGAGAATGATAAGAACAGTTATAAGCTTAAACTTTGATAATAGTTGCTGGTATGCTTGTTGAAAGGTCACTTGCACCGTTTTACTCTGTACCATCCCATGTATGCCGTGGCTGATTTGAACAGTTTTGAACTCATTAATAATTAATTAATACAGCACTATGACAATTACAAGTACATGTATGAGTGCAATTGCTTGTGTTGCAAATATAATCAAGAGTACTTCAAAATGTACCTTGAGTACATCAAGTGAAAAGTACTACATCACTGATAGATATGATCATAAAACAAGTATTTCCCATTCTATAAAAAAACAAGTATAGCCTATTGACAAGTGTAGCAGGTAATCAGTGTCACTTTCTTAACCAGAGCATCAAAGTGATGATGTCCAAAACAGTGGTATCCAATTTACACAGTGTCATCACAGTCACTAAACCTTAATTGGCTGAGAATTTCTTTCAACTGCCAGCTGCTCCTTAGACAGGTGAAGAACCAGCTTCCTGGCATCCAGTTCCCTAGCGACAAATTCGCTAACAACCAGCTCCTCCACTTATAGAAAGGAGCCGCGCTAGAGTAGTATGGAAACAACATGATGACATGGCGTGGATCAGAAACAAGAAACAATAGGCGACCCACAGGGAAGAGGATGACACGGCAGGGATCCAGATGAACCACGAAAAGAAAGAAGTTCAGTTCACTGTTCAGTTCAGATCAGAGAGAAGACTGAGCATATCCTGCATTTCCTGAGGCATCCCTCTCAGGTTTGACAATGACGGTAGATGTGGAGAACGACCGCACACACCATTGAGGACCTGTAAAGACACTCAAGAATTTATATAGAGTTAGGGCCAAGTGTTTGTTGGAAGAAACAATGGATGAAACTTGAAAGGTTTCGTTGACTTTGTCTTCTAGTAGACCATGGAAGCCTTGAACACGTGGGCGGAATGCAGGTCTAAGTGTTCCTGGTGTTAGTCGTCGACAGACCAGTTACGCCCTTTTTCACCAAAATTTTTACTTTTGTTGTTTCAGAAGAGAATCGTTGGATCAGTATGCTGGCGTTTGTGGTCCTCATGGAATAGAAACAACACTAGATGACAACTGTTTTGCAAGAGCCTTTGCAACAGCCTTGCAAAGATATTCTCAATCTCTACGTTGGATTGGCGTAAAGTTGATGAAGTGATTCGACCGGAGCTGAACTACAATAGAGACTATTAGAAGATGGTAATAGTGTCGTATAAATAGATCCGTAACTTCTGATTTTTTATTTGTGCGCTTAAATCAATTACATTCTGTTTCTATGAATGCTTAACTATACAATAAACAGAACGCTGCAAGATTTCGTTAACATGACAACAATTTTATAGTCCCTACTGATGCTTTATCACCTGTGCATTGTCGATCTTTATATTGTATTGAAACCGAACGCTTATATAACGCTACTCAGATCAGCGGCGCTCTCAACTTGCATCAATGCCAGCACCAGTGTAAAGACTTCAAGCTACCCCTTCTTTCAAGTTAACCCCCGCCGGTACTCTTAAATCGATTTCATATTACCCCGGGGGTAGCCTGAACCCTGCGCTGTTCACATTACCCCTATTGTGAATAAGCTTTATGTCCTGCGCTTGGCCTTCGAGTGGCGCTTTAGAAGTTTGGAGATTACGATTACGATTATTTGATTTAGCTAATGTGATAAAGTCTTATGCTTACAACTCAAGATGCGTTTATTGAATAAAACACGTGAAACATCCAAAATTGAAAGCTAGTCTCAATATCTGAAGAAATGTTAATTGTATTAAAACCACCCATACACTATAGTTCAAAATGCCTGACATATTACATACACACATTAGATACACAAAAATACAACATAATTTATGTTATTGTGATCTATAGAGAAAGATAGCTTATCGTACATCATGCACTAGGGGGTAATGAAAGTTTAATTATAAATATTAACAATTATTATTATTATATGAGATAGTCGAAATGGACCCCATTAATTTTAGGGGTAATCTGAAATCGTAGGCTATAGGGTATTCTAAAATCGATTTCAGGTTACCCCCTGGGGTAACCTGAAATCGATTTCATATAACCCCTGGTAATCTGAACGCGATTTCAAGTTACGGGGGAGAGGAATGTGAAGTGGGGTGATCTGAAATTGCTACACCGGCAAAAAGGAAGGTTTTCAGGCGCTTACGGAACTGGAGAGGAGAGAGGGCAAGAAGCTCTTGACGGGGAGAGAAGGGGAACAGTTCCAAGTAGAGGAACCCACATAGGCGAAGCTTCTGGATTGTGCCGTGGAAGAGCGCATACGAGGGACAGCCATAAGGCCGTGGGCCGAGGATCGCAAGGAAGTCCTCGCAGGCAAGGAAGAAACTAGGGTTCAAAAATTCATTAGTTAACACGAAGTAGACCGAGTTATTCAGTTGCGCATGAGGGTTAGGGTTTTAAACTGAATTCGCTGTTGGACAGGGAGCTAGTGGATGGGAATCACGAATACAGGCAGAAATGTGGACAAACTTAGGAATATCGCCTATAAGCCGAGTTTGTACATATTGGAGGAGGAAAGGCATTGCGCTATAGAAGTTATTAGATTAGATGAGTGAGAACTGTTATTATGTAGGAGAGCAATATATCAAGTGGATGGAATAGAATGTCATTTGGATTGAACTTAATCTATCTTCTCTGTTAATCCGATTCACTGTTGCCTAGCAGAAGTCGGAATGTATGGAACCACCAGTCTGAGCCAGTGAGGGACAAGTGCAATACCAGTGCAATGGGAATTCGGGTGGTCTGAGTCAGTGAGGGGTAAGTGCAGTAATTCGTATGTGCAAAAATACTGATGAGTTTTCGATCGAGTTTCAGCGCGTTTCTCGACAAGAACAAAAAACGACAAAAGTGTTAAAAAATTTAATTGGTGGATGTCGGTTGGACGACCAATTGGCGATGAAGGCCTAATATAGGGCCTGTATACATCACGCCTCTTGTTATCCACAGTTGCACAACAACTCGATTAAATGTACAATTGGCGACATGCAGTAGGCCTAAGGAAAGTCGGAATATGGCTGTAGTTTACATCTGAAATGTGACGTAGGATGGTCAGGAAGTTTAATTGGGGCTCCAGTGAACTAAACAAGTGGGAGGGACGGAGAAAAAGAGAGGAAGGGCGGGAGGGGATGGATGGAGTGTGGGGAGAGGGAGATCGGGTAAGGCAGGGAGGGAGGTCACCATGGCAGACGTCTCGCATGTTTCAAACCACTTGACACTGTGAAAGGGACACTGCACTGGATCTCAGTTAATAAAAATACATCCAAGATCGTCCTCTTCTCCAGATCATCGATGGTTTGTTCAGCCTCAGAATACATGTGATGTGCGAGTCAAGTGTACGCAGTGAGCTTATGGGTGGGGATAGATGAATGCTCGAAGAACACAAGATCTTGAAAGACGGGTTTCGATACCCGTAAGCTCCCTATAGGTCGACTCAGCCTTCCACTCCCTAAGGGCAGCTGTAAAATGAGTGGGCGCCTAACAGGCTGCCAAAACGTGTGTTCTGTAAGATCTTGATAATTGTACTGTCTTAGGGTTGCTAGTGTGTGAACTGTGTTTGGTGATGAGTGTAGTGTACAAATAGTCGGAATTGACTCTGCAGTTGAATATAAGGAATGTTGCTATTAGAGCTAACTAGAAGAAAAATTAATGAAATTAGGCGTCGTTGACTGAAAGACTTTTTACATTAACAAGTCTTGTTTGTGTTGCCAACTCGAAATTTGTCTAACTCTCCAGCTGATTAAAGCCGTTGGGAATGCGTCGTAACTACCAACGTAAAGTGAAAGAGACGCGGCCAATGAGATATAATATAAGTTTATAATATACCTCTGAATATAGGTCGATGGTATGGACGCGGCAGCGGAAAGAGCGAAGTTTTAGTTGAAATGAAGGCTTAAAGTGACGTTGAAATCGTATTTCGATTGAAATATAGTTTAATAGTACTAAGTTAAACTTTAGTAGCTGGTTCGGTAAAACATTGGTTATTGTTATAGACCCTATATTAATGAGAATGGCTGGTATTGATACTACAAGAGTCACTGACTGCCCAGTTTGTCTTGGGACATTCAAAGATCCACGTGTTTTGCCTTGTGGTCATACTTTCTGCCTGGGCTGCATCACGGAGCATGGAAGAAGCAAAGGTTCAGATCCAGACTGCCCAAATTGTAGGAGAAAGCTTCAAATTCCGTCAAACGGGTTTGAATCTTTGCCAAAAAATTATTCTTTAACTTCAGTGTTGTATGAGTGTGCCAGCTTAGTAAGTGCAAGTAAAGCGAAAGGGACAAAGGGATCATGTAAGACGCACAGTGGTGAAGAATTGGTCCTTTACTGTGTGCAGTGCAATGTGGTAATTTGTCTTGATTGTATGGAAGGAGATCATCAGAAACATGATTACTCTAAGATAAGTAGATTTGGTAAAGAGGCACGGTCGCAACTCGAGGGTTACATGAAGAGCATTAAACCCATCTTGTCTCAGGTGACAAGCCAGAAGACTCGGTTACAAGAAAAATGTAAGAAATTTTGTGATCTGCTAGCTAAAACTGAGTTGGCAATCAATGAAGAGTGCGAAAACATAATACAACTTGTCAACAATCACAGACGTTTACTTCTGGAAGAACTGCGTAATGAGAAACAAAGAGTTGGAAAAGACTTGAAGATGAGAATGGACGAAATTAGAACAGAACAGCTCAGACTTACAAGTTTCAACACTCGAATAGAAGAAATGTTACAAGGAACAGATGAAGCAACAACTTTTGACATAGTCTGTCAATACAAAGACTTAAAAGATAGTTTTGACAATTTAAAACAGACACAACCACAAGTCATGGGACAAGTCAGTGTACCAGGGATCGAATTTATACCAGGTGATTTTAAGGACTTCATCAGTGGAAGAGGAAATATAATTGGAAGACTTCAGAATGAACCTGACTGTAAGTATATATTTTGTACAGCTCTGCTGATCCTGACAGCATCTTAATAAATTATATAACATTTGTGCAGTAGGATTGATTGTGTATGAAGCTTGGCGTTTAAAAGTTCTAGATTTCTAGACTAAGTTTAGCGGACCAGTGTTGTCATTAGCTTCTTTTCTTTGCACTGCTGCATTTGAACAGCAAATAAGTCTCCAAACACATTGTCATAATCTGTAAATGCAATATAAAGGAGTAGGACGCCTCAGTTGGACGCCTCAGTTAGCAGAACTTATTACTTACCCTTCTTTCAATTTGTAAGAATTAACATGTCTGCCTGTAATATATTTGAAATTATCTGATGTTTGTTGTTAATGTTCTTTAATTTCAGTTTCAGGAAGCAGAGAAAATCTCAATGTAATTTTAATACAATATAATACAATAGGCTATATGTAAAACGTAGCCTATGCATCTTTATAGCACCTTTGTGATAAATTCTTCAAAGCATTTCTCACTTATGTAGGAGCACGGCATGATGTTCAATGACATGTTAATCAGATATGTAAAGAAATGAACAAAAGAGAATAGACTAATGAGGTATATTTTCTCTTAGTCAGAAATATATAGAACATTTCTTAAGTTGAATCATTTTGAATAAGGCATTTTGTATCTATTCGGTTGCCCTGCTAGAAACTTGTTTCTCGATTTGTGTAAGTATTTCTGATAACAAACTGTGAGGATGCACACTGCATTGAATTTCTGAAAGTTTGCATGTTAATTTTGATGCAGCAAGACCTAAAGTTAAAAGATGTTGGATTTTACGAAGAGATCTTGCTACGAGCAGTAAGCAAGTTGACCTCTCCCTTTTGCAGAGGGTTCCAGTTGATCACCATGTCTGGTATTACCTGAAGCGTAAACAACAAGACAAGTTGGACTGTATTGCCATAAAACACTTGTGCATCATGAAGGTTGTTTGCGACTCTTCAAATGAAAGAATAACACGTAGTTTAGAAATTGCTCCTTACTCACAAGACGATTCCAGTGAAGCTAAGAAACATGTGGATGATGCCGTTGAGGAATTCGCCCAGCTGTATCAAAAGGTTTCAGAGCCAGGAATTGTCAAAGAAAGCATTAAACTTTCTCTTGCATTAAATCAAAGTGAGTCTGAGAGACTAATTGCAGATCTGGAAGAAATGGGTGTCTTCTTCTTAAGAAGTGATGATCCCTGTGTAATTGGACCAAGAACTTGCATGGAAGATACCAAGCAGAAAGTCTTAGACTTTATTAGTAGACATAATAACATCCCAGCGCAAACGCAACCAACTGACAATTTCGGTCTGGCACAAGCTTCAGCAGCTGACCATGTTGGATCATTTACGTTTAAGACATGCCATGGCTTAACAGTTCATGTGTCTAAAGGTAAGTGTGTCACATTTTAGTTTATGGTTTACAGCAGTTTTCACAAGCGCCTATAAAATGTTGCTTTAGAAATAAATGTACTGTGATCACTTGCAATGTCCTTAGCCCTAATTTCAATAGGCCCGATCCTCATTTATTTAGAGCATTATATTTGGAAATCGCATGGACTTAAATTTGGTATTTAATTTTGCTCATTAATTAGGTTGAAAGCCTTACAGAGCCAGCCTCTGAGGGAGGCTTTAACCTACACTATCCAACATTTACGATGAGTTTCTGCTGAAGTGGCGGTATATAAATTTGTAATTACATTTACAAAAAGCACCAAATCTCTGATAACAAAATGTGAGAATACACACCGTGCATGCTATAGAAACGTTTTCAACACAAAATTGATTTTTGTAATGATTTTACTGTTTTATGAATAATATGTTACATGTACATTTTATTTATGAAGAGTTGTAAAGTTGCGACTTTAGATAATGTCAAATAAAGACTTGATTTCTGAATGTTTGCATGTTAATTTCGATGCAGCAAGACCTAAAGTTGAAAGATGTTGGATTTTACAAAGAGATCTAGCTACGAGCAGTAAGCAAGTTGACCTCTCCCTTTTGCAGAGGGTTCTGGGTCCAATATTCTATATCAGCCTTGTAGGATAATTCCTTTTCATAGGCCCTTGTCCTGTACCATGGGCTGGTGGGTGATAAATTTCAGTTAGATGCCTATATGCAGAGAATTATTTGATGAACACTTTTGACATTGCCCACCAGAGCAGCAATTTATGTTGAAATTTCTGCTTCACCTATGCCCATAGTCAACTCAGCTATGATAAGTACACTGACCATACACTGTTGATGGGAAGAAGTCTTAGAAGAGACTGCGAGAGAGGACACTCGCCCTCATATGCCGAGCCTAAGAAAATGAAGTCGCTATCACTAACTTCCCATGGCTGCCTCTAGTGGTGGGGTTAGCTTAAGGGACTGCTCCTCCTCCTCCTCATTTTCCTCCTCGGACATGCTCATGTTACTTTTGCTGCAGGTGACCTTGTACATCAGTCGCTGGATGCCATAGTGAATCCTGCAAATGAATATCTGTGCAATGGAGGTGCTGCTGCACGTGCAATCACCAAAGCAGCAGGATACATTCTTCAACTGGAATGCAATGACTACATCAGGAAACAGGGAAAACTGGGGATTACCCATGTAATGCACACTTCAGCTGGACATCTTAGACCCAAGATTAAATATGTGATTCATACGGTGGGCCCCGAGAAGTCCGATGCAAAAGATGAGGAAGAGCTCCTTGCACTTGTTAGATTTACTGTACTCGGCTGTCTACGCTATGCCAATGACGATTTGAGAATCAGTTCGATAGCAATTCCAGCCATCGGTTCGGGTAAGCTGTTACAGTTTCTCAATGACCAGCAGTTATTTTTCTTGTTTTGTTCCTGTGCTGGCCAATTTAGTATTTATGAAATGAAGGAAACCTGTCTAGTGTAATTTCCCCAGATAACTTGAACAACTCCACTGGAACCTCATATGGACTGTTTCACCAATTGCGTCAGCTACCTCATATTTTAGTGGAGCTGCTTCCTCATGCCAGCCAGTATTCATCTAAGATACAATGCTTGCGTGACTGGTCATATGTATAATGCACATATTCATATCATCATCATGTAAGAATCTTGTTTACTGGGACAACTATGTCTTGGATGATTGTTCTCAAGATTTGTAATTCCTTTGTTTCCATAAATATGTTACCGATAGATTTTTTGGTTTACAAGTAAACGTTGTGATATTGTACCTATGTATCTCATTTATGTACTGTTTCAATATTTTAGGAATCTATGGTTTGCCAATAGAAATTGTTGGCAGAGCTTCATTTGAGGCTTTGATAATGTTTGATAACTACTACTTTACATACTGTAAGAAGAAAAGTTTGCATGAAATTCATTTCTTAAATGACGACGAAGCAACTTCCTCCAACATGAAGAAAATATTCCAATCTTTATTGACTCTTGAAGGTATCAAGAACAACTTGTCAGCATGTGAGTATAGATCACATAAAATATGCAAATATTCCAATTATTGATATATATATATATATATATATATATATATATATATATATATACCTAATGAATATTGATAATGATGAGAACAATTATAAACTATGAATAATTATAGCTGGTATACTTGTTGAAAGATCAGTGACACAGGTCTGTTTACTCTGTACCAAGGATGCCAAGGCTAACTTCAACAGTTTTGAACTCATTAACTAATACAGCATTATAATAATTACTATATGATTATCCAAGTACATTTATGAGTGCAAGTGCTTGTGTAACAAATACAATTAAGAGTTCTTCAAAATGTGTGTTTGTCAAGTGCAAAGTACTGCATCACGGTATATGCACTTTTAATGCAGGTAATTCTTGTTGACAGCTTCATTTTCTCTCGAGTTGTCCAACCTTTTGTCAACTATATACAACTATTGTTTTACAGACATGATTGCAGCTAAACTATAAGGAGACGCTGATGATACTATGAACAGAATTCATCTGATGTTAGCAAACATCAGATATAATTAGGTACATATTTGAACATTTGTATAGTATAGATCTGTTAAAGACCTCTGAAAGGTGTGGAAACTTGGATATACCAACTACGTAAAGAGGTGCAACTTGAGATAAGCTGATTTCTTTTAGCTGTATCAAGCAGTAATGTTCGGGTTTTCTGTGGAAGATTTCTGGAAGACGATGATTTCTATACCTTACAAGACCAATTTGAGGTTACTTTGAACCAGCATATGCAGTGGATGTGCATAACAAGGATCTGACAAGGAAGAAAACAATTTAAAGAAGCATCTATCATGATCATCAGTTTTGGCATGCTGATCTCCAGTGATGGGCACTAAACTATGTTTTTTAGTTAAACTAAAACTATTTTCCAACTAAAAAAAATAGTTTAACTAAAGTTGGCAACTGATTTTGGAAATTAGTTAACTAAACTAAAAAAAGTAGTTAAACTTTTTCCAACTTTTTATGACAAACATTTTCACAATAAAAGACATTAAGTGAACTGTAATAATGCAAAGCGTCAATGACAATTTCACCTTCAAACTACGCAATGTGTACTGTTCTGGCATACAGTTACATGTGTACTATAAGTAGTGTATGAATTTGAAAACACAGGCTGTAAATGCTAAAACCATGCAGTGTTAAAATGTTTTTTGCTGACAGTGTTCAATGTTCACTGTGGAAAAATAGTTGCATATTGCTGATTTTTTTAAGTTAAACTTTTTAGTTAGCAACTAAAATTTTTTAGTTAAACTATGGTTTTAACTAAACTATTTTTTTTAGTTAAACTTCTTCCTTAACTAGAATTTTTTAGTTAAACAAAAAGTTAGCAACTTTTTAGTTAACTATTGCCCATCACTGCTGATCTCTGAAGTGTTGCCATTTCCACGACGTTTCTTATCTTATCTTATCTTATATGATTATTTATAAAGCGCCTCTCACAGTATAGACTATTCAGAGGCGCTCCCAGCGTGTCAGCCCCGACGTCTCTGTTCTGGGCTCTTCTCCAGAACCCAAAGTTCAATTGGCTCAAGTCTATGTGTGGCAAGGGTGTACAACAGGCGCTTCCAACCTCTTTGAGGGCTGCAACTCGTTGCCTGCATGGCCCTGGTATGGTCCAGGTCACTTTTGCAGTGCAGTGTTCTGGAGTCTACTAGCTCGAATCATCTCTGATATTGGGATGTATCATGGTTGGAAGCTGAAATTTGGAATAAATAAATTGGTTGCAAGTGGCTTCGGTTGTGCAAAGCGTATATAGCGGCATACCCTCCCCTTAACAATCGAGCTCCTCAGCAACCAGCCTCATCCTTCAACTCTCTGGCAACCTGTTCCTTAGCAACCAACTCCCTAACTAATTCCATAGAATCCGGCTCCTTACAAATGTGTTACTATCCCACGAGCTTCCTAGCAACCATTTTCCTAGCAACCAGCTAAGTTGCTATAGACCTAGCTTTTCCGCTTATAAAAAGGAGCTGCGCTAGAGTAGTATGGAAACAACCTGGTGACATGGCGTGAAGCAGAAACAGGAAACAATAGGCGAGCCACAAGGAAGAAGACGACAGGTCATGGATCCAGATGAACCGCGAAAGAAAGGAGTTAGTTCGCAGTAAAGGTGGAGAACGACCACACCGTTGAGGACCTACAAACGCACTCAAGACTTTATTTAGAGTTAGGGTCAAGTGTTCGTTGGAAGAAGTAAGTAAGGAAGTGTATTCTTTATTAAACCGGTTGCAGAAGAGCCGCACTCCGGTGCACAGACATCTAATACATATAGGCCTACAGCATTCTTCCTTTAAAGGTTTTCCTCATATTATTGTCTACAAGAGTCAAGACCCTGTCCTGAGACCGTTCGCGGATGTTATAGGTAGTGGATTTTCTTGGTGGAAGCAGCTTGTGTAAAACGTAGCCTGGGTTTTAAAGAACAGCAGTGAAGAGACCAGTAGCCTATGCCAGCCCGCCGGTAGGGCTGGTCAAAAGTTGGACCGTCGCCACGGTGGTACCCAGGCTGGATAAACCTATATACCTGTGATGGATTGGAGCCTATGAAGCCAAAGGTTGAAACTTGACAAGTTTCGTTGATTTAGTCTTCTGATAGACGACGGAAGTCTTAAATGCGTGACGGAACGCAGGTCTAAGTGTTCCTGGTATTAGTCGTCGACAGACCAGTTACGTCCGTTTTCACCCAACTTGTATCTTTTGTTGTTTTCAGGACAGAAATGTTGGATCAGTATGCTGACGTGTTTACGGTCATCAGAGAATTGAAACAACACCATAATTGTTTTAATTGTTTTACAGGAGCCTTTGCAACTGTCTTGCATAGAGATTTGCAATCAAAGTTGGATTGGCGTAAAGTTGTTTAAGTAATTCGAAAGGTGCTGAACGACAATAGAGATTATTTAAGATGTTTTGCACAAACGAAGAGCCAGACAAGCAGTGGTAGTGGGCAGATGTTTTTAAGAATCCGATGGATTCATTGGCTAATATTTTTATTTAGACTGATTAGAGATGAAAATTATGATCCAGATGTATCGATGAATGTAGCTGCTAATTCACTAAATGTGCAGATGGTTCTTGTTCACTTGTCTAAGGAGCAGAGCTGCCAGCTAAAGCAACAATTAAGGTTAAGTGACACTGTACATTGCTTACCACTGTTGTGGTCTTGTGGACATGATCAGTTTGACGCTTTGGTTTAGAAGGCCAACTTGCAATTGTAATTTTAACTTTTGATTTCTTACTTATGTGCTTGAAACAATCACACTTTGATTCCGTATTCTTGTTTTAAAATCTAAAATTTTGTAGTCACCATATAGGCCCTAGGCGTAATTTGTGGAGGGTTCGAGGGGTACCCGTACCCCACATTTTGGACTTACCGTACCCCCACACTTTTTGGCCTGAGGGGTACCGTAGCCCCACTTTTTAAACTATGCCAATCATTTTATTATTGAGCCCTTCCAGAGATTGCAGTCTCCACCTTGCTTCGTGTATGGAAGAAATTAGTAGGCCTACTTCCCACTTTTTAGACCAAAGTTACGCCCCTAGCTGGTAGTCACTGCTGAAGCTTTGTCACCTGTACAATGTCTATCTTTGCATTGTATGGAACCTGAAAGATCCAAGAATTAATTTCAGAATTGTGTTAACGCTTATAGACACCATATTGTTGTCAAAATTTCTCACAGGCCTATATACTTAAACACACGAGTACGCCCCCGAGGTCTCCTGAATTCCTTGCTTGGTGTACTTGCTTGGTTTGATATGGAAATCTTACAGCAGTTGTCAAGAAACTAAAGGTAAAGAGATAAGGGAGAAAGTTAAATTGATCTTTGACAATAGAAAGAGAGGGCATGGCTACAGAATATTTCGGGGACCTTTTCTTTTGCAATGCCAATCTTCTAGCAATAAAACTGATTACAAAGAACGAAGTAATAAATCGGCTGGAGGAAAATTCACTTACCTTAACATCAGTCGACCACCTGCTGGAACCATACTTGCTTGCAAGCGACGGTCCACATTCTCCTGCCTCCTTCACTCCATCCGACACCCTGCTCCAGTTTGCACTCATAGACACACGCTGGTTTACCCTTGAGGGACATCGTCTAACTCACATGGATCCATATTGCCGGTTACTCTTACGAAAAGTTGTACCAGTTGTTAAAAGATATGGCATTGAGGATATGATAAGCCATCCGGATAAATGTCATATATTGAAATGTTATACTTGCTGTCATTCACCCACATGTGTGTATGTATGTATGTGTGTATATATGTGCATGTATATGTGTGTGCATGTGTGCATATATATAATGGTTGTACATTCCCATCCGAGGGCAGGATGGAGTACAGATGGTTGCTGATGGGTACTTCAGTGCTTCCACCCTGCCATAGTGATGGCGGGGTGGAAGCAGTGGCATAAACTTTCAGGGGGTACCTGAGAGCTATTGATATCTTTTGTTAAATAAACCACCGCCTATACAAATCAGGATGGAATGACTTGTGTTGTCTAGCATATAAGTAGGCCTATATCAGGTCCAATTTGCATCTTGCTGTCATCTTTAAGTAAGTGATGTCTGTGCAATTAAATTATACATGGATGATAATGACTGTCTATATATAATGTTCGATTGTAACCTCCACCCCTGTTGACGATCTGTCCGGCATAGGATCAAGATCCTTTTCCTTCAGTTTTTGTATATTAAGTGTACTATTATTTTTTTTATTTAACTAGTTAAGTAAGTTCAACCTACATGTTCATTTGTTACATTTGTAATCAGAATATTACGCGTGATTATCAGTTAATTTACTGCCATGCATGTACTAAGTGGTTTCACACGAGCTGCCTATCTATATGCACTGACTTGACATGGTCGTGTGACTACTGCCTGCTCTCTCAATTACCACACTCCTTCCAATTATCTAACACTCAGGACGAAATTGTCTCAGACACCCCGTACCCAACCCAACATTTAATGAATCGCACGCTGTGGCCAGACCTAGTATTTGATCCATTTGCTCAAAGGGAAGCAGACGAAAACCCACTTCACTATGAAAAAGATATTAATCCTGATACTAACTTTCATAATGATCATCCAACCCACACATCATTATATAAGGAAACTAATCAGCTAATACCTTTCTTAGAGGGTCTAAATTACCATAAAAAATTCGGCATAGCTCATATAAATTGTCGGAGCTTACTAAACAAGCAAACTGATCTCCAATTATTCCTAACGCAGGCAAATCTGGACATAGTAGCTCTCACGGAAACGTGGCTAAAGCAAGACCAAGAAGATCAAATAAATATTCCAGGATACGACTTCATTCATAGGGCTAGGTCGGATGGAAATCGGGGCGGAGTAGGATTCTTAATTAAAACAGAATATAAATACAACATAATAGAGAATAAGGATCTAGGATCACATCGGCACACTTTTGAATCAATATTTGTTAAAATTTTTCAAGAAAAGGATAGTGATATTATTCTCGGCACAATATATAGGCCCCCAAACACGTCTGTGCCTGATTTTAATGATGACTTAAGAATCACCCTTGACATATTGACTAAGAAGAAAAATAAGCTTATTCTTGCAGGTGATTTTAATATAAACTTATTGCGTTGTGGGGACCTTCAACTCACCTCCAATTTTTACAACATGATGACCTCTCATAAATTACTCCCAACCATCTTGAGGCCCACTAGAGTCACGGAATTTAGTGCTACTTTAATTGACAACATTTTTGTTAACCTACACACGCCCCAACAGGACTCCTGTATCTGTATATCGGATATTTCTGACCATTTCCCGATTTTATTATACGTTGACCTCCAAATTCTTAGATGTCGGACCCCTGCGACATCGCCGAAAAGACTTTTTACTATGGAATCTAAGGCCAAGTTTATAAATAACTTACAAAATGTAGACTGGTCGCCAATCGAAGATTTATGTACAATGGATAATCCAAATGTGGCATATAATGAATTTTTTAACATCTATAAAAACACTATGATAACGCTTTTCCAAAGATTATCCAAATTACACCACGATCTCGTAAAATGAAACAACCCTGGATGACCAAGGCCCTACTTAATTCTTGTAATAAAAAATCTTCGTTATATAAGAAATTCATTAGGGATCCTACCCCTACCAATAAATTAAAATTCACGAAATACCGCAATCTTTTTAAGAAAATTAGAGACCACAGTGAAAAAGTATACTACGCTGAAAGACTATCATCTTGTGAGAACAACTTACATAAAACTTGGACCATAATTAAGCAAATTATAAACCCGAACTATAAATCAACCCTTCCTGAGACATTCCTACTAGGAAACTATGAAACGAATAACCATAGACAAATTGCTGACTCCTTTAATGACTACTTCTCCAATATTGGCGTACGCCTGGCCTCTCAAATGCCCCAGGGAGCACCTAACTGTAGCCAATTTATGCCAATCCCTCCTCGGTGTTCGTGTGGGATCCTTCCAGTGGTACCAGATGAAATTAAATCAATTGTATACAGCCTTAAAAACTCCAACTCTGTGGGACTGGACGAGATATGCCCAACTATTATCCTTCCAGTGGTACCAGATGAAATTAAATCAATTGTATACAGCCTTAAAAACTCCAACTCTGTGGGACTGGACGAGATATGCCCAACTATTATGAAGCAATCTATCAATCCCATAGCCAATATACTTACATCCATATTCAATGCTTCTTTTCGTAGCGGCATAATCCCACTTAGTCTAAAATTAGCAAAGGTCACCCCAATATACAAGGCAGGCACTAAAAACTGTATTGGTAATTATCGTCCTATATCCATTCTTCCGTCTTTTTCCAAAATCATAGAAAAATTGATGCAGACCCGCCTTACCACTTACCTTGAGAAACTGAACCTATTGACCCCTGCACAATTTGGATTTAAAGCAAACCATTCCACCTTCATGGCACTCCTTGACATTCAAAATAATATAACAGAAGCTATGAATAATAAAAATTACTCTATTGGCATATTTCTCGATTTAGCCAAAGCGTTTGATACAGTAGACCACTCCATTCTCATAAGTAAATTACAGTCATATGGAATAAGGGGCATGGCATTGGCATGGCTTAGAAATTATCTTACAGAAAGAACCCAACAGGTTCAATTTCATTCAGTGCTTTCTTCACCTCTACCAATACAATGTGGGGTCCCCCAGGGATCAATTCTAGGACCGCTACTCTTCCTAATCTATATAAATGACCTTGCGCTAGTTTCATCCGTACTTAAATTTATTTTGTTTGCGGATGATACAAACGTCTTTCTAAATGATAAATCTATTACTAATTTAATTCTCAGAGCAAATACTGAACTAAAATTGATTGCAAACTGGTTTTGGGCAAACAAATTGACACTGAATCTTGATAAAACTAACTACATAATATTCTGTACCAAACGGAAAACACCCCCTCCCCCTAACATAACTATCACTGTTAATAACATACCCATTGAGCAGGTTGTCTCCACAAAGTTCTTAGGAGTTCAAATTGATTCTCAACTTACCTGGAACCCACACATTAAACTGATATCAAATAAAATAGCTAAGAACACAGGTATATTGAAAAGGATTAGTCACTGCTTACCGTCCCAGATACTATTACAATTATACTACACACTAATATTCCCATATATCTCCTACTGCAACATCTCTTGGGGCTCAAACTATAGTTCAGTTCTAAAACCTTTGATAAAACTCCAGAAAGCAGTCATACGGGTGGTTTTGGTATCCATTGGAAATCAAGTACTAAAAATATTTTTCGCCAGCATAACATTTTAACCATACACCAACTAAATCATTTTCAGTGTATTCTCTTCATGCACCGGTTTCATTATAACAGATTACCACCCTCTATGGCTACATATTTTGTGTCTGGCTCCTCAATCCACTCCCACCACACTCGTTTTGCAAATGATTATCGCACGGAATTTGCACGTATAAACCCTAAGCGATTCTCTATTAAATGTATTGGCCCCACCCTTTGGAATGCACTACCTAAAGAACTTACTCTGATATCACAAATGCACACGTTTAAAAAGCTAATTAGATTGCATCTCATTGGGAAGGGATAGGCCACTCCCTCTTTAATTTATTATGACTCAAGGTATTTTGGGCTTATTAAGCTTTTGCAAAAAGGCTCTTAACGATAGTAATTATGTACTACTTTCTTCATGAACCACAGTGATATCTGTAATGTGATTGATTGCGTTGAAATCTGATTTAAACATTAGATTCATATTAATTAAGTTCTAGTTAAGTTTTGATTTTTTTTTTTTTAAATGAACACTGCTTTTATTAATCACACTGTCGAGTCGTGACCAGCAATTAATCTGCTCAGCCAGCGATCTATTGGGGTGCCACAGTTTAGCGGGCCTTGCCCTTAGTGGCATCCCATTAGATATACACCTGTTATAGTATTTTCCATTCAGTTTACCTTTACTCAAATGAGTGATGATCATATAATTTTGTTGGATGGATCTTATTTTGATTATTAACATCGATTGTGTGTATTGTGTATATTCTAATAAAGAGTTATTTGATTTGATTTGATTTGACTTGCATGACTGGTTTTCTGGACATATTTATATAACTTTGTAAGAATATGGCTAATAATGCAACAAGCAGGAGATGAATCTTGCTAATTGGAACAACTAGTTGCTTGCATGATTGATCATTATAGCTTAGTAATTGTAATTCTAATGAAATATTTATATAGCGCCTTCGAAAAGACACTTTTTGAGGCTTTCCCGGTTTAACGACGGAAAACCTGGATTGGGTAACATGCGTTTCAAGCGATTACAGAATCGAGGTAAAGAAAGACGAAGAAGCTGTTATCGTATTATGCTAGGTGTTCTATTCCAGAAAGTTAGACCGAACACAGCGAAGATTCTGTGCTGTACTGTGGATGTTCTGGCTGAGAGAACAGTTAGCCAGGTCTTCTTGTGCAGCAGAGCGCAGAAATACAAGGCCAAGAATGAATTATTACAATTAGTTTTACAAGTGTACGCCAACAACTTGTGCAGGGCCGTTTAAAGGAGTCTGCTCTGCAGGTTCAAACGAGAAATAAATCGTTGGATTACGAACCCAGTGCACTACCGAATAGATGGACTTGCTGTGTTAAAAAATAATGGTTGGTTCAAAGTTTGAAATTCATCTGCTGCTTAAAAATTGTTGCATTATTTAAGACACGAGACCTGCTTTGGTCCAATGTTAGCCTATTTAGGCCTCTATTGCAGTCCGAGCTGATCCTATCTGGTGTCATTCAGATATAATCACTACACTGAAATTTCTTTCTGACTAGAAAGAATACGGATAGTATGTGGAGTATTTCGAAGGGAACCAATACAACTCTAGTCTGCCTGACCCATCGCGGCTTTTGACCGAACCTCCTTTCTGAAGGATTATATGATTGAGCAATATACGTCTCTAATAAGATTAGATTAGATTGGCTTTGACCAGATCACATGTCATTAGCTAAGCCCGTGCTGTCCAGCCCGCGGCCCGCGGGATGATTTTAAATGGCCCGCCCGAACTGAATACCAACCGCAAATAAAACATTGCAAGCCCAATTCAAAGCCAAATATCTCACTAAAACGTGCTTCAAGGTTTATTGGTATACTTTTTGACGCTGAACTTTTATAAAGCATGCCATACATGCATGCTATTATTCACTGATTAGCCTATTATATAATTTTTGCAATAATAAATGTTATTACATTTAGTAATATTCAATAAATTTGCTTTTGAGCTTACTGGTGCGGCCCGCGGATTCAAGAATAATTGCTTCGGTGTCAAAAAGGTTGGACAGCACTGAGCTAAGCTAAGACTAACATTATTAGACCCGCAAGAAATTGGACAGATGGAATAATCTCATTCAAAGTAGGCGTACATTGCCCTATAAGGAAAACTGAAAAGGTAGAAGAATAAGTACAAATATCTCGAAGGATTGCTCTAAGTGTGCACGCCCTAACACGCGATAATAATTCTTACACAAGTTGTCTGGTTGGCCTGTTTAGCCTATAACGCCTCTGTGTGCAATAATATTGACTTATAACGGCCTTATGTAAAATGCAGACGCTTAAATTGTCTACGGTGGGCGAAATATAGTCTGTCGACAATCGGAACATAGGGATCGAGGGATTGCCATGTCGAGGGAGTGTCTGCCGTAGGCGTGACATGGGTGGTCGATAACCGTGGAATAGGTATACTGAAAACCCAATTAAGGGCTGCATTTCAAAAAGACCATCTGAGAAATTAGGACGAGCGATGAGACCTTTTCGGAGGCTGAGGAATGTGAGGATGTTGGGGCCAGTCAACGAATTCGTGGAAACGTCGACCGCTGACGAAGGAACACTACGGAGATATTCCAGATGTAGCCTAATGGGCGAGTTACAGTTCTCTAGGCATATTCGAGTAGGCTAATTGCGAGAAACGTCTGCGGTAACAGAATTAAAACTAGTCAAATAAATGTAATGGTAATTGTAATCGGGACAAACGTAGTTCTAACTGAATGCATTATTGAGAGCAGTTGTTTTAAAGCTTTAATATAGCGCCACTCGTAAACTGTCGTCGGTCGAAGTACAAAAGAAAGCTAGCCTACCAGTGGCGAGTCAGAGAAGTTCGGACGACGGAGGAATGGAGGATGTTGCAGACAGCCGACGAACCCGTGGCAACAAAGCGACCGCCGACGAAAAACACCACCAATTAGGCCTAGGATGCGTAATTGGCGTGTTACAGTTTCATGTAGGCCTATTTATTTTTCATTACACTCGTTACGCGCTCTAGCTAGGTCAGCAAACCTGCGCACTCTAATGTTGGACGCTGTCGCTCAGAAGCAGTGGCGAATCCAGAGGGGGGCGATAGGGGCGATCGCCCCCTAAGAGTCCAAAAAATAATTTTTTTTATATTTAAAATTAAAAAAATTGATGTACTATAGTGTACTACAGGATAAATGTCATGTGATTATTATTACGCATGTACAGCGCCGGACTGCAGTTTGAATATTAGGGCCTACTTCTACACGCCCTTGCTTTAATCATGCTTTAGACTTGATAAGTAATTTTAATTCCTTTAACCTTGGACGTCCATGAAATCGCTCCCCGTAAAGTAAAAGTCCAGATCCGCCCCTGCTCAGAAGCACACGAATTTCGGAATTGGAAACATTTTGACAATATTTTACACCTGAAGACGCCAGGTTTGGGCATACAGCTTCCTTTGTGTGGGATAATTTTGTATTCATTTAAGATCCTGACGCCGGTACGTAAATGTCTCGTTGTCGTATCTGCTTCGTCATCCCTTAGGGCAGCGATGGCGAACCTATGGCACGCGTGCCCAACCTGGCACGCCAACAGATTTTGCTTGGCACGCCATCTGAACTCTAATCTTTCGTTTTTTCATACTTTTTATATTTCTTCATTCAGCAAATTTCTTGCCTGCTTCATTGTCACATACAATTATAGTAACTGTTAGAATTTAACTTTTTAAATTCATTCAATATAACGGTAGCGCTAGACCGTACAAGGCGTACATTTGGAATCTTGCATGATGTCAGTCATGTCATTATTGTAAGCTCGAACGTAGACTACTCGTTTGGAAGGAACAGTGTTGGATATTTCGGCAGAAAATTATGTTCATCGAGTCATCGACGCTTCCAGATACATTCAAGTTCAACACACTTAAAACAGTCGCATCTGGAATTTTATTGATTTTTCCGTGAAGTCACTCGTGCGAATCTTTGTTCTCAACCATGAATTTAATTAAGTCTGACACTAGAAACAGATTAGGCCTAACCGATGCTACAAGTGCTGTGTGCGTGGCATTGAAAACAACAAAATACAAACCAGACATAAAACAGCTGGCATCTACAGTGCAGCCAAAAATCACACTGAGAATGTAATGTTCCATACATGGGCGTCCGGAGGGAGCAAGGGGGCATTTGCTCCCTGGATTTTGCAAATATTTTACAATAATAAAATCTTTTGATTACAACAGTCTTAACTCGATTTTCAGTGGTAAAAAGCACATTATTAAGTCCTTGACCATTATTTATTTCTAAAGTTGTCACGTGTTCTGTGTTCAAGAATATGCAAAAATGTCATTTTGCTCCTCCTAACAAAATTTTTGCCCCCTGGAAAATTGTTGCCCCACTCCTGTAGAAAAATTCCTGCGGACGCCCATGTTTCCATATAAAATTATAATTATAAATAAATCGCATTATTAAGCTTAAGTAGCCACGTCTCAAAATGATGTAATGACTTTCCAATATTAGCTTTAACTTTTTTGGGTACTTCATTCCGTGGTCATTGGTTCAATAAAAATTCTGGCACGCGAAATTGTCCACTTTCTTTAATAGGCCTAACTATTTTCTGGCACGCGAGCTAAAAAAGGTTCAACATGCCTGCCTTAGGGACTTCTGCATTTTGATTTCCCTTTGGTCGGATGCCCACGGACTTCTGTCAGTCCCTCACGTGCATGCTGCTAGAGCTCAGTCCAGAAGCTTTGTTTTTGTTGGACCCTCCGTGTAGAATCACGTCGCACTTCTCCGCTTGTCTCTTCGACAGTTTTGGAAACACGTGAAGTTTGTATTATTTGACAGTGATTTCACTGGTCCGGGCGGAAGCGACACTGCTTATTCGTAGAGTGACGCTTTATAAATGCCAATTATAATAATTAGGCCTACAGTGAATAAGATAGCAGTCAGACGTCTGTCCTCGTGGTCGCAGCTCTCTTAGGGAAACTGTCTTTCAGTCCAAACTGAAAACTTGACTCTCTTGACAATAACTCAAGAAGAATGCATGTGACGAACTATTTATTGTAGGCCCTAATTTTTATTAAAATTTTGGGGTAGCCTAAGGTTTCTTCTCCTCTTCCTTCTCCTTTCCGTTTTCACCGAACTCGTCTCGTTTGTTTTCAGAAAAGAAGTGTAGGATCGGCAGTGATGGGTACTAAACTAGGCCCTATATTTTTTTAGTTAAAGTAAAACTATTTTCCAACCAAAAAATAGTTTAACTAAAGTTGGCAACTGATTTTGGAAATTAGTTAACTAGACTAAAAAAAGTAGTTAAACTTTTTCCAACTTCTTACGACAAACATTTTCACAATAAAAGACGTTAAGTGAACTGTAATAATGCAAAACCTCAATGACAATTTCACCTTCAAACTATGCAATGTGTACTGTTGTGGCATACAGTTACATGTGTACTGTAAGTAGTGTATAGATTTGAAAACACAGGCCGTTAATGCTAAAACCATGCAGTGTTAAAATGTTTTTTGCTGACTGCAGTGTTCAATGTTCACTGTGGAAAAATAGTTGCATATTGCTGATTTTTTTAGTTAAACTTTTTAGTTAGCAACTAAAAAATGTTAGTTAAACTATGGTTTTAACTAAACTATTTTTTTAGTTAAACTTCTTCCTTAACTAAAAAATTGTAGTTAAACTAAAAGTTAGCAACTTTTTAATTAACTATTGCCCATCACTGAGGATCGGTAGGCCCTATTCCGATGTGTTTGGTCGTCAGAGAATAGAAACAACACCAGATTACAACTGTTTTTGCAAGAGCCTTTGCGACCGCCTTGCAAAGAGATTTGCAAGCTAGGTTGGATTGGCATAAAGTTCTTGAAGTAATTCGAAAGGAGCTGAACAGCAATAGGGAGTATTTGATGTCTCGCACTAACGAAGAGCCAGAAAGAAAGACAAAACGGTCGTGGGCAGATGTTGTTCAGAATCCTTTGGATGCAATGGACGCATTAGCCAATATATATTTGAAGTCTTACGAATGGATACAAGAGATCGACGGATGCGAACGACCGGAGAAGATCTCCGAACAGAGTGAGAGGAACACAGGAGACCGACGTCAACGCCCAGATTGAGACGCAGATCGAACGGTTTCTCGCGGTGCAACGCGAGGAGCAACGGAGATGGCAACGAGAGTTAGAAGACCGAATTGATCGACAACTCCGGGAGCTGCGGAGCCAAGCTGTGACTACTGGCGCGACCGGGCGAGATGCTCGGCCTTCGGACGACAACCGGGAGACTTCGAGGCGGGCGATGACCTGCTACAACTGTGGCCGACCGGGTCACATGGCTCGGAACTGTCGCCAAGCCCGCCGACCTTCCAATCGCCAGTCATCGGGAACGACGACGGCCGGAACCGATCCGACCGACGTCGAGGAAGAAGTCGTCACCAATCACACTGCACGCCCCAGACTTCCGAATCGCGCAAGTAATAACGCCATCTACATTCGATGTATGATCAATGGACGACCGCAGACCTGTCTCATCGACACAGGATCTGAAGTAAGCCTGGTGCCTCTTTCTACTGTTGATGGGGTAGACTTACGTCCGTGTAATCGCTTTTTGATGGCTGCTAATGGGTCTGATATACGGGTCCTTGGGGAGGTACAACTTCCGATTAAGGTCTACTCGGGTTTTGAGATTCTAACTTCCTTCCTGGTGTCCGATCAAATAGCTGAACCTATCCTGGGCATGGATTGGTTGCGGGAACATCGATGTCGTTTAGGTTTTGGTATGGGGATCTTGTTTGTCGGTCGTCGGCGTGTTTCCCTAGTGAAAGGCAACGGATCTGCATGGTGTCGGCGCGTGATCGTCGCCGAGGAGGTTGTAGTTTCCCCTAAATGTCAGTTAGATGTGCCTGTTAAGACGCAGTTTGGGAATCTAAATGCTAGAGCGCCAGCATGGATGACGGAGGCTATGGAGATACAGCCCGGTGTTCACCTTGCTCGCGTAGTTGTTGGTGATCGATCAGGCACCACACAGGTAAGGGTGGTGAACCTGAATGAAGATGCGATACTATTGACCCGAGACCAGGTGTTAGGAGGATTGCATCCAGTGGAGATAGAACCAAGTGGCATTAGCCACAAGAACGTAAGGCAAGGTGATGGTACATTTCCTCTGGGTTCGTTGATGGAAGATATAAAGATCTTCCGGCAGAAGTAGGTCCGGATGATCGGGTGCAGTTGAAGGAATTGTTGCGGGAATACCGGGATATTTTCTCGATGACAGAAGGAGATCTTGGACGCACGACGGTGACCAAGCATAAGATAGATACAGGAGATGCGCGCCAGGTGCGCCAACCCTTAAGACGCCGGCCGTTGCCGCATAGGGTAGACCTTCATTTACGTAGCATGGTAGCCGCGAAACAGAAGTGGAAGAAAATGTCTAAGGAAAATATTTTCCCAGTTCTGCTGGTGTTTGTTCTGACGTTACTAACGTTGCAGTGCCGTTTGTGGGCTAATCAAGAAGCGACATCGGTGGTCCGTGCTTTAGTTGAGACCGTAATTGTGAGGTGCGGGGCCCCTTTGCAGATTCTTATAGGCCTGGGAACAAATTTCGACGGGCATTTGTTTCGGGAGCTCTGCAGGTTAGTGGGAATCGACGAGGTCAGGATCTCTAGCTATCGCCCCAATGGGAATGTGATGATCAAGCGGGGTCACAAGACTTTGAATAAGATGATGGGAAGATTATGTGCAGCCATCAAAAGGGATTGGGACGAAGTTTTGCCCCATGTCCTCGCCGCCTACCGGGCGTCGCTGCACGAAGCGACGGGTTTTAGCCCGAACTTCCTCCTTTTCGGCCGGGAGACCCGTGCGCCCATCGACCTCGTTTATGGTCGTCCTCCTGGTGTCGAAAGCAACACCGCCACCTATGTGACTTGCGTCCAAGAACTAGCGGATCGCATGGACACCGCGTATCGACAGGTACGCGAACGACTGAAAATCGCAGCGGAATGCCTCCGACACACGTACGATTTGCGTGTCCGCCCGGCCGAGTTCAAGCCCGGCGATAAAGTGTTTTACTTCACGCCACGTCGCCGTCAAGGACGCAGTCCGAAATGGACCCGAATGTATACAAACCCGTTTATCGTGGTAGGACAACGCGGAGCTGTGAATTATGTCATACGAAAATCAGCCAATTCTCGACCTTTCACTGTTCACGTCGATAAACTGAAATTGTGCTGTAGCGAAGAAGGACAAGAAAGTGAAGAAGATACGCCTGCGCCACCAGGAAGTGATGAAGCGGACGCCGGTCGACCCAAGCGAAGTATTCGTCGACCTGCACGTTACCTTCAGTAACCGGGGTAACGTTGGACCGCGTGATCGGTGCGGTCCTTTCCGACGCTAGAGTTGGAACTTCTAGCGTTGAGTGGTGTTGACATTTGACTCTGAAAACTCATCGACAGAGCTTGTGTGCCAAGTGCAAGCAATTGGGTTTTTCTTGTCGACAGCGGATTGACTGAAGCTGAGACTTTGCATTTTTCTGTGCATTATTGATTGTTGATTTTGTTGTGTTGCAATGTTGTTGAAATGACTGGTGTTTAGTGACATGACATGTGATGTGATGGTAGGGTAAGGCGCTATATAAATTGGTAAGACTGTCAGAAGTAATGGCATTTTTGTGGTTTTCGTTAGGTGATTCGCTATGATGGATGGAATGAATTTAGGGGAGTCAAGCCAACCTCCTCTGCCTAAGGATTTAGAAGACATTGAACTATCTTCTCTCTTCTTCTGTGACAGAAAGTCCATTGATCTAGCGCCATTCCTAAATTGTGAGAACAATGGTTGCAATGAGCAATCTTCGTTGTTTGACTTAGAAGATTTTGAGTTCTCATCTTTGAATTGGTCGACCTCAGATATTCTGAGACCTTCGTTGGCGGATGGTCGCCGTGTAGCCATCTGGAGGCCATACCAGTGGGGCAATTTCTCTTCACCTGTTGTTGTTCCACTGAGACAGATATTGGTATTCGAGAATGTTGTTCTGTGGGGAGTTGACGATGTTTTGTACTTTTAAGGTTAAATAGAAATAGTAGTTAAGTTGGACATTACCACCTTAAGGGTAAACCAGTTTTGGGAAGAGTAATTTGACGCTTTAAAGGTTAAGTTGATGGGTTGAGGCTAACATCGCTGCGGTTTGAGTGAGCTTTAATTTTGAATTAATTTAGCACAGATGAGTTAAAGAAACTCAGGTCTTGTTGTAGAAAGATACAGTTTTGCGTGTATCTCTCACGAATTAAGTGAATGATAGATAGATTTTGAACAAGGTTTGATTAATTGCAAGGGCAATTTTTATACTGTTGACTCCAGGTTGTTAAGGGTATTTTGGTTAGTTAAGTACTTATGTCGATAGCGACATGCGCTATGAAAAATAGCGAGAACGTTTTGGCAATAGTGGGCCGTAATCAGTGAGAACCGTTGAATACAGTAGTTTTGTTTTGTACACTTAAGTAGTTTTGTACGTGAAGTGAGGACACTTCAAGTTGAAGTGGGAGGAAGATGTCGCGAATTTTGATGCTTCGCTTCTATATTTTTGTTGTTCTTTTCGGTTCTGACTAGACTGAGCATTTGTATGTATTGCGAAGCTTTACGGGTTATTGAGTGCTGAGGGATATAGCGTAAATCAGTAGGGACTTTCCCTCTTTCTGTTTGTGCACTGGGTGAACTTGCAAGCGCATGAACTACGCACGTATATATATATTTAGTAATGAATATACAATCTATCGTGCATAAATATATTTGGCTTATGACCCGCGGCGTAGCCGTACAGGACATGTACTGGGTACCGCATAGGTACCGGGGTGCCGGACATGTACTGGGTACCGCTGAGGTACGGGGGTACCGCTGAGGTACTGGGGTACCGCAAGGGTACTGGGGGTACATGGGCAGCCTATATAAAGGGCGTGGATTTGCATTCAGGGAAGAAGATAAGTCTGAGTGAGTCGTTGCCGTCTAAGTCAGTCGTTGCGGTCATGTATTGTGTTATAACTGCGTTCAGTCCGTCAGCCTGTAGAGTCGTTTAGTTGGACCAAAGCCGAACAGAGGACTGCTTGAAAAAGAGATCTTTTGGTCAGTGTTCGGTTAAATAAACTGGAGGTTAAGAATAAGCGTTAAGTTTAAGGCGTTGTTGAATTGATGTGAGACAGTTATTTTGGTGATTGTTTAATATCGAATTGATCGACATAATTGACGGTTTCTGTTGGAAAATCTCGGCCATTGAGATGAAATTATGTATCGATACTTCTGTTGATTTGAACGAGAAATAAGAAGAGTTTTTGGTTGGATTGAGTTGTCTTCGCCTTCATTGAGAACAGTTGGGTCGATCGCGTCCATTAAGTCCCTCGAATATCACGATGGCCTTACCTTGTACAATCACCGGAAACGGAGCTCTTGACTGTGCGCTGCCATCCTGGTAATAGATTGTAATCGCGGACATATACGAGAGCGGCAGTCAACGAGAAGAAAGAAAGAGAGGAACGCTTTACAGTACCACTCCGTAACGATCAACAACTCCGTTACATTGGTACAAGAAGAAGACAAAGACAGACAAAGTTTCTTTTCCGTTACAGTACCTGTACTCGTACTTTAGACCTAAGTACTTGTACTCGTACTCGAAACTTTACATGTGTGAAAACAGTTCTTTTAATTATAAACATAGGCCTACAGCATGTGAACAGCTTTTCCGGCACTCGGATAGGTTACCAATTAGCTTTTAGTTAATAACTAAACGCTAATGGCACAGTATAAATAATTATTATACTGTGCTAATGGTAACCTAACCGAGTTATTAGACCTATCTTACGGTTAGAACATTTTGGCAGTTATTTTTTTTGGACCGGTGTTTAGAAGGACCACACCTTGATCAGAGTTTCCTTCCGGTTGTCTTTTTAAAATGGACGCTAACAACGTTCGTAATTAAAATACTAATATTCATAGAGTCGTAAAGGTTGGTTTTGATAATTTCACTGTCAATGGAAATATTACTCCTGCCAAGTGCAAGTTTTGTCATGTAAAAACGATGGTGACTGTGATGAAGGCGATTGTTTGAACTTCTGGAAATGCAGCAAACTGCAGTTCTAAAAAACTAGATGAGCCAGCGCTTAGAGCAGCGAGAGTGCCTACATATAACGCACCTATTGAACATGTTGTTAGTTACGGTGGTTTAATATTAAAACAGCGTCGATTGAACATGAGTGACAAGGTAATTGTAATCGTAAGTGTAATTGAAATTAGTAACTGCTAATGCGCCGGTGTCTAATGCACTGTGTCATTATGCACAAGGCAGCAACCGAGAGCACACCAAAACCAAGCCGTAATCAGGTCAATATACAGGAGATCAGTCCGCAAGACAGAGAGGCAGCCTATGGTGGATAAGCAGTTTGAAAGGTAAAACCGTAGTTTAGGTTGCTAAATTACCGCGTATTAAAATTGTTTCATAGTAAAACTCAAACTAGAAGTTGGAGTATTGATGAAAATATTACTGAAACTAGAAGCTGGATGATTGTTGAACATGTTACCTAATAAAACTGAAACTAGAAGTTGGAACTGTGATGAAAATATATCGTTTTAGTGCCGAAATGGTAAACGTACGTTTTAGCGTAATTAATTATTGGACGAAATGTCCACGTTCGCTTTAGCGTAATTAATTATTGGAAGCTGTATGAGCGATGAAAATAGAAATCAAACTGGAAGCTGGATGAGCGATGAAAATATAAGTCAAACTGGAAGCTGGCTGAGCGATGAAAATGGAGATCAAACGAGAAGCTGGATGTGCGAAGAAGGTAATCCTCCACGTTAGGTGCGTTAATTATATGTACACTCTTATAGTGGATAGTTATCACCAATTGTGATGACTGATGAAAATATAACTCAAACTAGAAGTTGGATGATTGATGAAAATATTATTGAAACTAGAAGCTGGATAAATGATGAAAATATTACATAATAAAACGGAAACTAGAAGACTTTGGAATTGCGATGAAACTAGGCCTATATCGTTTAACACCGATATCATTGCCGTGGATGAGCAATGAAAACATGTCATAGTAAAACTTGAAATAGAAGCTGGATATGCGATGAAAATGAGCTAAAACTGGAAGCTGGATGGATGAACGATTAAAACGTGTAATATTAAACTAAACTAGAAGCTGGAAGGTGGATGAAATAATTATTTACGCTATTCATTTTTTCGAAATCCTCCCAATAATTAAATACGCTAAAGCGTACGTTTACCGCCGAAATTATCTCCGTCGATGACCGATGAAAAGATTTCTTACTTAAACATAAACTAGAAGTTGGATGAGGGATGAAAATATAGCTCAGACTAGAAGCTGGATGATCGATAAACATATAACTGCAACTAGAAGTTGGACGGGCAATGATTATTATTTTTTGTATAATAAAGTTTCAATGCAAGTGCATAATTTAGCAACCTAAACTACGGTTTTACCGAGAGTTCCAAAAACTAGGCCCAGCAACCGAAAATGCTCGTTCACCATTCACAGTTCTGGATTTAAATATGACCAGACAAAGATAATCAGATGACCTTGTTGAATAATGATAAGTCTGAAGAGTAAGAAGTGATTTTAAGTATTGTGGCTGGCCAGAATTCAATGTTTTATAAACGATGAGCCCAATTTGAAACTAATACTTTCCTGAACATGAATACAATGCAAGGATTTAAGCACAGAGGGGTAATATGTTCATTTTTTGATGCATTAGTTATGGCTCCAGCCAAAGAATTCTGCACTCTGCAGCTTCAGGATGTTTGGCAGTAAGAAGCGAGTTACAGTAATCTAAGCGATGGAAACCAATGCATTTGCCAAAGGTATCCTTGCAGACATGGGCACATAACGCCTAATCCTGCCTATATCATGAATAAACATATATGCTGACTTACAAATACTGTTAACATGGCTGGTGAGAAGCATAGCAGAATTGAAAACAACGCCTAAGTTATGAGCAGCATCAGCCAGCTCAACAATTGAGTCACCAAGCTTCAATGACTTAAGCTGGTCAATTTTTTTAAATTGCTGTGGAGTGCCCAGTAGCAGAAATTCAGTCTGATGGGTTAAGGAGGAGTTTATTGGCTGCCATCCAAGACTGTACCTCGTCAAAGACAGCAGACAACAGCTGCACAGATGAGTCACATGACAGACTGTCAAATGAAATGTAGATTAAAGTATCATCAGCACAGAAATGATATCCCAGTGAATGACTACCCAGGAATGTTCCTAGTGGTGTGGTGTATAATGTAAACAAAAGAGGACCAAGCGCAGAAACTCCGCCACTGTTCGTACTCTGACAGTGCCAGTCCCAAGCCTGGATAAAGGAGGAGGGCAACGCTAATCATCTTTGTTATGATACAGCGTCGTTTAAAAAAAAACGAAAAAACCAAGCACAGAACTCTGTGGAACACCACATGCCAACAAAGTACTAGATGAATAATTACCATTTAAATACACTGACTGAGTGCGTGGACTAAGATAAGTACTAAACCAATTTAAAGCAGGACCAGAGATCCCAAACCAGTGCTGAGGCGATGATGAAGAAGAGAATGATCCACAGTATAAATAGCAGCAGACCAGTCAAGAAGAACAAGTGCTGTATCCATACCCTTGTCCATTGAGCATATGATGTAATTATGAACAGCGAGAAATGCGGATTCTGTTGAGTGAAACTTACGTTAAGCCGACTGAAAAGGGCAGGTTAGTGAGTTTGATGATAGGTGACTTTGCATGCGATTCATGACTATCCCTTCAAGGATGTTCGATATAACATTCAAGGTTGAGATGAGTATAATTTGACAGGTCATCAGGGTCAAAGAGAAGGTTTCATAAACAGCGGGTGAACTATGGCATGAGCAAAAGCTCATTATTAGAGAGATCTTTTATCTTGCAATGAGAAATTGATAATCGATGTAATGCTGGACCCAAGACATTCAGAAACGAAGTAGGAATGGTGTCAAGGAGACCGGTTTTGTTAGGCTAGGAAAAGATAAGTGTTCGAACCTCTTCAAGAGTAGTTGGCAGAAAGGTGCTCACATTGTGAATATTTCTCAAGAGCAATTCTAAATGAGTGCATGTGAACGACCTGGATTGGGTGATTTCATAACTGAAGTTTCTTTAGGCTCTCAAGAATGTAGAATTTGCAACTAAGTTGCATCTTATGACATGATCATTGAAAATGCATCTTTAATTTAGCCTTAATTGTTCAAGAAATACATATAATTATCTCCTTGTTCTTGCAGTAGCCATATGTGCACTTTGTACTTGAGACTTGAGTACTTGTACTCTACTACTCATACTTTATTTATGCTCCACACCTGAGTACTTGTGCTTGAGAACTGATTACTGTTACTCATACTTGTACTTGAAACTTGAGTAGGCCTACTTGAAACATCTCTGGTATATATGTATTTACCATAATCAACTTTTCACAACCAGTTAAAAGAAATGTGGACTTAATAATGAAGTCTTTGCAGCAATACGAAAATAAACATTGTGTTTTGTATATAACTGCTTTCAGCATATTGATGAGAATGGCTGGTGTTGGTGTCATACAAGTAACTGACTGCCCAGTATGTCTTGGAACATTCAAAGATCCACGTGTTTTGTCTTGTGGTCATAGCTTCTGCCTGGGCTGCATCACGGAGCATGGAAGAAGCAAAGGTTCAGATCCAGATTGTCCAAACTGTGGGATAAAGTTTCAAATTCCATCGAAAGGCTTTGAAGCTTTGCCCAAAGATTATTGCTTAAATCCAGTGTTTGAAGAAAGTACCAACGTAGTAGATATGAGCAAAGCTAAAGTGACAGAGAGGCTTTGTAAGAAGCACAGTGGTGAAGAATTGATCCTTTACTGTGTGCAATGCAACGAGGTCATTTGTCTCGATTGTATGGAAGATGACCACCGGAAACATGATTGCTCTAAGATAAGTAGATTTGCCCTACAGGCACGGTCGCAACTGGAAAGTTACACGAAGATGACAAGCCAGAAGGCTGATGTAGAAGAGAAGTCTAAGAAATTTTGTGATCTGCTAGACAAAACTGAGTTGGCAATCAACGAGGAGTATGAAAGGAATAAACGGCTTCTGGATGATCACAGACGTTTACTTCTGGAAGAGCTGAGTAATGAGAAACAAAGAGTTACAAAAAACTTGAAGATGAGAAGTGACGAAATTGAAAGAGAACAGCTCAGACTTGCAAGTTTCAACACTCAAATAGAAGAAATGTCACATGGAACAGATGAAGACACAACTTTTGACATAGTCTGCCAATACAAAGACTTCAAAGATAGCTTTGACAAATTAAAACAGACACAATCACAAGCCTTGGAACAAGTCAGTTTTACAGCCATAGAATTTATACCAGGTGATTTTGAGGACTACATCAGCAGGAGACGAAATATAATTGGAAGGCTTCAGAAGGATTTTTATTGTAAGTATATATTTCTTACAGCTCTGCTGAGGCTGGCCACGTTGTCATAAATTATATAAAATTTTGCAGTTGCAATGATTGTGTATGAAACACAGCCTTTAAAAGTTCTAGATATCTGGGCAATAAGTTTAATGAACCAGTGTTGTGGAATTCATTAGCTGCTTTTTCTTTGCGATGCACAGCAACTCTCCAAAAACCAATGATAATGTCATAATCTGTAAATGCAAAAATAAGGGAGTAGGACGGCTCGGTTAGCAGAACGTATTACTTTGCATTCTTTTACTTTGTAAGAATAAATATGTCTGCACTTAATTTTGCCTGAAATTACCTGATGAGTGTCAATGTTCTTTGATTTCAGTTTCAGCAAGCAGAAGCAATATCTATGTAATTTCAATGCAGTTTAATTGAAATAGGATATAAATAAAGCATGAGTACATGCATGTCAACAATTTTATAGCACTTTTGTGATAAATTCTCCAAAGCATTTCTCGCTCATGTAGGAGCAAGGCTTGATGTTCATTGACATGTTAATCCGAGACATGTTAATCAGAGACGTGTTAATCAGAGACGTAAAGAAATCAGCAAAAGACAACTGAGGAATATTTTCTCTTAAGTCAGAAATATTGAGTATTTCTTAAGTTGAAACATTTCGAATGAAACATTTTGTATCTATTCGGTTACCTGGCTAAACACTTGTTTTTGGATTTGTGTATTTCTGATAACTAAATGTGAGAATGCATGCTGCAGTGTGTATGCTATGGCAACATTTATCAGCATAAAATTGATTTTTGTTATCCTTTTTACTCTTTTATAAATAATCTGTTACGTTTCATTAATATAAAGTTGTAAAGTTATGACTTTAGATAAGATCAAGTAAAAACTGAATGTTTGCATGTTAATTGTGATGCAGCAATGACAATGCGAAGTTATCTTACTTGGAGCAGTAAGCAAGTTGACCACTCCCTCTTGCAGACGTTTCCACTTGATCGGAATGTGTGGTATTACCTGGAGCTGAAACACCTAGACAAGTTGGACTGTATTGCCAAACAACACTTGTGCAACTTCGAGGTTCTTTCTGAGTTTTTAGATGAACGAGTGACAACACATACTTTAGAAATTGCTCCTTACTATGAAGACGATTCCGATGAAGCCAGGAAACACGTGCATGATGCTGTTGTATTATTTTACCGCCTCTATCAAAAGGTTTTAGAGTCAGGAATTGTTGAAGAAATTCTTTACATTCCTGCGGTATTTTTTCGAAGTATTCCTCAGAGTATACGTGCAGAGGTGGAAGAAATGGGTGTCTTCTTCTTAGGAGGTCATGATCCCTCTCTAATTGGACCAAGAACCTGCATGGCAGATGCCAAGCAGAAAGTCTTAGACTTTATCAGCGGACGTAATAACAGTCAAGCACAAACTCGACCAACTTACAGTTTCGGTTTGGCACAAGCGTCAGCAGCTGACGTTGTTGGATCATTTACGTTCAAGACACGCTATGGCTTAACAGTTCATGTATCTAAAGGTAAGTGTTTCATAGTTTAGTGTAAGGCTTACAGCAGTGTTCGCAAGCACCTATGAAACGTTGCTCTAGACTGGTCTTAGAAATAAATGTATTGTGATCACTTGCAATATCCTTGGCCCTAATTTCAACAGGCCAGATCCTCGTTTTGATAGGGCCTACATGTATCATTTGAGCATTACATTTGGAAATAACATGGACACGAATCTGGTATTTAATTTAGCTCATTACTTAGGTGTGAAAGCCCTAGAGAGCAACCATCTGAGAGAGGCTTGAACGCACATGTGCACTATCCAGCATCTCTGATGAGTTTCTGCTGAAGTGGCGGTATATAAATTTCTAATTACCTTTAGAAGGTGCACTAAATCTACCAGCCAAGTAGGATATTTCCTTTTCGTAGGTCCTTATCCTGTACCTTGGGCTGGTGGAGGATAAATTTCAGTTAGATGCGTATATGCAGATAATTATTTCGTGAACACCTTTGACATTGACCACCAGAGCAGCAATTCTTTATGAGATTTCTGCTTCACCTATGCCCCCTAGCCAACTTCGCTATGATTAGTACACTGACCCCACAACGTTTGTTGGATAGAAGAGACGGCAAGAGAGGACACCCACCCTCATATGCAGGGTGATCCGTGAAAAGCGCCGTGAACAAAAGCGCCCCGACAAATGCGCCCCGACAAAAGCCCGATAATAGCGCCAAAACTCAACGACAAATGCGCCCCGACATTTGCGACACATAATATTATTTACTGTTTGAGTTCATTTGATGGAAAGCAGTTGAATAGATTACATTACACTTGAAAGTTACTTGTCGGAATTAAAGCTATATAATAAATTTGGTTATTTGTTAAAAAAGAGAAATTTAGTGATATTTGTAAAGCCGGAATTTAATTATAATTGTTTAAGGATTTAAAGTTATGTGTTATAATTTAATTAGAATTGTTTAAGGGATCAACGATGATAATATAACTAAAACTGGAAGCTGGATGAAAGATTAAAATATAACTAAAACTAGAGGCAGGATCAACGATTAAAATATAACTGACACTGTAAGTTAAAATTACTCGTTCGTGGCGGGCGCAAATAACGGGGCGCATTGGTCGGGACGCATTTGTCGGGGCGCTTTTGACGGGGTGCCATATGCAGAGGCTAAGAAAATGAAGTCGCTAGCACTTAATACCTATAGCTGCCTCTAGTGGAAAGGGTTAGCTTAAAGGACTCCTCCTCCTTCTGCTTTTCCTCCTCGGACATGCTCATGTTATTTTGGCTCCAGGTAACCCTGTACATCAGGCGCTGGATGCCATAGTGAATCCTGCAAATGAGAATCTGTCAGATGGAGGTGCTGCTGCAAGTGCAATATCCAAAGCAGCAGGAGAATCTCTTCAATGGGAATGCAAGGAATTCATCTGGCAAAATGGAAAACTTGGGAGTACCCACGTGATGCACACTTCAGCTGGAAATCTTAGACCCAGGATCAAGTATGTGATTCATGCAGTAGGTCCCACAAAGTCTGGTGCAAAAGATGAGGAAGAGCTCCTTGGACGTGTTACACTTGTTGTACTCAACTGCCTACGCTATGCCAATGACGAATTGAAAATCGGTTCGATAGCAATTCCAGCGATCAGTTCGGGTAAGCTTAGAGTTTCTCAATGACCAGCAGTTATTTTTCTTGTTTTGTTCCTGTGCTGGCCTATTTATGAAATAATGGAAACTGTATACGGAAATAAGTTAACTTCTTGCAGCTTAACTGGTTTGTTCTATGCATAAAATCTTATTGTTTTTTGCCATAGCCGTGCATGTTGCAATCTGCCTGCTTTTGATGTAAACTTGTAAGTAATGTAGTGTAAATCTTCGAAATTCTCAGCGTCATATATACGAAAGCCGCATCAGGTAGACCAGCTTAATTACCAGCATTCTGTCAGATCAAGTCATTAACAGCCAGGTTGTTTGGTCCGTTTTGATGTCAGGTCAGAATCCGGAGTATGTCATGCCGAGGAGACAGCATGGTGCTACTGTTGGTGATGGTGGTCGTGGGATGATGGAGAAGTAAACCCAGGATAGGATAGCTTGAAAAGTTCAGTTTTGAGTCCTTAGTGGAAAGCTACAGAAGAGATGGCAAGCGGAGGAGTGGTGAGATCAACAGGCGAGAGAGGAGGATGAGTGAACTGGGGGAGTTCTTTCTCGTTCCAACGAGTGGGTGCAGCGTAGATTAGGGAGCGGTTGCAGAATTTGAGAGAGGAGGAGATTGAAGGCCCAGGTAGAGAAAGGTTTGATGAGGAACTGTTGATTTGGTGGTTGGATGGTGACCAGCTGGCTAATGTAAGAGGGCTGAGAGGGTTGCAGATATGAGATACAATTTCGTAATAGATGCATGTGCTGATGGACTTTTAGCTAATGAAGTGATTTGGTACGATCCTTTCTTGTATGATCTTGACAAGAGTCTGTGACGAGATCTATGGTCATCCGATGATTTGAACATTGTTTCGTGTGGCCATTCTTTGGAAGAAGAGTATATAGAGAACACTATCAGAAAGAGAAGATTAAAATGGATGGGACACGTGGTTCCTATATGGACAATGATAGAAGAGCTAATCAAGCGATATTGTGGACATCTGAAGAGAAAAGGAGAAGGGGAAGACCACGGAAGAATTGGCCAGAGACCATGAGAAACGTCTTGAGGTTCTTCGGGATGCTGTGGGATGAGGCTGGAAGACTGCAGGCTATGGACAGATATGAATGGAGAAACTGCGTTGCTAGATGTGCAGATGTACCCGGTACACGGGAAGGACTAAGTACTGAGCTAAGTTCTTTGGAAGAGGAATGAAGATCAAATTTATCCAATCCTCTGGCCATTCCCGAGTTTCCCACAATGCCTCACATATTCTATGCATCCTGCCCAGTGTCGTTTCCCCAGAAAACTTGAACAACTCGACTGGAACCTCATCATGGAACTGGCTGTTTCACAATTGCATGAGCTACCTGAGATTTTAATGGAGCTGCTTCCTGTGTAAACTACCTTCCAGTGTCTGTCATCAATGTGTCTTCACATTGCGCCTCACAGGTCTCGTTCAATCACTCTGCAATTTGTGACTTGACTTATCATTTCGCCACTTGGTGATTTGGTGCAGAACAACTCAGGCCAGAATTTTTGAATTAAGTGTGGCAGCCAGTAGTCATCTAAGATACAATGCTCGCCTGACTGGTCGTGTATGTATACATATTCATGTCATCTTCTAAGAATGTAGTTTAGTGCGATGACTAGTGGTCTGCATGCATTTTCTCATGGTTTGTCATTCCTATGTTTCCACAAATATGTTAGATTTTTGGTTTACAAGTAAATGTTGTGATATTTTACCTATGTATCTCATTTTTGTGCTGTTTCAATATTTCAGGAAAATATGGTGTGCCAGTAGAAATTGTTGGCAGAGCTTCATTTGAGGCTTTGATGATGTTTGACAATTACTACTATATATATTGTAAGAAGAAAAGGTTGCGTGAAATTCATTTCTTAAATGACGATGAAGCAACCTCTTCCAACATGAAGAATATATTCCAATCTTTGGCGACTCGTGGAGGTTTCAAGGACAACCTGTCAGCATGTGAGTATATCACATAAAATATGCAAATATTCCAATTACAGTTGCTATATAGATATATACCTAATGAATATTGAGAATATAAGAACAGTTATAAACTTTGATTATAGTAGCTGGTATACTTGTTGCAAGGTCAGTGGCACCTTTTTACTCTGTACCATCTTATGGATGCCAAGGCTGACTTCAACAGTTTTGAACTCGTTACCTAATACAGCACTATGGTAATTACAAGTACCTCTATTATATGATTATCCAAGTTCATGTATGAGTGCAAGCAGTGTTTAATCTAGTCCCCTCTTCTGGGGGCGTGGGGTGGGACAAGGTTTCTGGGGGACCAACCAATTTTTCAGACTTTTTCAACTTTCATCCAGACTTTCAACTTTCATCCTGACTTTTACAACTTTCATCTTCAAAAAAAGTTGATGACCTTTTTTAGTCATTCGTCCAACTTTTTCCACTTTTCCTATAGGAATTACTCTCTCAAAAAGGTTGATGACCTTTTTTAGGGATTCGTCTCTCAAAAAAGTATATTACTCACCTCTCGGGGGGAAAACCGTGTATCACCGTGTATCCTGGGGAGGTGGGGGGAATTTGCCTCCACAAAAGGTCTCTACATTATAATATTGCTGGTCTCTTGGGAGATAATCAATCCTGGGGGGGACATTTTCCCCCAAAGACGACTAGATTAAACACTGGAGTGCAAGTGCTTGTTTTGCAAATACAACTAAGAGTACTTCAAACTATGAGTTTATCAAGTGCAAAGTAGGCCTACTGCATCAAAGTGATGATGTCCGCAACTGTGGTATAGATAGATATGATCATAAAACAAGCATTTACCAATATAAAACACAAGTATAGCCTAATGACAAGTTTAGGAGGTAATCAATGTTACCTTCGTAACCCAAGCATCAAAGTGATGATGTCCGCAACAGTGGTATCCAATTTACACAGTGTCTTCGCAATCGCTAAACCTTGGCTGAAAATTTCTTTCAACTGGCTCCTACTTCTCAGACAGGTGAACAAGAACTATGGTATATGCACTTTTAAATGCAGGCAATGCTTGTTGGCAGTTTCATTTTCTCTTTCTCTCTTATTCACCCTTTTGTCAACTGTGCAGCTATGTTGTTTTAAAGACTAAAATATAACAGATACTGATGATACTATGAACAGAATTTATATAGTGTTAGCAAACATCAGATGTAGTTATCTATATATTTGAATAATTGTATAGTACCTGTCAAAGATCTCTGATAGTAAGTAAGTAAGTACATTCTTTATTAAGAAGCGCCAGCAAACGCAGAGCGCTGTACAAGAAAGATAATACAACATATTATTTCTGTATTATCTTTCTTGTACAGGTGTGGAACTTGGATGTACCAAATACTACCTAAAGAGGTGCAATTTGAGATAGGTGATGTATGTTGAGCTGTAGATGAATGGTAACACTCTAGGCTGATGAGCATTAGATCTTGAAAAGTCGCAGTTCGATACCCGTAAGCCCCCTCTAAGTCGACTCAGCCTTCCACTCCCTATGGGGCAGCAGAAAATGAGCGGGCGCCTTACAGGCTGTCAAGACGTGTGTTAACTAAGATCTTGATAATTGTACCGTTATGTTTCAGTTTTTTCAGTGTAACTTGTTGCGGTTTGTCATTGAGCTTGTTAATACACAGATTATTTTTATTATTATTAAACAGTAATTTTTGTATTTCCTGTGGAAGATTTCTGGAAGGCGATGGTTTATATACTTATACAATCATATACAGGACCAATTTGAGGTTACTATAAACCAGTATATGCAATGGATGCACATAGCAAGGACTTTACAAGGAAGAAAACAAGGAAGAAAACAAGAAAGAAACATATCCTGGTCATTGTCATCCTTGGCATGCTCCTGTTCGGAGTGTTGCCATTTCCACGACGTTTGGCCGACCATCTCTGTTCTGGGCTCTTCTCCAGAACCCAAAGTTCAATGGGCTCAAGTCAGCTTCCACCATTCTTGTCCATGGCTGGCAAGGGTATAAAACAGGTCGCTTCCAACCTCTTTGAGGGCTACAAGTCATTGCTTGCATGACCCTGGTATGGCTCGGGTATGACATTGGGATTTATCATGGTTGCAAGTTGAAATTTGGAATAAATTGGTTGCCATTGGCTTCGTTTGTGCAAAGTGTATATGGCGGCATAGTCATCTTCCTTAACAATCGAGCTCCTTAGCAACCAGCCTCATCCCTATGTAGCAACCTGTTACTTAGCAACCACCTCCCTAGCAACCGGCTTCACAGCAACTAATTCCATAGTAACAAGCTCTCTACAAACGTGTTTCTAACCTCTGAGCCTCCTAGCAGCCAGGTTCCTAGCAGCCAGTTCCCTAGTAACCAGCTTGGTTACTATAGGGACTTAGCTCTTCCGCTTATAAAAAAGGAGCTGCGCTATAGAAGCATGGAAGCAACCTGGTGACATGGCGTGGAGCAGAAACAGGAAACAATAGGCGACCCGCAGGGAAGAAGATGACACGGCAGAGATCCATATGAACCATGAAAGAAAGGAGTTAGTTCACAGTTTGATTCGGATCAGAGAGTGTCCCGTCATTTGACGGTAAAGGTTGAGAACGACCACACCGTTGAGGACCTACAAACACACTCAGGACTTTATGTAGCTTTAGGGTCAAGTGTTCGTTGAAAGAAGTAAGTAAGGAAGTGTATTCTTTATTAAACCAGTTGCAGAAGAGCCGCACTCCGGTGCACAGACATCTAATACATATCCAGCACTCTTCCTTTAAAGGTTTTCCTCATATTATTGTCTACAAGTGTCAGGACTCTGTCCTGAGACCATGGGCCGAGGGTATAGGCAGTAGATTTTCTTGATGGAAGCAGCTTGTGTAAAACGTGGCCTGGGTTTATCAGAGCAGCAGTGAAGAGACCAGTAGGCCTATACCAGCCCGCCGCCAGAGCTGGTCAAAAGTTGGACCATCCCCAGGAAGTAACCGAGCCAGATAAACCTTCCCCAGTAAACCAGTGATTTACAGCCTGCGCCCCAGACGCCATGACCGGATGCTGCCAAAAGCAGACAATCAAATGAGGAAAACATTTATAGTCAGAATGTAGTTATTCACATATTAATTTTTTCTAATGTTGATGCTTGTTCACCAGAGTGCTGTTTGGCAACTGGTTATATTAAAGAATATACTTATTTACTTACTTACCTATGATGGATTGGAGCCCATAGACGACGGAAACCTTGAACACGTGGGCGGAATGTAGGTCTAAGTGTTCCTGGCATTAGTCGTCAACAGATTATTTGCGCCCCTTTTCACCCAGATTTTTACTTTCGTTGTTTTCAGGACGGAGGTGTTGGATCAGTAGGCCTATGCTGACGTTTGTGGTCTTCAGAGAATAGAATTAAGACCAGATGTCAATTGTTTTGCAAGAACCTTTGCAACTGCCTTACAAAGAGTTTTCATTCTAGTTTGGACTGGCGTAAAGTTGATGAAGTGATTCGACAGGAGCTGAACTACAATAGAGACTATTAGAAGATGGTTATAGTGTCGTATAAGTAGATTAAGTAACTTTTGATTTCTTATTTGTGTGCTTAAAGCAATCACATTCTGTTTCTATAAATGCTTAGCTACAGTAAACAGAACGCTGCAAGATTTCGTTAACATGGCAACAATTTTGTAGTCACTGCTGAAGTTTTATCACCTGTGCATTGTCTGTCTTTACCGTTGTTATCTTTATTATTGTCTATTGTAACCGAAGACGTATATATAGCGTCACTCAGATCAGCGGCGCTCTCAACCCGCATCAATGGCAACCTGCATCACCGGCAAAAAAGGAGGGTTTTCAGGCGTTTACGGAACTGGAGAGGAGTGAGAGGGCAAGAAGCTCTTGGAGGAGAGAGAAGGGGAAATAATTCCAAGCAGAGGGAGCCACATAGGCTCCTGATTGCTCCTGGATTGTGCCGCAGAAGAGAGCATACGAGGGACAGCCATAAGGCCACGGGCCGAGGACCGCAAGGAAGCCCTCGCAGGCAAGGAAGAAACCGGGTTGCAAAGTTCATGAGATAAGAAGGAAGCCAGTGACGTAAGGCATTCAATAGACATATGCGTGCACATGTGTCGGGAGAGTCGGTGCATTCTGTAAGCCCGTGTAGACATTTTGATAAGAATGTGATGTCCTATTTAAGCGTTCACACAATTCTGAAATTAATTTGCTCCTCCGGGTTCCAAGATTGATTTGGAATCTCTTCATCTTAGGTTCCCTTCTTTCAATTTTCCTCCTCTGTTCGTGACTTGTGAATTGTCCTTGACAAGTTAACCGTGTATCCCAATCTTGCTTTTATCGTCTACGCCAGTTCCGATCCATCCGCAAGTCTCTTTCATTTCGTGCTGTCACTACGCTGGTTCACGCTGTGATCTGCACTCGGGTAGACTTCGGCGATGCTCTGCATTTGGTCATTCTTCCTGCAATATCTGCTGCTTGGCTTATAGGCGATATTCCTAATGTTTCCCACATTTCTGCCTTTATTCGTGATTCCCTCCGTCAGTCTTGACAAGAACAAATAGTGGGACAGCTTTAAAATTATATAATTGATGGATGTAGAACGTATTTTTTCACATGGCGGAATTTTTATGAGGCCCACCAGGCACGTCTTGGTCAGAAAATTCTGAGCGAATTGGTTTTTATAAAATACAAAAGGCATTTGGTATAAGAGTTTGCATGAAGGACTTTCGAATACAAATTCGGATTTCTCTGCAGTAAGCATTTAAAGTTAATTTGCTTGAATAAAATATAAGACTCATGTTTTCATTAAAATAGCGAATATTCCGACTTTACAATTTTTAGAAGTCTTGACCTGATTTCGATTTTTTGGGTCTTGGTCTTGGTCTTGGTCTTGAGGTTCAAGGTCTTGGTCTTGGTCTTGGTCTCGAGGTTCAGAGTCTTGGTCTTGGTCTTGGTCTTGAGGTTCAAGGTCTTGGTCTTGGTCTTGGTCTTGAGGTTCAAGGTCTTGGTCTTGGTCTTGAGATTTAAGGTCTTGACAACAAGACTGGATCGAGCAAGGTATACGTAGGGAGGTCACCATGCACAAGAGAGACATTGCAATGGATCTCAGTTGATAGAATTTTATACATGTCCTCTTCGGCCGAACATCTATCTTCAGAATAAATACATCGGAAGTCTTTGGTTTACTCTACCGGATCTGAATCTGATTTGCGAGTCAAGTCGCCGCCTGAGAATTATCTTGTATCTCCACTTTTTTTTCGAAAAGTAGTTAAGAGTTGATTTGTAGCAGAGTTTTTTGATCTTTCTTCAGTTTCAATGGCTAGGAGATACGATAGGTCGTTTTAAACATATTCAACAAACTATACTGTCGTATGTCCTGTTTTCAGAAACATTTTATCGTATCTCCATACAGCATTCATAGTGTAGCAGTCTCTGTTGTTGTATGTCCACAGAAAGCTCGTCGCTGATTGGACGCGCAGGAGATACAACAGTATAAACCTGTGCGCTTAGCTGGACTATAGTGTCGCACATCCAGACAATTAAAAGTTTTTCTTTTAAAAATCCGGACTATGTAAATGAATATTTTAACGAAAACACTCTGTAATAATTGGTCGTTGCTTAATTAAATTTAATCATTTCATGTCTTTGTTTTCAGAAAGATGGTTTGTAATATTTGTAAATCCAGTTTATACAAAATTTTCACAAATTTCAGAATAACAACTATAATTGTTAATTTTTTAAATGCAAAATCTTTATGCAATGTTGATGTTTTAATATGACGTCTGTGTGTGAACTGTAATTTGACAATGCCCTACTTATTGCATTGAATTTCTCATTTTTCCGCAAAATGCGGCCCAAACTTCTACCTCGTTTATCTCGGAATTTTGGAAAATGGAGATACGCCAAGATAATTCTCAGGCGACGAAGTGTATGCGGTGAACTTGTGCAGAGTCGTAACAGGGAGTCGACTCCACAGGCTCCAACCCACGATCGTTGGATTATAATCTCGCGAATCTCGCTTCTTCACGTCTCGTGGAATTATGGAGACGCTTAGACTGTATCCGGTGGACGATCGAATTAGAGTCGGTCGATGGTTCTGGAATAGCGAGGGATTGTCAGTTTCGAGAGAGTGTCTGCGGTAGGCGAACTCAACAACCTGTCGATAATCGTGGGATAGCGAGGGCGTGTCACGGGGGCATAAGACTGTTTAGTAATGTTTACCCAAAGAAGGGATTGCATTTTCGTCAGAGAAGCAAGGACGACAGACGATAAGAAATTTTCGGAGGTTTGATTTCTTTAAGACGGGGCTAAAATTAGGCCTACATACAAGACTACATTTCAGTCGACCTTGTTATCTGCAGTCAATGCTGACTCCAAAGACCCCTCTGTTCTCAGCCGGGTCTACTGACTTTCTCAGTCTGACTGTTTCACGCTCGTGAATAAGCTGGTGCCCAGTGCTTAGCTTTCAAGTTATAAGCCTACGCTTTGGAATTGGGAGTTTAAGATTCAGTGGACAAGGACTTCGGTATGCGCGCCTTTTCTGTTGCTGGCTCTAGACTCTGGAACGCTCTTCTGGCAAAAGTTTGTTCTGCAAAATCTGCTCTGGCCTTCAGATGTCAACTGAAAATTCATCTTTCATAGATTAATTTATATAAATCAAGTAGTAGGCCTAAGTTAATTAGTCGTTTATTCTGTCAATAGTTCAATGAATTAATATTGGCAAATTGATCAACGCGTCCGTCCGTCAATCCAAACATCAACGTGTCAGAAATATCTTAGATATTTTCCACAATGCCGAAGTGTGTTCCATGTATATGAGAGTATACATGGAACACACTTCGGCATTGAACCCTGATAAATATGAACCCTGCGCCGACGTTAGTGTCGTCGGCGGCGGCGCGCCGGTCATTTTTGGTCGGCGGCGGCGGCGCCCACAAAATGTCGGCGTCGGCGCGGCGCGGCGTGCCCAAGTCAGAAACATGAGTCACCATGGGCGCAGGAATATTTCCAGGGGGCCAAAAATTCTCTAAGGGGCAAAAGTTTTTACGGGGGGGGGAGACAAATGACGTTTTTGCATGGAAAATCTATTCACAAATCCGGGAGGGAACCCCTTTACCCCTCCTCCGGACGCCCATATGAGTCACTATGAGAGTTGAACAGCCGTTGGTCCTGTGACCAGTCAAGAGGGCCAAGTTCTCTAAAGCAACTCCATCACACTGAAGCTCAACTACATACAATGGGACTGAGAGAGAAGACACCTTCAGACATTTGCCTTAAAAATATGAACATCCTTAATTACATTGCACATCTGTATAGGTATTTGCAAATTGTAATCAGATGAAGCAACATGCATTTACGCTGTCTTGCATATGCACTGATACAGTATAGACCTACACATTAAGTCACGTGGCAGATGCTGGATAACAGCATCCTCCCAGTAAGAGAGGCTGCTGTCAAGCCATGAATTTCTTCCTTTCTTCAATTCATCCCTCCCTCTCTCCCATCCATCCATCCTTTCATCCATCCATTCCTTCCTTCCATCCATCCATTCTTTCCTATTCATCCATCAATCCTTCCATGCATCCATGCATCCATGCATCATCCATCCTTCCTTCCTTCCTAAAAGTGAAATCTAAATATATACGTTTTCCTGTGGTAATACACTGACCCATTGGCCTCACTCCTGTTAATTTTTCAATGAATTTACCAGGTGGTCTGCTGCCCGTTTGAATTGGTGCCACGCCATTTAAGGTATCCATAGACCATTGTTTGTATCAGACTAAACCAGGGGTGGGCAACATACGGCCCGCGGGCCGGATCCGGCCCCTGGAGACCTTTGGACCGGCCCTTGACATGTCTTCTATATTACCATTGTATCTGGCACTTGAGGACCTTTTATTCTGCCATATATGAATTGTCTGGATTTCTGCTCGTAGTCCAACATTAAAACATCTATTTCTTATTTATTAAGAATCCGACCTCTAGTATAGTCAACTAGTTTACTACTCAGCCATCAATGCAATGACTCTCTGCATGAAACAAGACCTCAGAGTGGATAGGTTCGCAACTTTAGAAGCCATCTTCGCTTAGATTTCATGCCCTGAAAATGGTTGCGCTTTTTCCAAGCACCTATATTTGTGAACAGTTCTCAGCGATAAACTAACAAAATACAAAAAAGATGCGGCGACAATCTCTCCAATGAACTTCCAATTGCCACGAACATTAAAGCAAAACAGGGGCAAACGAACCCGCAAAAATTAACCAGCGATTTGGCATGCGGCCCCTTAGCTGTCCTTAACATCTTAGGGCGGCCCTTCGTTAAAAGAAGTTGCCCATGCCTGGACTAAACTGATAAAGATCATTCTTGATACTATACGTACTAAGTCAAAACCTGTGTCAACTGATACTGTTTACCTGAATAGATTCCAGCCAAAAGTATTAATCAATGTTACATTCCCTTCTGCAGGAATTAGTTAAATGGCATATCTTGACATTAATAGCACTTATAAACTCCTCTAAACTTACAACATTGAGCAAAAAATTTACACCATTGTAATAAGACCACAGACATCAAAGACTACAAGCAATAAGTTATAGAAGCTATTCAACATGAAGGTGACGAATGAGGGAATACTGTAGTACTGTAGTACACATACAAAGACATGCATTGCATATTGCTTTGTTGTTAAGGTATTAAGGAAATGACAACAGGAACAGATGTATCAAAACAATGGCAACTTGTAACAAGATATCGCTTTAAATGACTGTGTGTATCATGGCACAAAGACAAGATCATCTAAGTATAAGGAAAACGAATTTAGTCAGGAAGGCAATGCATTCTTGGTATCAAGATAAAGACCACAAACATTGCAATCAGCTTTGTTCACTCTTTATTTTCTTCATTAACATACGAGTTCCTACCAATCAAAGTGCCATTTCTGAGAATAGCTTGCTTATCTTTGCAATATCATTGAAAACATGAAAAATGCAACAATAACAATTAAGCGTATCAAACTGGCCTCGGCGGCGCGCCGACAGATTGTCGGCGGCGGCTGGGCGCCGACAAACAAAAATCGGCGGCGGCGGTGCCCACGAAATGTTGGCGGCGGCGGCGCAGCGCGGCCGGCGCAGGGCTGTACATGAGAGTACCTCTGAATAGTTATTCTGCGAGAGGCGCTTTATAAATTTCTAGATACAATACAATACAAATACAATACACTGGTTGACACGTGACCGAGCAATTGAAGGCTTTGACAGACGAGTCCTGAAGATATGGACAAGGTAATGTAAATCTCAGAAATAACTCGGCGCCATATAAATGCCGCGTCAGGGAGACCAGCTTCTAGACCGGCTCTATATGTCAAATAAAGTCCTCAAGAGCCAGGCTGTTTGGTCCGTAACGGTGCCAGGTCGGAAATTCTGGGAGGTCAAGCAGAGCGGACAGCGTGGTCATAGGCGCCGACTCCTTGGGAGCCTTGGGTGCGGATGCACCCAGAGAGAAAGTTCTGTGGGTGCGTGGCACCCAGAAGAATTCGGTCCTTAAATTCAAATATTTTACACCACGTCCGCAGTAATCACAACTTGAGAACTACAACTACAACACAACTACCCACCATTGCCAGATATCACAGTCACAGCCGGTGGGCCTACATAAATTATTTAAGACTTATATTATTATTATTGTTTATAATAATTAATAAATAATAACATTGGAACGTCAGAACGTCACCGATTTTCAATACTCAGTCTAGCCTCGTAACCCCTTGACAAGAAAACAATTTTCTTTATCCGAAAATCTGCTAAAACTCACATATACCTAAAGGGAGCGGAAAGCGGGAAGGGAGGGGAGGGGAAAGTGGTAGGCGGAACTTCCGCCTACCCCTTTCCCCTCCCCTCTACCGCGGAAGGGAGGGAGGACCGATGCACCAGAGAGAAAAGCAAAAGTTGGTGCCTATGAGCGTGGTGCTATTCTTTGTAAATCGTTGGTGGTGTTACCGACTTACCGTGTTAGTATAGTCATGGGTGAGTGGGGCCTCCCGTGGGTCATAGAACCATTTACCGTCATAAGCTAGATTTTTAAGCGTTCGACAAGGATCTTAAAATAAGACATGTCTTCTCTTACTCTGACATTGTGTAACGAGAAAAAACACGCTCGCATCTTCAGTTCACGAATAGGCCTATAGGGGCCTATAGCCTATATGTGTATTTATGATTGGACATTTAACATTACAAATTTTGTTATATTTTCAGTTACCGTCTTGATTTTTCATCTAACGGCATGTGACGTAAGCTAGTTATCGGCCTGTCAGAGGGTGACGTTAACCAATATCCGTCAATCTGACACAAGCCCATAGTTGCGACATCTAGATATCGTCCAGACAATTTCAGTCAGAGTGGCGGAAATCAAAAAGTAGACGCTGTGTGTTTTAGGAAAGAGGAGCGAACCGTCGTTTGTGTAGGCAACTGGCGATAAGGCTGCACGGTTGCCGTTTGGTTGGGTATTGAGATTGGAAGAGCAGGATCCGGAGATGGAGTAGTGGAGGTTGGCATGGGGATTTTAGGAGAGGAAAAGAAAATTCCCTGGATCGTGCAGAGTGGAAGCATGGGGATGGCGGTTTTGATTTAGGTAGGCCCATGGGGGGAGTTTGGTTTTAGTTCATGGGGGGCTAAAACATACCTTACAAAAACCTTGATGACCTTTTTTTAGGAATTCGTCTCCGAAAAATTAATTTGATGACCTTTTTTTAGGAATTGGTCTCAGAAAAATTTCTGTCTGTGGCTTGATGGGGGGGGGCTTAGCCCACCTAGCCCCTGATAAACTCCGCCCATGGGTAGGCCTATGGGCCTACGCTAGGCGACTTAATTGCAAAGCATAGAAATTAGGTCTTTATGTTAGTCTCTAAACATCTGGATTCTAGAAGTTTAGTATTTACTTAGTCTGCCAAAAATTTAGAGAAATTAAATAATTACTCAGACTAGCCTAGGTAAAGATTTAACTATAGGTATGGGAATTGCAAGGCAAGAGAGGACATATAGATCTATTTTATAGATCTGCTAGACGGCGTGCCGAGCCAGATAAACTGCGCCTTAGCCGGGTTAAGCAATTTATAAAATGACCAATAATAGGCCTACTGTACAGAGTTTTTACAAAGCATATCCCTATTTCGTTCGCATTCGCTGTAATATCCTAACTATATAATTTTACTATTTGTAGCAGGGCATGGATAACTTCTTGAAAAGTATGAAAACAGTTCTTATCCAAAATAGCACTAAGAATTGACAGTTAGTGCTAAGCAAGCACATCCCTCCCACTGACATTACTGGGTTTTGGCGAAACCTATGTTACCGGTACTGATTTCTTTAAAAATGACTGTGTTCCATACCCAGTCTTGTTGTCAAGACCTTAAACCTCAAGACCAAGACCAAGACCTTGAACCTCAAGACCAAGACCTTGAACCTCAAGACCAAGACCAAGACCTTGAACCTCAAGACCAAGACCAAGACTTTTAAAAACGAACTCGAGTGCACTCGAGACCAAGACCTTGGTCTCGAGGACAACAAGACTGTCCATACCTATTTGCAGGAAGTTAATAACAATTTATTCAGTGTTACTTTTTATATTATTATTATTATTATTATTATTATTATTATTATTATTATTATTATTATTATTATTATTATTATTATTATTATTATTATTATTATTATTATTATTAACTCCACACGTTGTCACACCGCAACATGGTACAAAACACACGTTTAGAATTATATAATCAAGAGTCGCTTGCAATCATGACTGTAAATAAAAATTGAGTTATAGAGAAACTGGATGCTACTTTAAGGCATCATAGAGAACCATAGAAATATAATTAGTGTCGTCCTTTGGTGGCAGGGCAAAGTCATGTGGGCGCGGACCAACGACCTCTTAGGCCTATATAACGGCGCGGACGGAGGCTATACTGTCGTGTGATATTAAGCTTATAATAGTAATCAGCGTCACAAAGCTTGTATTGTGGACATAATCTGCCTGCTACTAAATTTGTGATCAAATTTTATGTGAAATTTTACTTTTTAAATACTTGGTCCGCGAGCTATGCCTAGAAAAATAGGGGTCCCTGGCCCCAAAAGTTTGAAAACCTCTGTTACAGATTTATCAATTATACGCATTTTTAATAATACCTTATACCTGTGAATTTTTATCCCCCCGGGGGATGATTTTACACGATGGTGATAGAAATGGTTTACCCCCCCCGGATAGTCCATACCTGTATATTCCATCCGGGGTGGGGGTGGGGGGTAAATTTATTCATCGCCTCGGATAGTATTAGGACGGATAGTCTTCACGCAACACCGGCATAGGCCAGATTTAAGCGGGATAAGAGTTATGTCTGTCTCATGAATAGAGCCCTGCGCCGGCCGGGCCGCCGCCGCCGACATTTCGTGGTCGCCGCCGCCGCCGATTTTTTACGTCGTCGGCGCGCCGCCGATGACAGTCTGGCGTGTTTAAATGTTATTGTTGCATTTTTAACGTTTTAAATGATTTCGTTACAAAGTGTTACTTTAGTGCGAAATAGAAGAGTGATCACAGCTGATTATTATGTGTGTGTAGTCTTTATCTTGATACCAAGAATGCATGGTCTTCCTGACCAAATTGCTTTTAATTATACTTTGATCATTTTGCCTTTGTGCCATGATTCACACAGTCGTTTAAAGCAATATCTTGTTACAAATAGCCAGTGTTTTGGTACTTTTGTTCCTGTTGCCATTTCCTTAATACCTTGACGACAAAAGCAATATGAATGTCTCTGTAGGCCTACGTTTACTACAGTACTGTACCCGCATTCGTTACCTTCATATTGAATAGCTTCTATAACGTATTGATTGTAGTCTTTGATGTCTGTGGTCTTATTACAGTTGTGTACATTTTTGGCTTAATTTTGTAAGGTTAGAGGAGTTTATAAGTGCTTTTAATATCAAGATATGCCGTTTAAATAATTCCTGCAGAATGGAAGGTATAATTGATTAATACTTTTGGCTGAAATCTATTCAGGGAAACAGTACCAGGGTGAGACTTTTTGACTTAGTACAAAATGTTTTACTTAGTACATATAAGTAGCCTATCAAGAGTGATCTCTTTCAGTTTAGTCTGATACAAACAATGGTCTATGTACAGAGACCTAAGTGGCATGGCACCAATTCAAACGGGCAGCAGACCACCTGGTAAATTCATTTAAAAATTAACAGGCTTAAGCCACTCGGCCATTCGATTACTATATATAAGAAAACATGTATATTTACATTTCACTCCTGGTCTTGACCGCAGCCTCTTTGACTCGGGGCTGCTGTCATCCGGAATCTTCGATGTGACCTAGTGTTTAGGTCTCTACTGTATCAGAGCATATGCAAGTGTATTTATGCAATAAGCAAATGCATGCTGCTTCGTCTGATTACAATTTGCCAAACCTATACAGATGTGCAGTGTAATTAAAGATGTAAGGCAAATGTCTGTAGCTGCCTTCTCTCTCAGTGCCTTTGTGTATAGTTTAGCTTCATTGTCATGGAGTGGCTTTAGACAAATTGGCCCTCTTGACTGGCCACAGGATAAACCGTTGCTCATAGTGACTCATACTTATCAAGTATTCTGACTGGGGCACGCCGCGCCGTGCCGCCGCCGCCGGCCTAAAATAACCGGCGCGCCGCCGCCGACACTCAAGTCGGCGCAGGGCTCTACTCATGAATACGGCCCCAGCAGCAGCGGAGAGGCCGAAGTGCTGGTTGTAAACTGGTTGTAAATGACGACTTGAACTGAAGTTTATAGGCCTATCTATATTCGTTTATTAATTAGAACAACAGGCAGAATGCTATAGGTGTACATGAAAAATAGAAATGAGGGAATAAGTTTTCTTATATTTGAATTGACGGTTGGTATCATTCGAGCTATAATGTGAAACTTTCGCAGCGGATTCTGTCGGATTCTTTATTTTGTATAATTTTTTAGTCCTAAGAAGCTATAGGCCTAAGCTTACGTCTTTCTTGATCCATGTACAGTACCTGGTAACGATGACCTAATTAAGCAAATGCAGGCCTCTGACACCAAAATTCTGTAAAAAATCAACCAAATATAGACTTGACTTCTCCAGTGGAGCATGGCTTTGATTTCAATTTAACTTGAAGCGACCGTCGATTGGCGTTCTATGCATGATAACGGCGATATAGAATTCATAACATTCAGGGGCGGATCCAGGAGGGCAATCCGGCCATGGCCCGCCCCCATTTGAAATTTTTATTTAGTTAGGCCTACACAGGCGCTTTATGTACGCGTGGATGAATGAGTCAAATGTACAGAGAACGTGGGTCCCGTAGATGTAGACTGAAGACATAAAAGGTAAATGACTAAAAAAGGCCATCAACTTTTATGGGAGATGAATTCCCAATTTTTTATTCCCAAAAAGTTTTTCAGTGGTCGGTTGGTAAACTGATTCCTCTCCCAGAAGATGGTTGGTATGTATCATTTTTTGCCCCCACCCCTCCGTTAGACCTTCTGGATCCGCCCCTGATTACATTAGATTCCATTAGAAACTTACTTAGCTTAACATAATTGGCCACCCCGCAATAATTGAGGAGCCGGGGTAATGCCCCCCACAAAAAAATCGAGAGAAGAATTTCTTCAAAAATTTAAATATTATGTTTCAATATAGACAAATTTCTTCAGAAACAGAAAAACAGAGACACAGAACTGAAATTCTATCAGAAATTCATAATGAAAACAAAGATTTATTTTTATCTTCAATATCTTCAATATGAAACAAATTTCCATGTAAACAAAACGCCCCATTTCATACGTACTAACGTAACACCGGAAGCCTCTGCTGACTGTCCAGACCAGAGGTGAAAAGAGTTTTTTCGATTTTGGTCTTAAAGAGAGAACAGTAAAAACCACAAAATTTGTTCTTTTTTGGTTAAAAAAATAAATTTCTTATTTTTGTAGAAGTTATTTTAATAACACGGATTTAATTATTGTTTTTTTCGGTAATCGCAACTGAATACACTGAGTTGGAACTCTTGTTGATGCCATTTTTCATGATTTTTATGATGCGAAATCCGAAAATCTTAAAAACAACCAAAACAACAAAAACCATAAAAACAGAAAAAACGAAAATAAACACAAAACAAAAACAACTTTTCATCTTGAAAAAATTTGTTTTTTGCATCTCTGGTCCAGACCCCCCCCCCCAATATTTTGGGCAAGTTTACGCCAGTGACCTAGTGTATGTTCATAAATCCTGCCTCCATTAATCAGAGTGTTAATCTCTTACCAGCCTTAAATTAAGTCTGAAGTCCTAAATTACTTTCCTTAAGTCAAATAAATTAGCGTTGCTTCAACATCATAGCACCCAAGATCCCAACAAAGGCAAGAAGTAGATATTTGTTATTTTTGTCATCAAATGAATCATAAACTTGCTTTGTGTATGTACCATATGCAACTTTTTCATGGTCAGTTAAAACTTAAAAGGAAAGAAAGGTAGACTTTGGTAACAGAATCTTTCCAGCAATATTTAAACAAGCATTGGATATTGTTATAACTGCTTTCAGCATACTATTGAGAATGACTGGTACTGATGCTAGAAGAGTCGCTGACTGTCCAGTATGCTTTGGAACATTCAAAGATCCACGTGTTTTGCCTTGTGGTCATACTTTCTGCCTGGACTGCATCACGGAGCATGGAAGAAGCAAAGGTTCAGATCCAGACTGTCCAAACTGTAGGACAAAGTTTCAAATTCCGTCAAACGGGTTTGAAGCTTTGCAAAAAATTATTCCTTAAATTCAGTACTGTACGAGAGTGTCAGAGTAGTAGGTGCAATTAAAGCCAAAGTGACAAAGGGAGCATGTAAGAAGCACAATGGTGAAGAATTGGTCCTTTACTGTGTGCCGTGCAATGTAGTCATTTGTCTCGATTGTTTGGAAGAAGACCATCAGAAACATGATTTCTCTAAGATAAGTAAATTTGCTAAAGAGGCACGGTCGCAACTCGAGTGTTATGTCAAGAGCATTAAACCCATCTTGTCTCAGGTGACAAGCCAGAAGTCTGAGGTAGAAGAGGAGTCAAAAAAATTTTGTGCTTTGCTCGACAAAACTGAGTTGGCAATCAAAGAAGAATATGAAAAGCATAAACGACTTCTGGATGATCACAGACGTTTACTTCTGGAAGAGCTGAGTATTGAGAAACAAAGAGTTGCAAAAGAGTTGAAGATGAGAATGGATGAAATTGAAACAGAACAGCTCAGACTTAAAAGTTTCAACACTCGAATAGAAGAAATTTTGCAAGGAACAGATGAAGCAACAACTTTTGACATAGTCTGCCAATACAAAGACTTAAAAGATAGCTTTGACAAATTAAAACAGACACAATCACAAGCCATAGGACAAGTCAGTGTTAAAGGCATCAAATTTATACCAGGTGATTTTAAGGACTTCATCAGCAGAAGAGGAAATATAATTGGAAGACTTCAGAAGGAATCTGACTGTAAGTATTTGTTACAGCTCTGCTGATCCCTGCTACATCTTAATGTTTTGCAGCTGCACTGATTGTGTTTGATAAGCGAGCTACAGAAGTTCAAGATTTCTTCATTAAGATTGGTGTACATTAGAGTTCATTAGCTTCTTTTTCTCTGCGCTGTTGCGTGGCAGATAAAGTCTCTAAACACAGTGATAATGTTAAAATCTATAGTTGCATAATAATCGAGTAAGGCGACTTATTTAGCAGAACGTATGGGTTTTCACTTTTCTCACTTTGCAAGAATTACAATCTCTGCATTTATTATGTTTGAAATTGTCTGGAGTAAGTTGGTGAACTATGATTTAAGTTTAAGTAAACCGAGGCAATCTCAATGGAAATTTAATACAGTAAAATGACTTTGGCTATAAATAAAATGTCTGTAAAATGACAATTTTATAGTTTCTTTGTACTTTCTCCAAAGCATTTCTAGCTCATCGAGGAGAGCACTGCATTTTGTTCAAAGAGACGTTCATTGTACAGGGTGGAGTCCACCCACTGTTTTTGATGGTCCAAAAACATGTAATGCAACAAAAGTAAAAAAAAGACTTTTATTAAGTCACAATAATTGGTATCAAACAGACTTGATATTGCTTCACAACTTGTGTTCAGTGTGTCCACCACCAGTACCCACACATGTTCTGAGTGTCTTTGTAAAGTTTTTGATGGCCTTGTTGATAGGTTCCACAAGTAAATTTCCCATATCAACTTCAACGCGACCTTCAATTATCTTATCGTTTTTGACTTTGGTCGCGGATTGTGGTATTTCTCCAGCATAGCTCCCCACACGTGATAATCTAGCGGGTTCAAGTCCGGAGAGTTTGAGCCTATGGGTGCAGATGGAACAGACCAAATTTCTGCCCTGGCGGGGATATCATTGAATAAAGCTGTAAAGTGTAAATGCTGTCCCGTCTCTCTAAAGTCTAAACCCTGTCGTGGCCTATAGAGAACGCGACGTATCCAATCTCGGAGCAAAGGAGGTTTTTAGTTTTAATGTAACAACCTACAAATAGAGATTACACATACGTACCAATCTCTATCGTTTGTGTCTATCCCAATTACTCTTCACCGTTCGCCCTCCAAGTCAGTCTGACCCGTGTTCTCTGTCACACAACCTCTGTGTTCCCCTTCCCTCCTCCACGATCCCTTGCTGAGCCGACTAATGGCCGGTAGGGTGGAACGCAGGCAGGCAGGCAGGACACCAGTTGGCCGATGTCAGATTCCTCGCCTCTGGGGTGATTACGGCGAGGGGCTGGATGGAGGGTACTCTTCGGTAGATGTGACCTCCTTGGAGATGTGATATAGTTTGAGGCATCTGCTGGTCTTCCATCACCACCGACACCACGTAGTGCTGGCCGTTTCTGTCATAGGCCAAGTCGGGAGACGAAGCCGTGACAAATGCTATGGTGTTTGCGAGCTAGTAGCTACTAGTCTAATACTATTCCGATTCGGGCAAATTGTTCAGCATTTTTCCCGGTGTCAACTTGCCCGAAAAACAGGAACGCCCGAAATTTGGGGGGCACATGCCCAGTGGCGTAGCCAGGTTTCAACACCAGGGGGAGCGAGCACATGAAAAAGGCCCCAACTACCAAATAAATATTTATCGGCATTCACGTTGCAAAAATGCTTTGAATCTAATTAACACAACTAAATTTGGAAGCCACATTTGTGAAATGCTCAAATCTATTAGATGTGCTATTTATTCATTCATTCATTCGAGTATTTATATAACACCTCCTCGGGAGGGGGGCTACTCAGAGATGCTCCCGACTCCTGCACGGTCAAACAAGACAGTTTTCAGTCGAGTATAGAATGTATAAAAGGGAGTTATCGGGAACAGGCATAGATCCGGGAAGCCCGTTCCATGCCGTCGGGCCCACCACTGAAAAACACGGTTCTGCATGGTGGCTGAGCGGGCAAAAGGCACAATGAGTACCCCTTTGCCCGAAGATCGGAGGTGGCGACTACCCTGAACTCCCAGCATAGGGCGGCAAAGGACCCGCAGATAAGCTGGAGCGCATCCCAGCAAGCACCTCCAGACCAGGGAAACAACCCTTATACCACACGCTGGCTGACAGTTGGCTGGAGCCAGTACAGGATCTACAGCATATAACCAGAGACCCAGACTTGTTGTCCTCGAGACCAAGGTCTTGGTCTCGAGTGCACTCGAGTTCATTTTTAAAAGTCTTGGTCTTGGTCTTGAGACCAAAAGTCTTGGTCTTGGTCTTGAAGTTCAAAGTCTTGGTCTTGGTCTTGGTCTTGAGGTTTAAAGTCTTGGTCTTGGTCTCGCCATCGGCAGCAGCAACTAAGTTATGCTGAATCTGGAAGCCCTGCCGAGGTTTTTTCTGAGCCAGACGGTCTGATAAACCATGGGAGGATTTTAAAAAAGGCTCACGATTTGTACATTTAAATCCAGTGCTTGAAAAGCTACAGTGTGTGCAGCGACTTTAGAACCTATGGAAAGTATCTTTTCACATGGCGAAAGTTTTATGAGACCCCACAAGGCACATCTTGGTCAGAAAATTCTGAGCGAATTGATTTTTATATAATACAAAAGTCATTTGGAATAACATTTTGCATGAAGGACTTTTGTAAATATGAATTCGGAATTCTCTGCAGTCTGCATTTAAAGTTAATTTGCTTGAATAAAATAAAAGATTCACGTTTTCACTAAAATAGCGAGTAGTCCGACTTGACCATTTTTTTAAAGAAACAGAGGTCTTGTCTTGAATGTGATTTGTTGGGTCTTGGTTTCGGTCTTGGTCTTGAGGTTCAAAGTTTTGATCTTGGTCTCGAGGTTCAAAGTCTTGGTCTTGGTCTCGAGGTTCAAAGTCTTGGTCTTGGTCTTGAGGTTCAAAGTCTTGGTCTTGGTCTTGAGGTTTAAGGTCTTGACAACAAGACTGCAGAGACCTGACCAAATTTTGGTATTCGACCAATAAGACGTGCCGCAGAACATTGCACTCGATTGAGGCACGCCAAACGACTAGAAACTAGGCCATAGTAGAGTGAGGAACAGTACTCAAGTCAAGATTTGGGACACAATCTAGTGACACTATTTAGGTTTCAACCATGAATAAGATATTCGGTTATCCACTCATGGAATCTCTTTCTTTTTCGAACTCTGTGTTGCTTAGGCCCCTATAGTCAGTAGTAATATCACATTTTTGAACCAGCTCGGTTGCTTCATTCTCAATCCGTTCAAACTCAAATTTGAATTCAGTTCGCATATTTTAATATCGTTTTCATAAAGTTGAATCAAATGAGGTGTTACCAAATCAATGCTACTTCTCTGTAAATATGTGGATAAACTGAAAGCCTTCTCTAGCATTCTTTCCAGAATATTAGAAGAACTAAGAATTCGAACGTAACAAGGGTTAGTCAGCTGTTTCGTAGTGCAGCTTTTAATCTTACCATCCACGAGTATATATGTAGGGCAACTATTAGTTCTGGTAAATTCTGCAAGAGTACATGTACTGCTGAATTTCTGAATGCCCATCTGGTATCGCAAAGTCTTTCTAGAGTTCCAGAAAACAAATTACATGTATGTCGTTCGAACGATTGGAATAAAAAAAATGTGAAGGATTGGAATAAATAAATTTTGAACGATTGGAATACGTAAACTGTGAAAAAGGCCCCACATCTTGGAAAATAGTCTCAGGGGGAGCGGTCGCTCCCCCTGCTCCCCCCCTAGCTACGCCTCTGCACATGCCCCCTGCCTCCTACGCCTATGGACTTTGAGGGCCATTGGTCCTTCTCAATGAAACCAGGGCAATTGACATTGAGCCAATCTTACGTGAGACAAGCAGTATGCGCTGGTGCGCCGTCTTGTTGAAAGATGAATCCAGCTGGCACCAGACGCTTGCAATCTGAAATTAATTCTAGAAGCAGAGGAGAAACGTAATATGCAGCATTTACCTTTACCTTTCATGATCAAAATGCAGTCGACCTTTGCCACCAAAATAAATTCCAGCCGACACCATAACATGTGGAACGAACTTCTCGCGTTCAACGATCTTGAAAGCGATCAGGTCTGACACCTGATTTCTTGCCACTAGACCAAATACGATTGTTTTGGTTGCTGATTGGTGGATTGAGATAGAAGTTCTTCTCATCCGTGAATAACACTCGTTTCGTGCCGTCTGTTTGATACCAATTATTTTAGATGTGACTTAATAAAATCGTTTTTTGTTACTTTTTCTTGCGTTACATGTTTTTGAACCATCAAAAAACAGTTAGTGGACTCCGTAAAAGTGATATAACTTTGGTTCTATTTGAAATATTTTGGTGAAATTTGGCTGTTATACGTAAATATGAATTACTTTTAAGCCAGTAAAAATTGATTTAAAAATTCTTACTTTCGGCCGAAATATTAGCAAAAAACTACAGGGTTACTTTTTTATGGCCCACCCTGTAGAGGCAAAAAGTCTTCCCCTAACGAAAATAGTCTTTCTACTGCAGCATTAGCACTAGCTTCCTCATTAGCAAAGGATTTGTTTCAAATTGCTGTTCATAGTTTGTAAAACCAAACTATGACCGTATGGTACTTACCGGAATAACGTATGCATAGCCTACTGTATGTGTGTTATCGAAAAGAATAATGTATGTGTACCGTACTCGTATGTTAAAAATGATAAGTTTAGCTCTACAGTATTAGTCTGCCGAACTCGGGCCTAATTATTTGCGAATGGTACCGAAATTTAGTATTACCAATTAAATGACCACTGGCACTGACCATCGTATAAAGTGTGCCATAAAAGCTTAATTTTCTTTATATTATACATTAGACAGAATATTAGCAATTTGGAATTTAGGCTAACAGTTTTAAAGTAGAGATCATTGAACAACCACAGCTGACTGATGTAATGGTTAAAATTGGTTATGACTATCAGTCACCAACTATTATTGACTTTTGTTGTGCATAATGTTATATATTTTATTTTGTCATGAACCGTTGTGAACGTACGGTAACGTACGGCATAATAACGTACGTCGTACGCTTACGTTATAGAAAAAAAATAACATATGTTCTATACATACGGTCACACACTGTGCAAAACATTGAATTCTGGCCAACCACAATACTTAAAACCAGTCCTTATCCATCAGACTTATTGTCATTCAGGTAGGTCTTCTGATAGTCTTCCTCTGGTCATACCAAATAATTGGAAAATGTCATACAGAAACACTAATGAATATTGCATATTTAATTTTTTTAGTATTTCTTGTTTTAATTTGACATTTGTATTCTTCACATTATTCAGAGTTCATGTATTTTTAGAAACACCAGGGTCATGTTTTATTTTCACTTTTTTTCTATGAAATTGTTGTCTTTCATATGTTTAGTTCGGGATGTATTTTTTCCGGCAGTCATGAAGAAGATGAAAGTGGCGCCAGTTGACAAAAGATTGCAGGTTCGTTTACTTTATAGACACAGAGGTTTGCTTCTTTCACTTAGCTAACAGGTTGGGAAGTTGAAATCAGATTGGATGTGATATCGCTTAAAAAGTGAAGATGACAAGGATCATGTCTAGAGTCAACTTTCAGTTGTCAACAGTTGACAGAAGGAACTGGCCTTAGCTAATCTGAAGTTCTTCTAATGACGCTAAGAGATTTTCTATCCTAATCTGGTAAAGCATTTATTGTGTTCACCCCTCATACGTACATCTGTCAAACTGAACAAAGTTAAATATGAGTTCAGGTAAAGAATTATAATTGTAAACTGAAATTGCAAATTTATGTAGCACCACTTTCAGAAAAACGCATCAGAGACCTCACAACCTGACAAAACTCTGATCAAACAGAATGGGTTTCAATTGCTCTAAGAGAGGCACAAGTTGCGAGTCAAACATGAACTGAATTGAACCCATAAAACTCAATTCAAATGAAACTAAGTGTAGAAATGAAGTTACTCTTGTTTCTTTTTTTAAATGAATAGCACTTTTAAAAATGAAACTTGTAATAACAAATTTATACATTGTCACTTCAAGAGAATAATGTTTGAAATGTTACTGTTTGACCATTTAACTAATTCTGTAGTTTGACCTTGAGCAAGTCCTTCACTCACAATTGATTTACACCTCGGATTCAGATTGACTGACCTTCCTGTGCATCACAAGTGCAAGATGTAATGGACTGTGATATAAAAATGTATACGAAAACGTATAGATAATAGAACATTATGTGAACACTAGAGGCATTGGAGAAGTTTAATAATAATGGGACATGCATGACAGGGTAATGTATAAACGAGAAATTGGCCTAGAATTTTTTAGGCCTAACCTAAATGAATATAATTATGTGGACTAGACTCTTGAACCCTTCATCCGGCAATGGATGACTTGCAGCAGCTTCGACATGGCCAATGCAGTGTAGGACTCGCCATTTACTATAATGGCAAGGTCTGCGATGACTGACTGTGTTTTTCTATGTGCACTCTACCAACAGACCACCATATTGAACTAGTTCTGCTAAATTCCTCATATACCAGTACCAAGCTATCATGTTAGTGACAGAGGTATATGTGTGCAAAGGCCATGGTCGTTACATGGGGTCCACTTGGCTACCTCAAACTGGCAACCGTTAGATCACAGACAAAGCACTCTACCAACAGATCACCATGTTACACTAGTTCTGTTATTATATGACCTTACTTTTAAGACCATTTTCATATGCTCTGAAAGAAGCCACCAGACAAAAAATACTGTATTTCAAATGCATAATTTTAAATTCATTACAAATTCCTTGTTTTATTTGTGAAATCAGTTGGTGTTATGATATGCATTTTTAATAAACAGTCTTCTTCAGACCTGTGGCTTCATACGCAGCAGCTTCATAAATTTATTTGAATTTCTCCTTGTTTAATTTCGTCCCCAAACAAGTAATTTCAAGCAAATTGACGGATTATTAATGTTGAATAATTGTCAAACCAGCTAGCCGTTTTATTAGAGCATTATAGAGCTGAAATTTTTTGAGACTGTTGAACTGATACTAGAATGGGGCCGTTTTGATAAACAAATAACTCTGGAAGAATTGGACGGAGGTTAAGGTGTCAGTCGATTTATTTCTTGGAGAATTGCCTTGTTGTTTTTCTATAAAAGCTCATGGGTTCGAGATGTTTCTGTCTGCAGCGTTGATCCTAGTATTGCATGAATTATTGTTATGTGGCACATGTATGTTTATATGAGCATCTCAAATGCTTTGTCTAGTTCATCTGATAATCTCCCAGCTATGGCCTTTCTGCTGGAATTTATGAATGCCAATATTAACTTACTGGCAGTCCCATTTGCCCAGACCGTCGTCGGCAAATGTTCATTTCTGTGGAAGTCTGCTTTCCCACTTTTTCAGCATCACACTGCAAAACAGTCCTGGGCGCCAACTATGTATATTCACTTTCTATATGTACCGTTAAACACAGTGGAAGGTTTATGTTTGAATCTGGATTTGAGGGACCATAATCTAAAGAAAATTAGCTTAAACAGATTTTACAGGTGTTAATGAGGCATTTGCCTAACGTTTGGTGGAAATCACCAGTCCTGAAATTGCAGATGCAAAACTTACCATGCACTGAGTATACATTATTTCTAATGTTTAGCTTATCTGAAGTCTCACCTCTTTAGGTCTATAACACTTTAACGAAGAGCTTGTACTAAAATGTATGGAAAAACTAATCCCTCTCGTCGTTAAAGGGTTAAGACGGTTGAGCTTCAGCTCCATTGAAAGGTTCACAATAGGTGCTATATAAATATAGGTATACAAGCATAATACATTATACATGCGTACATACATGTGTGTATAGTGTATACATACATTTGGGTGAAGAAAGCGATATTCTCATTGTCCATTGCTCTTTTATAGTGCAAGTACTTCTAAGAAATTTCTTGGTTAGTAAATGAGATGATTTATTTGATGTTTTGATGTTTCTTTGGGTCTTCAAGGACCATGCCAAATTGTTTAACATCCATCTGGAACTCTGGAATCATCTGAATGAGAAGGTTGAGGAGCTTAGGAAAATGTTTTCTGAAAAAAACCACAAATCTACTCTGAATGGCACATTTGCCTACCTCCACAAAGTCTGCAGTAAGTTTGTTAAATTTTGGCTATTGCCCTGAAGGTTGTTGAATAATTACTGGTATATAGACCTTAACTGTGACCACCCTCTATCAAATGACCACCCTCTGTCAAATGACCACCCTCTGTCAAATGACCACCCTCTATCAAATGACCACCCTCTATCAAATGACCACCCTCTATCAAATGACCACCCTCTGTCAAATGACCACCCTCTATCAAATGACCACCCTCTATCAAATGACCACCCTCTGTCAAATGACCACCCTCTATCAAATGACCACCCTCTGAGATCCAGTGTGTCAAATACGTTATCCTGTTTAGCTTTTGATATCTATCATGACTGAGGGCTTTTGAGGAAAGGAAGAGCAGATAAACATGAAGAGGTAGGCCTACTTATTTAACCAGATGACCCTCTTGTGATTTACTTATATTGCTATATTCATTCATACAGAGCAGTTGTTGAATGAACTGATGATGATAAACTCAATTAAGACTGGGATGAGACATAGAACCAAATGTATGAAATCGTTCCTGTTTCATTGTTTCTTTAACTTTTCGGTCAGCTTTCATGAGAGGCTGATTTTAACTTTTCACAACATCGTGCATTGACAATGACGTTGGCATCATGTCTGATCAGTGCAGATGTGTTCAGGTTTACATATCGACTTTGCTGCCATTTTAACCATGGTTGAATATATCTGCATTAAGTAGGCTGGTTTAATTTGCATGGCAGATTGATTTAGTTTTGCTGACAAATTTCATGTCTCTCGTATGGTCCTACATGTAGAACACATGAAGCCCACGTGGGAATAAAAGAGTCACTTGGGCTTCGTATGACATTTCTGTCGAGGTTCTTCATCTTGTAGCTATTGTTGATGTTTGACAGAAAACTATTCCTCATTCTCCGTGACCAGACCTTATGCCTATTGTCTTGAAATTAACTATGATGGACGAGAAATTCCTCAAAGTATCATCCCAGCATTTATATCGTTCAATCTCGCCAATAGGACAATCAAAGAAATACTTGATAAAGGTCCGTCTCTGACGCGGTCAGTCCGTATGGTACTAGACAATTCTAAGGAGCTTCGACGAGAGGTTCTGGTGGCCAGTCTTGGTCCAGGCATGGAAGATGCCCTTACAAACTGTCAAGAAAACTTGGAAACACTTGAGATCGTCCTGATGGGGGTGGATGAAATTGAGAGCAAGACGAAGAAGATATTTGAAGAATTCCTATCTTTCACGGCAAACTTTCATACTCTGAGTATCTGAGTGAGTTATTCCGGTCAGCCAGAACTAATAACTTTATAACTTTCTTCCATGACATGTTTCAGTTAGCTGTGGATAATTAACTCAAAAATTATTTCACACAACAGATAACTTATTTACTCAGTTTATCATATTTCTTGTTAAGTGAAATGCTTAAATGGAGATTGTAATGTGACTAATTATGTAACACCTTTCTGGGAGCCTCTTGTTGTCTCCTTATTTTGGTGCTTGGTCTTATGCACAGATTTTCTTTTATCAAATGATGCTTGTAAATGAAGTGAACCCGTGAACCTGTTCAGTATTAGTTTATAGTCATGCTATATATAAGCACAAAAGTGCTTGCATTATATATATGTAGCGGCCGTTGTTGGCTACTTCGTTGATAGATAACACTCATTAATTTAATATTTACTTTATTGTTAACTTGCAATTAACTACGTTGACTACAATAGTTAATATTCGATTCACCTACACGCACTCTCAATTCACTCACTACACACTGTTGTTGTTCCTACCACCGTTGTTCGTTCCTCGTTCTTCCCTTCTCTCTCCTCGTTTCCCAAAACATGCCTCTTAATACATAAGTGACTTGTGCTGATGATGATGATAGCTGAGCCTTCCTACCTACAGCTCGCATGCAACAGACACATTATGTGCACGACCGAATGAATGGATGACTGTATGTATGACCACTATATGACCATCCTTATAAAAAAAGGCCAATCACAGGCCACTCGGGACAGTTTCACCGTATTCGTGATACTAGTGCTACTAGTATCACGAATCAAAGATTGGATGCTATTAAGTCCCAGGTCACGGGTCATGATAAGATTTTGTCTGATATTGGTAAAGCGATGAGGGTGGATTTTAAGTTGTCATTACAACTAGCTTTTTACATGAGTGAAACTTTGTATAATTTTACATGTCTGGAAGCCAACTTGCAGAGTTTGTTGTTGTCTGTTGAGTCACTTATTGCTGGAAGGTTAGAGGCTACTATCTTGCATCAAGGAGATATTCGACGTGTTCTTGTCAAGCTTCATAAGCATTTGAAGTCTATGCGACTGCCTGTCCGGATTTTGGTTAGAGATCCCGCATATTTTTACCGGGTTAATACTCACATTGCCACTCTACAACGTAATATTCTTTACATTACCTTAAAAATTCCTCTCACTACTGTCAACTTTTCCATGGAATTATACAAGGTCACTGTTGTTGCCAAATCCATAAGTGCTGATAATCCACATGCTACTTTGATTGATCGCTTACCGAGTTATTTTGCAGTTGCTCCAGTCAGTAACACATTTGCGGTTTGGGATTCTTTGCCATTGTTGCAGGACGGGGATGCTTTTCGCATTGTTTCAAAGCATGATATTCAGTTGCGGACTGATTCAGAAGTGTGTATATTTGCTTTGTATGTGAATGACCCTGTTGCTATACGCAAGAATTGTGTACTTCTTCTTCTTAGCCGTAAGCCGTCATCGTTTGTGTATTTAACAGAGAATACTATGGCAATTGAAAAGGGGTTGTCTGATTTGATGCTGATTTGTCCTCAAGGACGGTCGCAAAAGGTTAATGCTTGCACTTCTTGTCATGTTTCTATTCCGGATGAATGTTCTATGGTAAACGAACAATATGTTTTTCCTGCTTCGTGTTCAGCGAGTGATCTACTTAATGCTAGTGAGTCAGTTGTACATACGTTTAATTTGGCGATTATTCAAGAGTTTTTTGTTCAGGAGGATTGGGCTCTGCTTAAGGCGGACACTACTGTCGCTGAACAGATTACGCTGCAGTTGCCTGTTTTCATTACTCATTCAAATGCTTCTCTGGTAGCTGAGGAACAGTTAGCTGAGGATTTTGCCACTGCAATGAATTCTGTTAAGGAAGGTCAGGCGATATTCAAGTCCAAGGATGATATTTTTCGGGAACAATTGGAAAATTTGAATAGTTTGGATTCGTCCTTTTACTCTGCATCCATATCTTTTCTTATGCGTGTGGGTTTATTTATAATTGTTCTCCTTGCTGTAGTAACGATTTATTTGGTGGTTCGTGTGCATCAATTGTCTATTATTGTGTTGACTTTGTCACGCCCTGTTCAAACTAATTCCGTTCCACCAGTTTGGATTTTTTCGCAGTCAACTGGGATTCCAACATCCCGGCCAATGATTTTATTTGAATATGCGGAATTTCCATGGTTTCAGATTACTGTTATCACGTTCCTTGTGGTTATGGGTTTGGTTCTGATTTTTCGGAAGGTTTATCGCCGTTGTTGCAAGTCGTCGGTTGTTCAGCCTGTGTGTTTAACCATGCATATTTTTAACACAGAAGCTAAAGTTGTTATTCCTTGGTATAAGTTGCGTTATGCATTAGGAGATTATGATGTTGTCGCTTTGAATGCTATTTCTAACATTAGTCTTTCTCGTCATTGTTCTGGTCGTCAGTTACGTTTCCAGTGGAATATTACAGCTTTACATAAACCTTCTCAGATTCGAGTGTTGTTGCCACAGTCCTTATCTATTTCTTACTGTTTGGCTCGAAAACTGGACACTATTATTGGCCCTAACAAACGTTATTCTGTTCAACTGTATATCTCTAGTTTGGAATTCAATGTTCCGCTTGAGTTGCAACAATAATCAGTGTTGTTGTTTACATTGAATTTCTGCTTGTTGATTGAACTATTCGTCGATTGGTTGCTATCGTTTAGTTCTAGTTGCTTATCTTGCTGACGTTTGTATTATTATGTTCTACTTGTTCGTATTGGGATGACGATTTTTATGGTTACATGGTTATATTTCGGTACTTTATATGGTTATAGTGTTGTGATCATAAATGGTTATATAGTGGTAGTTATGAGTATTGTGTTATATTACGTTAGTTTCTCATGTCGTGCTTACTATTTGATTGCTATTTCGATTGTTATTGTCACTGCTTCGATTCACCGCACGGGGTCTGATAGCATTATGGACTAATAGACTGCTTGACTAGATTTCTTGAATTGGACTTATGTGTTAGTATTCTTCACTGTTGGTTATTCGTTATTTTGTTGAGGGGTTTAACGGGAAAAACCCGTGGCTCGTGTTTTTTTTATAAGGATGGTCATATAGTGGTCATACATACAGTCATCCATTCATTCGGTCGTGCACATAATGTGTCTGTTGCATGCGAGCTGTAGGTAGGAAGGCTCAGCTATCATCATCATCAGCACAAGTCACTTATGTATTAAGAGGCATGTTTTGGGAAACGAGGAGAGAGAAGGGAAGAACGAGGAACGAACAACGGTGGTAGGAACAACAACAGTGTGTAGTGAGTGAATTGAGAGTGCGTGTAGGTGAATCGAATATTAACTATTGTAGTCAACGTAGTTAATTGCAAGTTAACAATAAAGTAAATATTAAATTAATGAGTGTTATCTATCAACGAAGTAGCCAACAACGGCCGCTACATATATGTAATTGTATATATATATATATATATATATATATATATATATATATATATATATATATATATATATATATATATATATATATATACAGTTTTGAGAGGTACTTTGAAGACCTATGAAAAGACCCTGATACATACACACATATATAATACAATGTCACACATACATATATATTTATATATATTATAGTGTACATGTATATACATGATTCAATTGAAGGTTCAAAATGAAGATCTGCCACTTACAAGACTCTTGCATATCATTGCATGGTGCTGAATGGTGCTTACGTATCCTGTACATGAATTTTAATCCACTAGTCTTTACTTTATCTGCTTATACTAATAAGTTGAATTAAATTGGTAAATTAAATCATAAAGTGCACATGATGTTGCTTTGTCCAGTTTTCTTTAGAATAGTTGATGTCTTGGCATTCTTTCAAATGAACTATTTTGTTTTAGGAGAGAGGCTGGGACTAATTCTTAATCATCAATCTACTATTTAGTTTTACATCATGTAATTTGTGGAATTTTATAGGCACAAAAGCTCATGCTGCACACACACACACACACACACACACACACACACACACACACACACACACACACACACACACACACACACACACACACACACACACACACACACACACACACACACACACACACACACACACACACACACACACACACACACACACATTTGTGAAGTACATAAAGGTGCTACAAAACTTCCTTCATAAATACATACATACATACAAAATACACACACACATTGTAGATACATATGTACATACACACGTACACACATACATACATGTATACTTGCATGTTTTGGCCTATAAAGTATGCTTAGGTCTGTGATGCATGTATAGTAAAATGATTACTAAGAATGCTAGTTTTTGATAAATTGTTTATATGGAAATTCTAGATTCTTGCTAAAGGCTTTAAATTGGAATACCAAAGCTTCATGTATTAAGTATTTTTATCAAGTCATGTAGTCTGTGTTTACGTATACAGTATGTCATTTTAGTCCTTTATATTCTACCAATTCTAGAGATTTGGGCACATAGGAGAGCACACAAGCAGATCGCAGTTACTGTTTATGTTTTTGTTTATATTTGCTTATTAAGTAGAACAGGCACTGGCGGTGATTTTGTTTGGCAGGTGGGGGGACACGGGACACTTTTGAACTGATCTGGTAAAAAAAGAGGTGAAAATATTTGTTGACTTTTTTGGTGTTTCTTCAAAATTTTGGGGGACAACTGCATACTGTGTTCCCCCCACCCACTGTTAAAGATGTGGGGTCTTGTCTCCCTTGAGCTTAGTATGAGTTGGCAAATAACATATGGGAAATAAAGTTTCATCAGTCTTTATCAGGGAGGTTAAAGTTATTGGCCACTGGTACAAAGCCAGGCAATGCAGAAAATGAATTATAAATGACCAATTTGGATAAACAAGAGCTAATTTGTTTGCTTGTATTCATTGTATGCCAGTTCCAAAAGTTAGGTCTATGTATGTTAGACTCTATTTCTAAGTGCACTTGAAATATATTGTTTTTGTGATCTGTGTTTACTTTATTCAAAATGCACCGCAGTCTGGGCACTTTTACTAGAATCCATAATAAACTGAATGACACTTGCTGAATTTATCACTGTGCATGAAAATATGTACATTGTACAAGTTGTTTAACACAATGTATAGAATCATCGTGACAATTGGATGCAAATAATAAGACATGTTAGATTTTTGTTTTGGTTAAAGTTCCATGGTTTATGCGCATAGCACTGCGACGAACGTGGCTTTTGCTGCAGCGTAAGCAAACATGTAGTTGAGCTCAAGGGGAGTAAGGGGTCTTTAGGTTTGATATATAGTGGACACTGGACACCATTGTTGCCAGTGTTCAGTTCCAAGTCTCTGTGATCGCCGCCCTGCTCCTTCCAGGCGCAGCTCCACCTAAGTTATCTTCTGTCTCCACAGCACACGCTGCCAGCTTCAGACCCTCCGTCGAGCAACGGGTTACGTTAACAATATAATTAACATACGTCGAACACAGGCCCCAAATACACTCAACTGCGTACAAACCAAAGCACAAAATGTACTATCTCTCACAGGTATACATATTAACTTCCAAGTGTAGGCCTACCCGTGGTATGACTTAAATATCAAGACTAGGCCCAACAGTCAACATAACATTTCTCAAACTTCGCTTGGGCATATACCTTCATTATAGGCTTTATAAATGCAAGAAACATTTTATAATGTTCGTACGTAGGCCTAACTAGCGAATAAAAAGACCTGCACACTGTAAAGTAAACACCGACGCCCGAAACTTCGAGTAGCCTATAACAGTCCACTTCATGTAGGCCTAGGCTTATATATATGCAGTAGTCTATACAACAGTTAGGCCTACACCTACGAAGGGGAAGGTAAGGCACGGTAAAGAGCTTCTCCGCTTCTCCAGCCCCCTTAATTCCATGGGCGTCGGAAGGAATTTTTGTAGACAGGGACAACATTTTTGTAGGGGGCAAAAATTTTTTGGGGCTAGCAGCAGTGGCGTAGATAGCTTTTCATGGACCTGGGTGCAGAGGGTCCCGCATGGGCCTCAGTTTTACCCTGTAAGGCCTGTAGCCTTGAGTTCTTACCAATATTGTGGGCCCCTGGAGTCTGATAGTAAAAATGAGCAAAAAACTCGGAACAAATTATTCGAAGCTAGGCCTACTCATTTTAATACACAAATACACAACTTTCGCACATGTTTGGGCCCCTATTGGAGTTTCCATTAATAATAGACGAATGCTGATTCTTTCATGGGCGTCCGCAGGAATTTTTCTAGCGAGGGCAAAATTTTCTAGGGGACATTTCTGTAGGGGGAGCAAAATGACGTTTTTGCAAGCAATTCATGAACACAGAACATGTGACAACTTTAAAAATAAATAATGGTCAAGGACTAACCTAAATAATTAATTGTTTTTATGCATTGAAAATCATGTTGGGACTGTTGTAATAATCATAATAATCAACAGATTTTTATTTTTATGAAATATTGGCAAAATCTAAGGGGAATGTCCCCTTGCTCTCTGGACGCCTATTGATTCGTTGAAGATAACGTTTTATATATATATATATATATATATATATATATATATATATATATATATATATATATATATATATATATATATATATATATATATATATATATATATATATATATATATCCTTTTGTTGTGATTATTTGGTCCCAGCGGCGTAGCTAGGATATTTTGCGTCCGGGAACAAACTATGAATTTGGCGCCCCCGCCCCCGTTTGATTTATTTCAAATTTTTTAAATACATCGAGTGACAATAATTGTCGTTTCATATTGTATTTTATATTGTATTTTTCATATTTTATTTAATTAAAATTAAAATTATTTTAATTTTATTTAAATAAAATATGAAAAAAATCAGATAGTAGGCCCTATATGGTGCCCCTTAGTGCTCAATGGGCAGCCAAAATCATATCTGACAACTGGTTTGTAGCCTAAGTAATGAGAATATACCATAGAAATATTTGAGGCGCCAAAATTAAAGCTTACAACTTCATTTGGGATAAATTAGTTAAAACTGCATCAAAATTAAGAGTAAATTATTTATTTCAACCCTCATTTTGCGCCCCTTCCCTTGGTGCCCGGAGACACATGTACCTACCTCTGCACCCTTATAGCTACGCCTCTGTGTGGTGCTGGGGTCCAGTTTTATTGAACAGGGCTACCACATTTGTTGATCCGGCCCTGCATTAAGTGGTTTTTCGCATTGAAAATCGTGTTGATACTGTTGTAATGATCATAATAAAAAAAATATTTTATATTTGTAAAATATGCGCAAAATCCGGGGGGAGCAAATAGCCCCTTTTATATTTGTAAAATATACGCAAAATCCGGGGGGAGCAAATAGCCCCCTTTCACCTCCGGACGCCCTGGATCGCTCCTCTTTGGACACGGAAACTTCCTTCGACTTCCTCCTAGTGAATCCTTCAGTTCGCTCTGTCCTTCAGCGACTGACTTAAAGACTTCCGGTCTACTCGACTTTCCTTCGTTTCACCATGCACAATCGTTCACACTTCACACGAAGCCTATGTGAGGCATGCTGGTCCCCAGGTAAAGCTTATAATAAATAAAGATCATTTTGTGACGCGTGCCTGACGTAGGCCTACTGCACGTAACAAATTGCTTTCCAAGGCCAACTGGCCTCTCTTCGATGAGTTCGATCCTTGGGTCCACTAACTCATCTACTCTACCTGAAGGAACTAACTGTTCACCATCGTCTAACTGCATCTATGTATTCGCATGCTGATGATCAGTGGCAGCGATCTTGTCTGAGAGGTGAGGGGGGGGGGACAAAGTCGGCCATAGTCTGGTCGATGACCTTTTTTTTAGGAATTCATCTCCCCAAAAAATTTGTTAAACATAATCTTCCTGACTTTTGTACAAATTCATCTCTCAAAAAAGTTGATGACCTTTTTTAGTCATGACCCTCTTTTTAGTACTTTTGCCCCGACCAAATTACAAAGTTACATAAAATCCACCATGGTCTGGTTGCCAAAAAATTTCATTTCATTTAAAAAAATACCTTACAAATAACTCACTACCTTTTATTAGCTATTGGTCTCCAAACATTTTCTCCTTCTTCACATTATTTTTTGGGGGGACACTTCTGCTCCAAACAACTTTTCAGGTCAAAAAAGGCACTAAAAACTCATTTTCGCCCTCACACACTATTGCATTTATTGACCTTTTTTTGTGTTTCTTCAAAATTGGGGGGGTCCGATGCATGGCGTGTCCCCCCACTCTTAAAGGTGGGGGTCTTGTCCCCTGCGACCCCCCCAGGATCGCCGCCCATGCTGATGATATTCAAGTGTACATGTATAATTGTATATCAGATCGCAAGCTGCGGAAACGCATAGGCCTACAACCGAAGATTTACCGATTGCAATGCCTGCATTCAGAACTGCATGACCACCAAATGTCTTAAAATAAATACGGAAAGACACGGGTCATTTGAACTGACATTAAATATCAACTGACCATGGTTACTGGGTTACTGTCAGTAAGCTCCAGCTTCAACAGATGTCTGCTCCTTATTGTAATGCACTACCTGACCTGTGAGTTATCCCCTCCCACCCCCCCACCCCCCCATTTTCGATGTCGAGCTGACAATAAAAGACGTACCATGTGGTCAAACAGCTCAAACTGTGTCTCTCATGCCATTATCAGCTGTGACTGATCCAATCGCCGCTGACATTTGAAGCAAGAAAGAGCCTAGAGCAAGCCTTGATCAGCCGCCACCGCCGTGACTAACGACGAGCATGTAGGCCTACTAAAAGTGACTGGGAAATCAATGCAAAAGGAGCTTCTGAAGAAACTAAATGCAGCCCAACATTCAGATCCAGAACACGGAAATTTTTATCACGCGCCATCTGGGTTTTCAAGCTGACCACAAATTAGACGACCAGATGCGGAACGGACTAGGAAAGATCCTTAACATCGAGCTCAGCGACATGCAATGGAAACAGGCAAGTCTTCCGATCAGGGACGGCGGACTCGGGATCAGACGGGTTTCGATGCTGGCATCTTCAGCATACTTAGCGTCAGCTGCATCGACCCGGTCTCTCGTGGGCGCCGTCCTGGATGTCGAGGATTGGAGCGACACTTTCAAGGATGAAATCTTGGAGGCCCGCAAATCAACGCTCCCGGGCGGAGAGGAACCTATCTTGACAAGTCAGAGGGCCTGGGACAGACCTTTGATAGACCTCGACAAGGCTGTACTTTGGTCCTGCAACACTGACCCACTTAACCGGGCAAGGCTGGGCGCGGTGACTTCGCCGCATGCCGGAGACTGGCTCTCGACCATTCCAGTGGCCTCATGCGGGTTGGGTCTGAGCAATGAGGCCGTACGAGTGGCGATTGGCCTCCGCCTCGGATTGGACCTCTGTGCGCCGCATCAGTGCCAATGCGGAGAGATGGTCGACCCTGGAGGACACCACGGATTGGTTTGTAGACGGTCGACGGGGAGAGCGGCCCGTCACTCTGCCGTGAATGATATCATCTGGAGGGCCCTCATGAAGGCGGATATCCCTAGCGCGAAGGAACCGCAGGGTCTGTCCCGCAGTGATGGCAAAAGACCGGATGGTGCGACTCTAGTGCCTTGGGCCAGGGGCAGGTACGTCACGTGGGATGCGACAACCATCCACACATGTGCGGCCTCCTACATCCACCTGACGTCGGTAATGCCGGGTGGGGCGGCCGAACACGCGGCGGACAGGAAACGCACCAAATATGCATCGCTGCCCGCTACTCACGATTTTGTTCCGGTGGCCCTGGAATCGCTGGGCCCCGTCAACCACTCTGGCCGGGAGTTTTTAATGGAGCTGGGGCGCCGCATGACAGCCGCCTCCGGCAACCCCATGGAGACCAAGCACCTTTTTCAACGTTTGTCCATATGCACACAGCGATTTAACGCCGTAGCCTTCAGGGGCACGTTTGCACAACTGCCCTGGGACGAGGACCACTAACTCCTGCACGATGATAGTTTCTAAGAGCCTGAGGGATTCTTTTTACCTCGGGCGATAAAAAAAAAATAAAAAAAAATAATAATAATAACCTGGCAGCTTTAGAGGCCTCGATAACAACAGATTACCACCAGGCCAGGCTTAGGGCAGTCGCCTCACCGCATGCAGGTGATTGGCTTCTAGCGCTCCCCATAAGTGCTTGTGGACTGAGGCTAAATGAAGAGGCAGTCCGTATTGCAACAGGACTGCGCATCGGGGCCGATTTATGTGCTCCTCACGAACGCCCTTGCGGAGCGACGGTCCAAGAGGACGGCTCACATGGGATGTCATGTAGCCTCGGGCCAGGTCGCACTGCCAGACACGCGCTACTATATGACATCATTTGGCGTGGCCTCACCAAAGCTGGCTTTCCAGCAACAAAGGAGCCAACTGGACTTGTCAGGTCTGATGGGAGACGTCCTAATGGTGTAACTCTTATCCCATGGGAGGGTGGTAAATGCCTTGCCTGGGACGCCACTGTTATTGACACCCTGGCAGATTCATACCGCACCAGATCAGCGGAGGTTGCGGGTGCTGCTGCCGAAATAGCAGCAGCTGATAGAAAAACATCTAAATATACTGCCATTTTGTCATCATATTGCTTTGTGCCTTTGGCCTTTGAAACTCTGGGTCCAATAAACCAGGAAGGCCTCGCACTGGTCAACCTCCTCGGCTATCGCCTGGCCCAAATATCAGGAGACAACAGAGAGACTACGTTTCTTTATCAGCGCTTATCTATGGCAGTACAACGCTTCAATGCTGTCGCTTTTGTTGGCACCTTTTGCACTGATAAAACCATCTGCGAAGATTAGCCATTCCAGAACAATGCCCCCTAATTTTTGAACTCCCGAGGGATCATATGTACCTCGGGTAAAAAATATAATAATACCCCGAGAGGGCCGAGAGACTAGCTTTCTGTTTCAGCGTCTCTCAGTAACAATTCAACGCTTTAATGCTGTGGCGTTCAGCGGTTCCTTTGCCAAAGCTCTAACCGACACGGATGAGGTGTAGCCGTTCCAGAAACATAACACTTTTAATTTATAAGACCTTGGGGGAATGAAGTACCTCAGGGCAAAAAAAAATAATAATGATAATAATAATAACACGGACAATTTCTATAGAGCCGTAACGCGACCATGCCGCTACAAGGGCGCTGTACAAACACCACCTACAGCCTAACATAACATCCGGTCCTTGGAGAAGAGGTGACGCTTGAGCCTGGACTTGAATGCCTCGACTGATGGCGCAGAACGGAACTCGGGTGGATGGCCGTTCCAGCAACGCGGTCCAGCGACGGAGAAGGCCCGGTCCCCGAATTTTGTCTTCGTCCGAGCAACAAACAGGTCTCCTGCATTTGGTTACATTATCTTGCACTTTACAAATCGACCGATGATGATGATGATGATGATGATCATCATCATCATCATGGGCGACCTCAAATTAATTGGATGCACACCCCTCCTGTCCTCTCTCATCCTACTCGTCCTCTGTCAGCTGCGCGTAGTCATACACTGAAAATGACTCAGAGTGACTCATTAGGGGCCATCCATATATTACGTACACAAAAATCCCGGAAAATTGGACCCCCTCCCCCCCTGTTCGCAAGCGTACTTTCTTCCACCCCCCCCCTGAGTACGTACGTTTGACGCACCCCGCCCCCCGATGACCAGCTGCAGAAAGTGTCTCCAGGCTGCACTTTACGCCAGATTATTGAAGGGCCAATATAGACAAATTATAGGTGTCGTTCACAGCACTGAATAACTGCACGTGGCTTTTATGGCGCCGTAACAAAAGCGCGCAGGACAAAAGCGCGCCGACAAAAGCGCGCCGACAAAAGCGCGCCGACATATGCGCGCATGGAAAACAATCCCGACAAATGCGCGCACGACAAAAGCGCGCAAATCTAGAAAATTAATTTAGAAATTTAGGAAATTAATTGTTTGTTAATTGTCAATAACGTACAGCCTAACTACCTTCATAGGTAGGCTACCCATCAGAAGTAGGTATACAGGCTACAACCATAGACCCGATCGTGTTGTCGACAACCTGCCACGCACGAACAATTCAGTGGAAGCCTGGCATCGCTCTTTCCAACAGACCGTCGATTGTCACCATCCGTCTGTTTATAAACTTGTGGACCACTTCCGACAAGAACAAGACCATTACGAATTGAAGATCGCGTGGTATCGTTCGGGATTTCGACATCCGGAGGCATCAAAGTGTAAATACGTTCGTTTAAATCGACGTTTGCAGGCTTTGGCTCCAACATATGGAACAGTTCCACTGGACGAGTACTTGCGTGGGGTCGCACAAAACGTTGACTTACAAACTTGTTTTATTTTACAAATAAATAACATTACACGGTTATTTCTAGTATATTTAGTATAGGCCTACTATCAAACGTCTGCTTTCCGTTACACGATTATTTCAAGTATATTTTTCACGGTTACTTCTAGTATATTTAGTATAGTTTATCCTATTAAACTACTATCAAACAACTAATGTTTTTAATTGTGTAGTCAGACAACTAATGTTTTCATAATGTCTAGCCCTTGCGCGATTTTGTCGGCGCGCATTTGTCCTGAACGCTTTTGTTACCGCGCGCATTTGTCGGCGCGCTTTTGTCGGCGCGCTTTTGTCCTGCGCGCTTTTGTCGGGTTACCGGCTTTTATATAATGTAATAAAATGCCATGGGACGACTATAGGATAATACAGAGTTATAAATAGGCTAATGTGGACGTCATAATTAGAAATTTATTTTGGGTACGTACACATTTTGTTACCCCCCTCCCCCCCGTTCGCACCCGTACGCAAAATCGCCAAAATCCGACCCCCCTCCCCCCTAAGTGCGTACGTAATATGTGGATGGCCCCTTAGAAGACATTCAATTTAGATAACATCTATTGTTTTAACATGCCGTATTGTCCTTTACCAAAAATATCGATGTCATGCCTATTCCTTGCGTGGATTTGATTTGGTAGGTGGTCGCACGTGCGTCCAATGCGTCACGCTTCGGGCGCCCTTGATGATGATGATGATGATGATGATGATGATGATGATGATGATGATGATGATGATGATGATGATGATGATGATGATGATGATGATGATGATGATGATGATGATGATGATGATGATGATGATGATGATGATAATAATAATAATAATAATAATAATAATAATAATAATTTTTTGGCTTCAGCCGCAAGCACTCTCTCAGTCCAGTCCCTCATCTTGGGCGTGGCCTCGAATACCGATGACGCTGCCAACACGTCTGCACTATCTGACTGGCTGCAGATCGTTGGAACTTGGGACCCAACGAACCTCCCTGGCAACAAACAGTCACAATGGGACAAGCCGCTGCTCCTCGGGGTGACATCGTCTGTCGACGCGAATCTGCACAGCCCCTACGATCAGGCACGCCTAAAGGCCATAACGACCTCACACGCCTCTGACTGGTTACATGCTCTCCCTCTCACCGCATTCGGCCTCAGGCTGAGCGACGAGGCCGTGCGCGTGGCGGTCGGCCTGCGGTTGGGCGCAGTCATTTGTGAACCACACACTTGCGCATGCGGCGCCCCCGTCTCAGCAAGGGGATCGCACGGCCTCTCGTGTTCGCTCGGTTTCGGTCGACAAGCCAGACATAGCGCCATCAATGACCTTATTCACCGCACTCTTAATAGAGCGGGTACCCCGGCGATCAAAGAACCATCAGGACTGACCAGATCCGACGGAAAAAGGCCGGACGGCCAGACTCTGATCCCTTGGAGTGGCGGACGCCCTCTGATATGGGACGCGACCGTGGTGGATACGGTAGCCGCTTCATATCTTCCCGAGACAGCGATCACGGCCGGAGGAGCAGCAGAAAGGGCGGCCACAAGGAAGCACGCCAAATATTTAGAACTAGAAACGAGATACACCTTCGTGCCGATCGCCGTGGAGACATTGGGCCCTACAAACAAAGAAGGTCTCGCCTTCGTTTCTGAAATCGGCCGCCGATTGACGGCAATCACTGGCGAGGCCCGCGAGACAACCTTTCTCTTCCAGAACATTTCAATAACAATTCAACGATTCAATGCCGTTGCATTCCAGGGCACCTTGTCAGGACTACCCGGGATCGAGGACCAGCGGGCCCATCCAAGCTGGACCTAACTATACAATCTTGAAGAAAACGTTGCAAAATCGAGATAATAATAATAATAATAATAAATATTAATAATTCATAATAATAATAATAATAATAATAATAGTAATAATGATTATGATAACGATTATGATAATGATAATGATTATACATATATATAATATAATTAATAGCAATAATTATAGTAATAATAGTAGTAGTAGTAATAATAATAATAATAATAATATATTGTAATAATGATTATCATGAGGTTTTTGGAATCCTGAGAGATTTCATGTACCTCAGGTAAAAAAATAGTAATAATAATTATAATACATCATCGTCATCTTCATTGAAAGATGCTGACGGCTTATCTTTTTGTCATCTCATTAGTAGCTATAGGCTACTTTAGCCCATTTGCAGTACATTTTCTTACATTATATTGCACTTAAAATAATACATCATCATCATCATCATCATCATCATTGTCAACCCAATCCTTCCGTTGACAATCCTTCTGATTAAATCCTTGTTCTCTTCGTACTTAACGCCTATTTAACGTTCACCTTTTGAGCACTAATTCTACGTATAAGTATAACCTGAATTAATCAGCAACACAGTTTAATATCTTTTCAGTTTAATAAGAAACAAACAGACAGAACTCAATTCGATTACAACTCAACTAGTCAGCCACACTACTACAGCGAACACACTCGAATTCAAACTTCTCTAGTCAGCATAATTCTTCGCGCCTCTTGACACACCTGTCTTCTGTGCGCATAAGCAAAATCTAATAATATACATATAGCGCGCCGCTGCCGATATCGGCCGGACGCGCGTGTCACTAAGACTAAACGTTATACATCTATCATATATACATATACACGTGAAACTAAAGTAAGCGCACTAAATATATACGCTAAATATCTCGCACTGCAAAACTGTACACAAAACTCAGTTCACATTACCTCCTTCCTTTTTCTGGAATTGAGCAAATTAAATTTCAAAATTTGCGAAATTACCAAAATACATGAAACATATATATATCTAACTAATTAATAAACAGTCTTACGATTACTTATAACCTTGACAAACAATCAGCAATAATATTCAATCTGCCCTTCTTGTACTTCACCTCAACATCAAAAGTTTGTAAGGCTAACGCCCAACGCACAAGTTTAGCAGACTTAGACATTGACTCAGTCAAATATGTAAGAGGATTGTGATCAGTAAAAATGAAAATTTTTGATCCAATTATAATTTCTTTTAACTTGTTTAGAGCCCAAACAATAGCATAGGCTTCCTTTTCCACAGTAGCCCATCTCTTCTGGGTATCAGTTAATTTCTGACTGATAAATGATAGGCCTACAGGGCGTTCTATTCCCTTGTCGTCCATCTGTGTTAAAACAGCACCGACTGCAAAGTCACTACTATCGCAGTACAAATTGAATGGTTTTCCCACTTCAAAAACATATAACACTACTTTGGATCGCACAGCCTCTTTAAGTAAATCAAATGCTTGCTGATGTTCAACAGTCCAATCAATCTTATCAGAAACACGTTTACTAGTTAAATCAGATAAAGGTTTCGCAATCTGTGCAAAGTCCTTAATAAACTGTCTGTAATAATTAAAAAATCCAAGCAGTTGCTTAACTTGCTTCTTAGTTTCTGGGATCTTCAAATTAGTCAAACTTTCAATTCTGTCTGGATTCATCTTTATCTTACCAGACCCAACCACATGACCGATAAACCTCACCTCACTCTTACCAAATATGCATTTTTTCAAATTCAAAGTAACGTTATGCAATCTCATTTGCATCAAAAATGCATCTAGATGCTGCAAGTGAACTTTCCAACTGTCAGAATGCACAGCAATGTCATCAACATACGGTTCTGCAAAGTCACTTATAGGCTGTAAAACTAAATTTATCGCCTTAACAAAAGTTCGGCCTGAATTTATCATTCCAAAAGGAACACGAGTAAATTCATACAGTCCATTATGTGTTACAAAAGCTGTCTTCCATTGATCAGATTGTTTTACAGGACAAGTCCAATAAGCACTTCGACAGTCCAAAATAGAAATCACATTAGACTTTTCAACTTTGTTCAAAACGTCTCTGACAATCGGCATAGGATATTTACAATCCACTGTGAATGAGTTAATGTATCTGTAGTCACAGGCAAGTCTTAAAGATCCGTCTTTCTTTTTAACAATAACCAAAGGGCTTGCCATTCTGCTCGATGATGGTTTGATAATGTTTGTTTTTAACATTTCTTTGATCTGACGTTCCACTTCTGATCGATAAATCAAAGGAATTCGATATGCTGCAAATTCCTTTTCACGAAATCCTGGTTTTAGTTCAATTTCATGTTCAACCAATGTACATAATCCGGGTTTTTCTGAAAATCTGTCACAGTATTTGTTCAAAACTTTCAACAACTGTTCTTGCTGAGTTACTGTCAAATGGCTAATTTGTTCAGGATCGAGGTTAAGTGAATTCTTGTCATCTTGAATCTCATTCCTCATTGGTAATTCAACCACTGAACCAAAATCTTCATCTTCTTCAACGATTAGACCACAACTTAATGCTCGAGTAACATATTTTCTGATCTTGTTGGCGTGAATTATTTTTCGACCATTTTCACCCATATCGACTAAATAAGAGTACTTTGATCTTCGATGTATGATCGTACATGGACCATGCCATCGAGAAATAAGTTTGTTCGTTGACGTTGGATACAAAACTATGACTTTCTCACCAGCTTCAAATTCTTTGTGCTTTGCTCTCTTGTTATACTGATTCGTGTATTGTAATTGCTTTTCTCGAGAGTAGGATTCTGCAAACAATAATGCTTTCTCCATATTTTCCTTGAGTTCTTTTAAATACTTTTCTGGTTTAACTCCAACATGAGGTGGTAAGTTTATTTCTCTAGTCCAACTCTCTTTTAATATTGCCAATGGTCCTCTCGGAATTTTCCCATAGACAAGCATATATGGTGATACTCCAGTAGTTGCATTCGGCACTTCTCGTAATACCCACACTGTGAAAGGAATTATCTTGTGCCATTTCCTCGGGTTGTCTATTATCACATGATGGATCATCTTTTTAAATGTCTGATTCCATCTTTCTACTAATCCAGCAGCCTCTGGGTGTCCTGGTGTGTCGAATCGTGGACTACAGCCCATTAAATTGAGAAATTCTCTTGTCAAACTGGCTGTGAAGTTCGTTCCTTGATCACTGGTGATCACGGACGGCACACCAACGTTCATGAACAGTTCCGTCAACGCTTCACACACAGCCTTCGCTGTCAGCGATTTCAATAAGAAGATTGTAGGCCATCTGGTGCACGAGTCCACAATGCATAAACAATACTTGTGACCTGCAGCAGATACTGGATCGATCGGGCCAACGAGGTCCATCGTCATTCTCCTGAAGGCGACCTCTTCTCTTGAGACAGGAGTGATAGGCACTCTATCCATCACCAGACTCCTTGCCTTTAATTGACATTTCTCACAAGACTTACAAAATTTCACAATGTCTCTTCTCATCTTTGGCCATACAAAAGACAACTTTATTCGTTCTCTTGTTTTCTCTTCTCCTAGATGTCCTCCAAATACCGATTCATGCGCCAATTCCATCACTTTAATTCGTCTCTCTTTTGGTAACACTAGTTGATATATCGTCTGGTCTAATATCTGATATTTCTTATGCAATAAACCGTTGATCACACAGAATTCAGATTCTTTCTCTTGTGCTAACTTCCACCACGGCTTCAACGATTCATCCTTTCTCTGTTGCTCTTCGAACTTCTTCGAATCGGCAATCTGCACCTTTTGTTCTTCGTCCATCTCTTCATCTCTATACAAGTCTCCTATCCCCACATCACATTCATTGTCTTCTTCAGTTTCATTTAATGTGCCATTCTCGCATGCAGCCATCTCTTGCTCGTTCATCTCTGATGTTATACCATCTCGCGATAAGCTTCGTTGCTCATTACTGTCGTTTTCCTCATCACTTGAACTTTCAGTTTCACTCTTCTCATCAACATCTACCATTTCCTGTTTCCGACTCTGCGCTCTCGTCATTACATTTGCTTGTACACTCACATCTCCTTGTATCGTTTTAACTTTCATCTGTGGTACGGCTTTTAATTCGGCAATTATCTCTGGATGCAACAAGAATCTTTCTGTACTGCCCATCTTTGCAATACTAGCACACATCAAAGTGACATAAGGTGTAAGTGAACACTGGATTTTACGCGGAAATCCCTCTTCTTCCACGTCACTACCACACAGTCTAACATCGACTTTCACTAACTTCGCAGGAATGGCATCTCCTGCCACACATTGCAAATTCACTTTTCCAATTTGTTCCACCTTCATGCCTTCCAGTAATTCTTCACTAATCACCGGAATCTCTGCTCCCGAGTCGCTCAGTGCTTTGACTTTCACTGGCTCTTTACCGTCTACTGCACGAATTTCAACCTCGACATATTGCAAGAACGATTTCTTCAATATTCGACTGTCATCTTTTCCTATGACTTCTCTCTGAATTTCAGCATCCAATAGAATTTCTTTTTGAATACCACATTTCATTACTGACTTTACTTCAGTCTCATGGTTTTCTTGACTCGCGGTTTGATTATCTGTATCACTAACCACTTGAATCAAATTCACCCTTGTGTGTTCTTGATTTCTGCTAGAACTAGCTGCTGCCACTGGAACTGGACAAAATTTAACCAAATGTTTATCTGAACCACAGTTGTGACAACGCTTCACCACTGTATGGTATGGTTGTGAAATACCTCGTTGTTCATTTCCTTCATATCTCTTATACTGCGTAAACGATGTGTTGCCTTCCCTCTTGGCGAACGGCGCTGACGATTTGTTAAATCCCTGACGACCAAACGTCACTTCTCTGGTCTCATTGGGTACAGGGACATTAGCCTTGACTTCTTTACCTTTGAACTGACTCCCTGTTTCTGGATTACTTTTCCACTTTCCACTCTGGCTTTGGTTTACGGAACGTTGAGAAGGATAACTGTTTATATTTGGGATCGCAAACCCAATTCGATTGTTTACATGAATGTCTGCTAGGTCTGCCACTGCACTAGCTTGGAGACAGTCAGTTCCTTCCTTCGACAATACAAACTGTAGTGGACCTGGCGGTAAACATTCTTTTAGCTTATCCGCTACCAGCAAATCAAAGAGCGTATCATACTCTCTGTTCACGTTTCGACTTCTCACGTAATAGTTTAGCAAGTTCTTCAGTCTTGCCGTAAACATCGTATAAGTCTCTTCTGTTGTCTTCTTAGCATCCACAAATCTGGCTCTGTATTCTCTCGAAGTCAATTTAAATTCTTTTAATAAGTGCTGCTTGACTTTATCGTAATTGTCTAGATCATCGAATGACAATCTGTTCAGAACAGTTCGAGCTTTCGGCGTCATCAATGGTAGTAATAATTTAACCCAAAACGGCTTCTCCACAGCAAAGCTACGAAACGCGTTCTCGACTGTTTCAAAATATAATGGCACCTTCATCATATCAGTTGGCATTTGAGGCAATACATGCTTCATTGCATCACCTATTTTCTTAATTTTTGACACCAAAGTTTCACTTTCTTGCTGTTTCCTTCTTTCAGCTTCCCGTTCTTCTCTCATTTGCGTTTCTTTCAATGTCAATTTTGATTTCTCCAGTTTCAGACGTTCTTGTCTTTCTGTCTCTGCCTTTTCCAAACTTTCTTTCTGAAATTTGAGTTCTTCTTGTCTTATCTGTTCTGCGCGTTCTAACTCTAACGTTCGCGCTTTTTCTTTTTCTTCTTCACGCATTCTCTTTGCTTCAATCTGTTGCTGACGAACCTCTTCATCACTTTTTCTAGCTCTTTCAAATTCAATCATCTGCTCCAGTCTTCTTCTTTCAGCATCTTCCCTATCTCTTTTCAACTGTTCTAACTGAATCTCAAACTGATTCTTTTGCAATTCAAGTTCTGCCTTACGCACTTGTTCTGCTTTATCTTCTCTCTCTCTTTGCAGACGCAATTCCTCTTGCCTTGCAAGTTCCGCTTTCTCTTCTTTCTCTCGCTGCAAGCGCAATTCTTTCTCTTCTTTCTCTCTCTGCAAACGTTCTGCTTTCTCTTCTTTCTCTCTCTGCAAGCGCAATTCGTCTTGTCTTACACGTTCTGCTTCTTGTCTCAGCTCTTTCTCTTCCTGTCTACGTTTATCCTCTCTTTCTTTCTCTTCTTGTCTTCGTCTCTCCTCTTTTTCTTTCTCTTCTTGTCTCCGTTTCTCCTCCCTATCTTCTTTCATCATCATCCACTGCATCAACATCTCCATAGACATAGGCGCAGGAGGTTTTTCAATAGCCTTTTCGACGGCACCGCCAACGGCACCTTCTTCTTCGACTTCTTCTTTCACCCACACTTCAGCGAGTTCCTGTATCATGTCACCACGTGACATACCTTCTAATTGTTCTTCTTTAAAACCGGCTTTCAACAAACGCTGTTTTAGCCTTTCCGTAGACATCTTCTTAATATCTGCTTGTCTTTCAGCACTTAGTTTCTCCATCTTACTTGTTTACTTTGGTGATTTCTCTTTTCAAAGAAGTCACGGTTTTTCTTGTTGTGTGAATCGATAAACAAACGGGATTTCTTTTATATTTGTTCGTGGAAAACAACGAAATTTTTATACCGTTTCTCGTGTTCCACCGTCGTTGATATCGAAGACACGTCACACAGCAACAACGCGTAAATTCTTTTAACACCGTTGTAAATTCTTTTATCACCGTCGTAGATTCTTTTATCCGCCGAAAGAGGTGATAACGTGAATTTTAATCCACTGAGTTTATATCCACCGTGAGTATTTATTCCACCGTGAGTATATATTCCACCGTGAGTATTTATCCACCGTGAGTATTTATCCACCGTGAGTTATTTATCCACCGTGAGTTCTTATCCATCCCGCCGCTGCCACCAATAATGTCAACCCAATCCTTCCGTTGACAATCCTTCTGATTAAATCCTTGTTCTCTTCGTACTTAACGCCTATTTAACGTTCACCTTTTGAGCACTAATTCTACGTATAAGTATAACCTGAATTAATCAGCAACACAGTTTAATATCTTTTCAGTTTAATAAGAAACAAACAGACAGAACTCAATTCGATTACAACTCAACTAGTCAGCCACACTACTACAGCGAACACACTCGAATTCAAACTTCTCTAGTCAGCATAATTCTTCGCGCCTCTTGACACACCTGTCTTCTGTGCGCATAAGCAAAATCTAATAATATACATATAGCGCGCCGCTGCCGATATCGGCCGGCCGCGCGTGTCACTAAGACTAAACGTTATACATCTATCATATATACATATACACGTGAAACTAAAGTAAGCGCACTAAATATATACGCTAAATATCTCGCACTGCAAAACTGTACACAAAACTCAGTTCACAATCATCATCATCATCATCATCATCATCATCATCATCATCATCATCATCATCATCATCATCATCATCATCATCATCATCATCATCATCATCATCATCATCATCATCATCATCATCATCATCATCATCATCATCATCATCATCATCATCATCATCATCATCATCATCATCATCATCATCATCATCATCATCAAGATTCATCATCATCACCATCATCATTATCATCAGCGTCATCATCATCATCATCATCATCATCACCACCACCACCACCACCACCACCACCACCACCACCACCACCACCACCACCACCACCACAACCACCACCACCACCACCACCACCACCACCACCACCACCATCACCATCATCATCATCATCATCATCATCATCATGTACATAGTCCATAGTAGTGTCTAGAGTTTATAATCGGACTAGTCAATCTTATACTTGCTCCCGTTAGCTCTATACTTAGATGTTTTCCATCATTTCCATGAGTTTGTAGGCTCTATTAGACCATGGTAGGAGTGACATGTGGCCACGGAAGAGATGAACTATAGACGGTCCTATGCACACAACACGAAATATAATGTATATTATACAGATCTGTTGGGGTTGAACTCGGGCCTGACCCTGCAGTCTGTTGGCTGAGGGTCAATAGGTCGTATGTCAGGCATCTAATGCAGAGGTTTTCAAACTTTTTGGACCAGGGACCCCTATTTTTTCTAGTCATAGCTCGCGGACCCCAGTATTTACAAAGCAAAATTTAGGCCCCTATCCTTAAAATTTAATTAAAATAACAGGCATATAGACTATTTCCACAATACACGCTTACTTATTTATGACGCTGAGGACTATTATTGTATAAAAAGTAACGCTAACTAAATTGTTATTAGCTCCCTGCAATAACTATGGAACACAGTCATTTTTAAAAGAAATGAATAACATCGGTTTCGCCAAAAGCCAATAATGTCAGCGAGAGGGATGTGCTTGCTTTCCTTTGCAAAAACTGTCCGTAATTGGTGCTAGTTTGGATAGGCCTTAGCACTGTTTTCTTACGTTTCAGAAAGTTATCCATAATACAAACAGCAAAATTATATAGTTAGCATATAACAGCGAACGTGAACGAAATAGGGATATGCTTTGCAAATCTCTGTATAATCGTTCATCTAAAGGCTAAAACCAGGCGAATTTCCAAAAATTTCTAATTCTACAAGTCCAGAGTACACAATCCGTAAATAGACCAGCATATTGCAAATGAAGCCTTCACTGGAGGAACCACTAGAGTCCAATTTTGACATTTTGTAAAGCTAACTATGTCTTGTAATACTTAATGCTATAGACTAAAGAGCAAGTGTGTTTTTTCAGAAAATCCAAGTCAGTCCAGAGTTACAATTAGAAGAAAATATAGCGTTTTTGTAAAAACAACTTGCCTAGAGTCCTATAGCTAGAGCTTCGGTGTATCTTCCATGGAAAAAAGAATCAGGCTCATATTCAGTGTTGATTTTCAAAATGAAACACTTGTAGACTTTCAAAGTTTGTTTTGTGAATATCTTAAACTTTTTACATGGAATCTAGTTGTAGGCCTACTTCTGATGAAGGCTTCAAATACATCGCGCTTAGGCCTACATTGGGTGCAGAAATGATTGGCAGTCGATTAGCAGAAATCATAGGCCCTATATTAAATTTTATAAAAACACACGTGTTATTAGGCCAAATGTAACGTGACCATAAGCTTGCATCTTATTTACGTCACTGTAGGCCCTAGTATGCAAAGAATAACAACTATCAGCAGCATCACAAAACTGGTATGATCGAATACCCTTATAATTGGATCCTTGTGGATTATACAGTTACAGGGACACTATAAGTAGCGTATGAATTTGAAAATACAGGCTGTTAATGATAAAAACCATACAGTGTTAAGCATCACATTATTTTCAGAACGCTCTCGCGGACCCCCGCCATATCCTTCGCGGACCCCCAGGGGTCCGCGGACCACAGTTTGAAAAACTCTGATCTAATGCATTAGACTGGGGGGGGGGGTTCGAGAGACCGAAACACCGTGATCTGTTTGTTATGTAATGACGTCGTCAAGTGACAATAAACAGCGACAACTGAGAATAGCAAATGACCGACGATTCGACCTCAGCTCAAAGGTCGGTCGACAGAGATACATCGCTCTCTAGAACAGCCTCCTCCTCCTCCTCCTCCTCCTCCTCCTCCTCCTCCTCCTCCTTCTCCTTGTCCTCGTCCTCCTTCTCCTCGTCCTCCTCCTCCTCCTCCTTCTCGTCCTCCTCGTCCTCGTCCTCCTCGTCCTCCTCCTCCTCCTCAGCAACAGCAGGCTGAACAGCAGTGGCGGCGCCAGAGGTTTCACATTGGGGTGGCTAAGCTCCGATGTGCTAAAAGCGTCAACGAGAAAGCTTGCATAGGCCCAGCCGACTAAAACGTTTCGAGGAACTGTACCAGAAAATCTGAGCTATTTTATTAAATGATTTCAGCAATTTTAGGAACAGTTCTTGGTACTTTAAATCAAGTGATGTTATAGAGAAATCCAGTTAATTATGATTTTAAAAAAAACAGTTAGCTAATCTTTTAATTATGTTCGATTACCGGAACCTACGAAATAAAGCAATATGACGATTTGAAATTGTATAGGCTGGTTCCATAGGTATACCTAGAATACGTTCCTACATATAAAGGTCAACAGAGGTGACTCAATAATTATTTTTAGACCAGACACTTGGAGAAGAAGTCAGGCAAGATAATCGTAATCGTAATATCCAAACTTCTAAAGCGCCACTCGAATGCCAAGCGGGTTGCAATGATGATAGAGGAACAGAGAATCTGCGGAATTCAGAGGGGAGATCGTTCCAAAGGCGTGGTGCTGTGTTGGACATGGTTCGGTTGGAGAACTTGAGATGAGTAGTGACTGGGGGCCGAGAAAGACTGAGATTTGAGGATAATCGGGTGGGGCGGGTTGCTTGGATGGTGAAGAGATCACGGAGGTAGCCTAATTGGGCTGGGAATATTTATTTTTTTATTTCGGATATTTCTATAGCGCCTCCGCAAGTCTACTACTACTCAGAGGCGCTCCCGACTACAGCATTGATACTGTGTCGGAGTTTTCACGCCGAAGCGCCACGAGCAGGACTTGCTCAAGGTCCGTACGCAGCGGCTAGAGTGGGATTCGAACTTGCAACCCTCCGGTCACAAGGCGCCGAACTTACCGCTGAGCCACCACGCCCCACAATATTGTATACGGAGTTGTAGTTTAGTGATAGGACTTTGAAGTGGATTCGCTCTCTGATTTTTAGCCAATAAAGTGATTTGAGGATGGGAGTGATATGATGATATTTGGGCGTTCTATAGTGACGGCTCTGGCTACTGAGTTTTGGATAAGTTGGAGACGCTTGATTTGTGTGGATTCAAAGTTGAGAAAGAGGGAATTGGAGTGTTCAAGCTTTGAACGAACAATGGAGGTAGCAATGGTGGAGGCAGTTTTAAGGTCGAGCATGCATGGGCCGGATGCGCCAGAGATCACGAATGTGCAAGAAGCAGGATCGCGAGAGGTTGGAGATGTGGTTAGAGCAGAGGGGTAACTAATTAATTTGATCTAGAAAGTGGGGGAGTACCGAATTTCGCATCGTTTCCCCTTCAAGACTGCTAAATAATAATAATTGCGCCCAATGAATCTATATTTGGCGCCACTTATGCGCAATTTCGAATATAGATAGTGATGATGATGATGATGATGATGATGGTGAGGGTGATGATGATGCCGATGATGATGCTGATGATGATACAATAAAAATATATGTAGGCCCTAATAGGCCCTTAATATTGATAATAAGCATAATAATAAAAATATAATAACAATGACACTAATAATTATATAATAATAATGACAATAATAATAATAATAATAATAATAATAATAATAATAATAATAATAATAATAATAATAATAATAATAATAATAATAATAATAATAATAATAATAATAATAATAATAATGCCTGCATCTGACCAACATTTCCGGAGACAACAGGGAAACAAGCTTCCTGTTTCAAAGCTTATCAATTATTATCCAACGCTTTAATGCAGTCGCTCACCTAGGTTCCTTAACAATATCGCAGCAAAAACTCGCTCGGCCGTTCCAGGAATAATTTTTTTATTTTATCATATGTCTCCGGACAATTTTTTATCTAGCTGGGGGATCCTTGATATTACGGGGCTAAATAATAATAATAATAATAATAATAATAATAATAATAATAATAATAATAATAATAATTTAAAATTACTAATAATAGACGTTTTCATTATTAAAGAGACGTGTTTCGATTATAATTGAAGTGACGTAACAGTAGGCTTTTACTCTCCAAATTTAAACTTAATAACATTTTATAGACTTTTCATAATTGAAGTGACGTAACAAAGGCCTTTATTGTCTAAATCTAAAAATTCTAATTATAGACGTGTTTTTCTAAATCGAAATGACGTAGGCCCACGTAACAATTGCTAGTCTTTTATACTCCAACTTTAAACTTAATGACAATATATTTTTTCATAATTTAGGTGACGTAACCAAGGCCTTTATTCTCTAAATCCGAGATTAAAAAATAATGGACGTTTTAACAATTAGAATGACGTAATAATAAACCTCTATTTTCTAAATTTAAAGTTATAATAACAGTAGACTTTTTCAAAGCTGAAGTGACGTAACAAAGGCATATAGATCTGCCTATGGCTTCGTCAAAATGATAAACTCAAAATCGGGCTATCTCGCTTCCTTCCAGCATTCCCTAAATGCAAACGTATAATGACAATACGCTTTTCGATAATTGAAGTGACGTAACAAAGGTCTTTATCGTATAAATCTAAAAATTACTAAATAGTGTGTTTCAAAAATAATACAGTTTCATAATTGATGTTACGTAACAATGGCCTTTATTCCCCAAACGTAAACTCATAATGACAATACACTTTTCGATAATTGAAGTGATGTAACAAAGGCCTTTATTGTATGTTATGTTCTAATAATCGAAGTAGATTATAATGTTATGTTATAATAATCGAAATAGATTATCAACATTTATTTAACCACACGTTAAGGAAACACCAGAAGCCGGAAGTCAACATGAACTTCCTTTTAGTCAAGGACTATATATCACTAGAGTGTGCATATCAGAGTATCCATCAACTCCCCTTTTAAGAATTTACTTGGGTTTTGACTGTGCATATGTCCATCGTTTCAGAGTATCCCTCAACTCCCCCTTTTTAGAATTTACTGAGAGTTTTTGGAGTGTGTAAATCTGGGGCTCCTTCTGAGATTTGGGCAATTAAATTGTTTAAATCGAGTGTTCTTCCACTCTGATGGTTCATGAGTAAATTCTGTAGTCGCCTCCGGGGTGATTGCGTGCCGGGTTTCTTGTCGCAGCGATGTATTTTCGCTACGTGGTGTTGCTGTGTTGGGAGATTGTTCATCGTCCCCCAAATATGGGCGGACGTGGCGTCGGTTGCGCCACAGAATGCGGCCGCTTGGCATTTTCAGAGTGTAGTTGCGTTGCCGGGCTTGTATGACCTGGCCGATCGATGACCATCGTTTGGTGGATGGGTCTTGTATCCAACATTTATCTCCAGCATGTAGGGGTCTGAGTTGTCGTAGTTTCAAATTCGCCGGTGGAAGTGGTGCTACATCTTCCCTGTCTGCCAGGTCACTCCATTTCTTGGACAAGACCAGATGGTGTGTAGGGACACAGGATCGCAATGGTGATCCGAAAACCATCTCTGCGGGTGATAGACCATGCAACCGTGGTGTGTTGCGTAATTCAAGTAAACCTTGAGCAAATGCGTCGCGTTCGATGTCACCATTGTTTGCAGCTGCAGCAACTAATGCCTTTATTGACTTAACAGCAGACTCGGCTAATCCATTGGAAGAGGGGAAGTGTGGAGCGCTGAACACATGGTTGATTCCCCAATGTTGCATGAATTTCTTCATAACCTCTGCTGTAAACTGAGTTCCACCATCAGATCGCATTTTGTTTGGGATACCGAACTGGATGAAATAACGCCTGAGCACAGCTATGACCATCTCTGCACTTGGTGATTTGTTGAACTTGGAAACCTCTATCCACCCAGAAAATCGATCTACAAAAACAAGGTAATGGTAGCCCGCGAATTGGAATATGTCTGCCGCAGTCTCTTGGAAAGGCCTGGATGGAGGTTTGTCTGATTCGATACTTTCCGCTGGAAGTGATGCACGTCCTTCCTGGCATTTGGTGCAGGCGTTAATAGTGTTGACGATATCCGATGTAATTCCGGGCCAAAAAACTGTCTGTCGTGCTCTGCGTTGCGTTCGGTCAATGCCTTGATGTGATAAGTGGAGTTTCTGTAGTACGTCGATTCTTTGGGTCTTCGGGACTAGGATGCGAGTCCGGTATAAGATTATGTCGCCATGTACGGTGAGGTCATGACGAAGTTTATAATATGGCTGATGTTCTGGTGGCAAGAGTGTGGATCGTGCTGGGAATCCGTGCTCTATCAGTTTGATCAGTTGTTGATATTGTTCGTCTTGTTTAGCAGCATCTGCTATTTGGTTGAGTGTAGAGTCGTAATTGTTGTCCATGTAACCATCCTCTCTCAACTGGGTGGTCAGGTAGTTGACTCGGGTTTCCATGTCTGTGGTGAGGTCTGCTTCCAGGTGATGATCATTGGAATCAGGGTCGTGGACCGGTGCCCGAGACAATGCATCAGGGATCACGTGGTTCTGGCCGCTTGTCCACTCTGTTTCAAAACTGAACGGGAGGAGTTTTTCTCGGAGACGAAGAATGCGGGGGTTGTCAATTTCGTCCAATCCTTTTGAATTGAGAATTGGTATCAGTGGACGGTGGTCGACAATGAGTGTGAAGTGAGGGAGTCCACTCAAGTAGAGCCGGCATTTATTCATGGCCCATACGACTGCGAGAAGCTCCATCTCTACCATAGCGTATCTTGATTCAGTGTCTGATATGAATCTGCTACCGCATTGAATCAGAATAAGGGTGTTGTCATGGGATTTCTGTAGCAAAGCATATCCAAGGCCGCGAGTGCGGGAGGCATCTGTTTGCAATATGGTGGGGAGGGTTATGTCAAACGGCTGTAGGATTGGTGATTTTGTTAATGTTGCTTTGATGTTTTCGAATGCCGTCTGTTGGTTGTCTGACCACGCAAAGACCGTTCCTTTCTTTAGGAGGGGGCGGAGGGGTTGCATTGTAGAAGCAATCTCACGACTGAAGCTACCGAGTTGATTAACTAATCCAAAGAATGAACGCATTTCTGTAATGTTGGTGGGGGGTGGGAATTGTGATATGGCTGAAATCTTGTCAGGGTCAGCGGTAATCCCAGAAGACGTGATACAATATCCTGCATATTTGGTCTGTGGTTGGCAGAAGGTGAATTTCCTCTTGTTCAGTGTGATACCGTGTTCTCGGCATCGGTGGAGGACGGCGATAACTGTGTCTACATGCTGTTTGAATGTTTTATTGTGTATAAGGATGTCATCGACCACCTTTTGAACATTGTTTATACCAGCCAAGGCGATATCGCCCCTACGGTTGTACTCGTCTCCAGTGGCGTTAAGGCCCATTGGAGCTCGGAGGAATCGAAACCGTCCCTCTGTTGTGATGAAAGTGGTGAGATGTTGACTCTCAGAGGATAGTTCCATTTGCCAATAGCCTTGTACAGCGTCGAGAGTAGTGAAGAATTTGTCTCCGGCTGTGATAGAATCAATGGCGGCTTTCGGTGTGCGCATGGGGTAGATGGGTCGGGCGACGTATTTATTGAGTTTGGTGTAATCGACACATATGCGGATATCTGGCTTGCGTACAACGACCATGGGATGGCACCACTCTGAGGCCTCATCTTCTAATTTTTGGATGATGCCCTTTGCCACCATGTTCTGGAGCTCCAGCTTAACTTGATCTCGGAGACCAAATGCCACTTGACGTGCTGCGGTCAAGGCATATGGCTGTGCATCAGGTTTTAGATGAATTTTCATCGGGGAACCTTGCATGGGACGTAGCAGGTTGTCGTCACCGAATACATCCGCAAATTCCGTCATGATGCGCTCCCGAGTATTGTTTATGAGGTCATCTGATGGGTCACTTTCTATGTCACTGGATAGCACGACAACGTCTGGGGCCGCAGTTGTTGTGATGGCCTGTGCTCTTTGCAGAGGAAATGATATTATTCCCAGCTTTTCGCATGCCAAGCCTGATAGTAGGAATCGATTGGTTCCGCGTTGCACATAAATCTTGCTGTCTAATGTGGATTCACCTATGCGAATTTTGGCAGGAAAGAATCCGATTGGCGAATCACGTTTTCCATTGTATGCCATTATGGTGATGTTGGCTGGGCGGAGGGATCCAGAGTTCAAGCCGAGCTTGTGCAGATATTTCTCTGGTAAAATGTTTATGTCTGCCCCGGTGTCTGGGTAAGCCAGGAGCTGAACCTCTTGTCCATATGCGTTAACATGAAGGGACACTGGTGTGATGCCTGACCGTATGGTGGCCTCCATTATCTTAGCTGTGTTGACAACTTTGTTGACTGAAGTTTCTGTCTTTTGGTCATTAAGTCGTTTTTTGCAAGCTTTCTGGTAATGGCCTTTGATTAGGCAAAAGTTACAGGTAGTATCTTTTGCAGGACACTGGTTGCGGCTCGGATGTGGGTCACCAGCACACCAATAGCATGTTGTGGTTTTGGATGCTCGGTTGTTGCGGTTCTGATGTTGCGATTGATTTGGTCGCGAGGTGTTGTTGTAGGCACGTGATTTCTCCTGCTTGCCAGCTTGTGCCACAACACTGGATGTGAGTGCCTGATCTGTTCCGGCAGACTCAAAGGCACGGCAGACTGTAAGAACTTGGTTCAGGTTTGGAGGAGGTCGAATCTCCAGTAATTTTTTCTGGAGTTCGGGGTCCTGGACGCCGATGATAATAAGTGTGATTAATTGTGTGTCAGTACAGTGGTTGCACACGTCGGCGAGTCTGCAGAGTTGACGCAATGCCACAAAAAAGTGCTCGAATGATTCACCTGGTTGTTGTCGTCGAGTGAAAAAATGGAAGCGATCAACAATAATATTCTGCACACCTCGGATGAACTTGTGGATAGCTGTCAGGGCCTCCGCAACAGTGGGTTCATTTGGTATGGCACTGTCAATGCTTACTGAGTCACCGAAGACAGCCTGAAAATCAGGTGACATGTGTGTCCTCAGAGCAGCAAATTGTGTGGCTAGGTCGTGTTGGTCCACGCGGTTGATCAGTGAATAATCTTCCCACGATTTACGCCAGGTCGTAAATTCCGCCATGGATGGATTGCCAGACAATAAAGTTACGTTATTCGGAGGGCGGAGAGTCTGTTTCGCCGCTTGAGTGGTATGGTTTGTTTCCGCGTTGTTGGAATTTTGCGTTGTTTGTTGCATTGCCTGCAACAACTGGGTGAACCGTTCCTCCGCAGCGCGTCGTTCCTGGCGGAGCGTTTCTTCGAATTGTTTCCGATCATCCGCTTGCTGTTGTATAATTTGTAAGATAACAGACATTGGATCTGGGTTCGTGGCCGTTGGGTCGTGTTCCGGTTTTTTGCCGCTTCGGCTCATTGTGTTGTGCGTAAAGTTTGCGTGCTATAAAATCGTGAAGCGTTTGTTGGCAAAGTTCGGTAATGTTTTGTTAATCGGATCTATTATGAAATCCTGTCGACTGCGCCATGTTATGTTCTAATAATCGAAGTAGATTATAATGTTATGTTATAATAATCGAAATAGATTATCAACATTTATTTAACCACACGTTAAGGAAACACCAGAAGCCGGAAGTCAACATGAACTTCCTTTTAGTCAAGGACTATATATCACTAGAGTGTGCATATCAGAGTATCCATCATTGTATAAATTTAAAAGTTACTAAATAATGTGTTTCATAATTGAAGTGACGCAACAATAGGCCTTTGGTTTTAAAATTGAAATTTATACAATTTGGTTTTAAAATTACAAGCATAATAATATAGCCTAATTATAGGCTTGATGATGACGACGACGACGACGACGATGATGATGATGACGATGATGATGATAGTAACAATAATAATAGCGACAATAATAATAGTAACAATGAGAGTGATGATGATGGCGATCACACAGATGATAATGCTCGGCAACTGTTTTGAATCTTGAGGGCTTCCTCAGACAAAATAATAATGGACAAAAAGATTGGGTATAAAAAGTGGGGAAACGGTACCATCCAGTCCAAAAAGTGGGGGTACGGGTACCCAGTTCAGTTTAAGTTTAACGACGCTGTGTCATAACAAAGATAATTAGCGTCGCCCTCCTCCTTTATCCAGGCTTGGAACTGGCACTATCAGAGTACGAACAGTGGCGGATTTTTGTACGGGTACCCCTCGTACCCTCAATAAATTACGCCTATGGGTTAGAGAAGGAGAGGTGTGGTCAAACGTAATTGCAATATTGCGGAGGTGAAGGTAGGAAACCACGAGTTAGTCGATAGGTGTATGGAAGGGTCAGGAATTTTCTTGATTTGATCAGGAAGGTCTAGGATGGTGAATTCTGTTTTGAAATGGTTAAGGCAGAGAAGATTGGATGACATCCACTGTGAGATTAGGTTAACCACGTTGAGTAAAAGTGTGATGGAGGTGGAGCAAGAACTTGCGGAGAGGGATATGTAGAGTTGGGTGTCGTCTGTGTAGAGATGGTGGTCTACAGAGAAGGATTTAATAAGATGGGTTTAAATGTGTGGGTATACAGTAACAGGATGAAGAGGAGAGGACCCAGGACGTAGCCTTGAGGGACACCACAGGAGAGAGGGAGGGGTTGCGAACAGTGGCTGGAGGATTTAACAGAGAAGGATCGGGAAGACAAGTAAGATTAGAACCAGAGTAGAGCAGTGCCAGAGACGCCAAACCAAGAAGATAATCGTTGGAGGAGGATGCTGTGAATGATGGTGTAAAATGCGGCGGAAATATCGAGAAGACAGAGGCAGGAGATTTGCTGATGGCTGACGGCAGAGACCACTTTATTGCACAGAAATGCAACTAAAGTTTCTGTGGAGTGGTGTTTAGTGAAGCCAGATTGGTAGGGGTTATGAAGAGAATCATAAGAGAGGTAGTCGTTTAGCCGAGCAAGGACAATAATTTGTTCAATTAACTGAGATAGGAAAGACTGGAGATGGGACGTTAGTTAAATAGGTTTTCCTTGTCAAGATTTACTTTTTTGAGTAGGGGAGTGACTAGAGAGTGTTTCAATGCAATTGGGAAATTGCCGGTAGAGAGTGAGAGATTGAATATTTTGGCAGTCTTGTTGTCAAGACATTACACCTCAAGACCAAGACCAAGACCAAGATTTTGAACCTCAAGACCAAGACCAAGACTTTGAACCTCAAGACCAAGACCAAGGCCAAGACCTTGAACCTCAAGACCAAGACCAAGACCAAGACTTTGAAACTCAAGACCTAGACCAAAACCCAAAAATCACAATCATATCCAGACTGCATGCTTGCTATTCCTTACTGAAAATATTGTCAAGTCGGAATACTCGCTATTTTAATGAAAACATGAAAATTTTATTTTATTCAAGCAAAGCAACTCTAAATGTAGACTGCAGAGAATTCCAAATTCGTATTTACAAAAGTTCTTCATGCGAAATATTATTCCAAATGCCTGTTGCATTTAATAAAAACCAATTCGCTCAAATCTAACTATAAATACGGATGGTAATTTAAAGTATTGTTGAAAACCGGTAAACCCTGGAAAACTAGAAGACTGTTTGTACCATTGTGAATCTTAAAAACAAACAAAACTGCACATAATGATAAAACTACAGGTATCTGACTCTCTATCATTATTATAGAGTATCACAATATATTTCCGACCTTGTTTGACTTGATTTAGTCAAGTTTACTTTCTTGATTGAATAAAAGAAGTCAGAACATGTAGCTATACTTAGGCCTAAGTGTTTCAATGTGTTTCTCTAATATCCCTGCTCTCCCCTCTCTCCCCCTAGTATTCTGTGTAGGCCTACACTTTCTTGAAGTTTAAGAAGTTTAAGTTTAAGAAGTTTAAATGAAATAAATGCGTAAACCGTCGCATTTGCTATATGATGTCACTGGTTGTGAGTCATTCAGTTAGTCAGTTAGTCAATGTCAAAATCAATATCCGCGTTGGTTGGCATCTGAAGTAGTGATACATCGATTCGTCACTGAGTAACTCAGAAATTTTACCTTGTATACATGTAAGTAAGTAAGTAAGTAAGTAAGTATATCCTTTATTAATCCAACTGCTAACCGCATTTTGGTTTACACATGTATATCACGTCCAGATTAAAGTACTAAGGCCTATATTCCGGTGAAAATCATCCTAATTATGAAAGATTTACGAGCTAGACTGTCAGCATTCGGGAGAACCCGATTATGAACACGGGGTCGCAAAGTATAACCCGTAGGCCTATGCTTAACAGGAGGTAATAGCACATGAAGCACATGTGTAGGACATGTAAGGACGGTCGTGAAAAGTTTAGAATCAGCAGTACGGATCAATTGTTCGAATCTAGGGTAGTCCACAGGAAGATAACCAGCTTTAATCAGTCTCCTAAATATTGCCTGTAGTCTCTCACGTCCCCTCTGCCCCACATAACCCCACCAAGCGGACGCAGCGTACGTCATCCTCGCCACTGTGGTAGCTGTCACCACATCGTACATTGAGGGACCAAGTAGTCCATGAGTAGTCAGGATCCGTAATGCATACATTGATTGTCTTGCACCAGTGCATAGATTGTCAACATGCACGTCAAAGCAGAAGTCATCGGAGAGCGTGACACCCAAGATCTTCATGATTCTGACTCTGGAAAGACCAGGAATCTCCATCGGCTGGTTTTCATTCAGTTTTCTTCTCGGCTTACGGACAACCATTTCCTGGGTCTTTGCTTGGTTAAGCTTCAGATTACATCTCGCAGCCCAGATATGTATATCTGTATAGTAGGCCTAGTCATGTACAGCAGGAGATGTTTCAAGAAGAAATTATCACTGCACAAAATCGCGAGTCTATAGTGAGCACCAATAATAAAAATCATAAATAATTATGAATTGCAATACATTTCCTGCACAAACAGCCTTTCATCACTGCACTTTTCAATTTATCGATGCACATTTTGTGCGTCATTGCGCATTAAAACAATCCCTGATGTACAGTAGTCTTCTGCGTACAGTAAACTTTGTTGTCTGTGACAAATTTGAGTGGATCAGATAGCCGATGGTCGCATTGTCAATAGGCTACTGTCACGTCAAAATACGGAGCTTCCGTGTACATGCAAATTCCGCTAGAGATGCCCATAGATATAGCGGGAATCTGCTTGACACTACATTCCCACTAGAGCCATACACAACGACATATGGCGCGCCATCTATGCATACGATTGTATATTAACCTTCGTTAAGAGCCATCGCCCGGCGCCACTCGCCATATTATATCAGGCTGAAGTTATGCGCCAACATTCCAGATGTATCTATAGCGTTATATGCCTCATCATCTCATGGGCGATAAAAGGTCATTTCTCACGATGCACCATCGTCGTATATGTCGCTGTCGATTGGACCTACGCTGCGACAAATGACCGCGTTCACTATAGGTCAACACCCTCTGTATTCGACGCATGATGTCACCAGAGTGTCAAGATATGAAACCAGTCTAATGACTCTTCTAACGCCGTCATCAGAATGTACGAGGCATCAATCGATGGCCGCTTCTGTTTTCGAGATATTCTTAGGGTTATTGTGCGTGTCAATTTAGGATGCTACCGTGTTAGACAGATGCAAGTGGCAGAGTGGAGAACGAACGTGAAATTGCGACTGAATCTTGAACTTGCGGACAGAGGGAACTGGAGCTGTTTTCCTGACTTGTCTTTGCCTGTAGCGGGTATACAGTGACGTTCCATGCACAGGTTCACTTTGCTGGAGAAGAAGAACGAAACAGAGATAACGTCTGTTGACCGAGAAAAGCAGAGCCAACGCCTGTTGACCGAGAAAAGCAGAGATTGAAAATGGTTGGATCCAATCAACCATCCAATGATCTGACCAACCAGCCATCCAATAAACCAACCATCCATCCTTCCAACCAACCAACCAACCAATCAACCATCCAATCAACCATCCAATGATACAACCAATCAGCCATCCAAACAACCAACCATCCATCTAACCAACCATCCAACCAACAAACCATCCAACCAACCATCCATCCAACCAACCATCCATCCAACCAACCATCCAACCAACAAACCATCCAACCAACCATCCAATAATCCAACCAACCAGCCATCTAATAAACCAACCATCCATCCATCCTTCCAACCAACCAACCAACCAACCATCCAATCAAACATCCAATGATACAACCAATCAGCCATCCAAACAACCAACCATCCAATAATCCAACCAACCAACCATCCAATCAACCATCCAATGATACAACCAATCAGCCATCCAAACAACCAACCAGCCATCCAACCAACCATCCATCCAACCAACCATCCAACCAACAAACCATCCAACCAACCATCCAATAATCCAACCAACCAGCCATCCAATAAACCAACCATCCATCCATCCTTCCAACCAACCAACCAACCATCCAATCAACCATCCAATGATACAACCAATCAGCCATCCAAACAACCAACCAGCCATCCAACCAACCATCCATCCAACCAACCATCCAACCAACAAACCATCCAACCAACCATCCAATAATCCAACCAACCAGCCATCCAATCAACCAACCATCCATCCATCCTTCCAACCAACCAACCAACCATCCAATCAACCATCCAATGATACAACCAATCAGCCATCCAAACAACCAACTGTCGCGGTCGACTCCTTCGATCGCAACGACGAACCAACGAAGGAACTATTAAAAGATCTTTATTTAAAAATAAAGTCGATTAAGTGTAGAGTAAGTCAACTCGTCTATCAAATATCACAATCGTAGACAGCACACAGGTTGGCTGGTCTCGATTGAACGTTATACGATCAATGTTTCAACGTTTACAAATCTTCGTCAAAAGGCCCTTAATGTACATCAGGTCTATCTTATATAGAGTTCTCCCGGATTCCAGAACGTTCTGTGACGTCACTGTACTTTTCCCTGGAAAGTCCTACTGAACACGTATATCCTTGTTGCATGCACCGAATTAATGTTGACAGCTTGTTGCAGAATTTTCCGTGCGTTGTAAACAAGCTTGTTGACGCGTCGGTTTTCTTCCCTTGATGCATGCACCCGCGTAGACCACGACATTCCCTCCGCCCTCAGATGATGACACGTCTTCAGCACCATCCCGAACGGGTCATCACGATCAAGCCGGGCCTCCAGACTCCATCTCGATACAGCATATACAAACAAAACAAAACACATCAGTTAGTCAATTTATCCACACAATTTGCGGGCTCGATCCTTGTGTGTCGGGCCATTTCCCCCCTTCACCATCCGAGTCACAACCGAGAGAGGAAATCAGCCACCGTGTTTTGACGTCCAGGACGATATCGAAAGTCCACGTTAAACTCTTGCAATGCTAACGCCCAACGAGTCAGTTTCGCACTCTTAGGGCTTGCATCTGTGAGATAAGACAAAGGATTATGATCTGAATAAATGATTATCCTTGATAAAAATATCCATGACTTGAATCGTTTAAGTGCCCAAATTACTGCGAAAGCCTCTCTCTCAATTGTAGACCAATGCATCTGTGTATCTGTAAGTTTAAGGCTAGCAAAAGCAATTGGTTTTTCCTGACCTTCTTCGGTCCACTGAAACAAGCAACACCCAACCGCGGTGGCACTTGCGGCAACACTTAAACCAAATTCCTTAGTGAAATCAATGGTATGCAACTGTGTAGCTTTACTGAGATCATCCTTTAACTTATCTAGTGCTTCTTGATGCTTTTGCTCCCAAGGCACCTTCGTAGGTATGTTATCTCGTGTCAAATCAGTTATTATCCGTGCTTTTTCAGCTAAAGCAGGTATAAAACTTCGAAAGTAACTGAAAAAACCCATAACCTTTCTAACTTCTTTCTTTGTTGTTGGAGGATGGATATCATTGATCGTAGCGATCTTACCTGGATCAGGTTCAATACAACCTGACCCTACTATATGGCCAACAAACTTTATTTTGTTTTGTGCAAAATTACATTTTCTTAAATTCAAAGTGAGTCCTGCTTCCTCAATAGTTTGCAAGAATTTCTCTAGATGTTCTAAATGGTCATTCCAATTCATTGAAACCACTGCCATATCATCGACGAATGGTTCGGTAAAACTTCACACTGGATGTAAAACCTGGGTCATAGCACGAATAAAGGTATTGCTAGCGGACTTGAGTCCAAACGGCATCCTTGTGAACTCAAAAAGTCCTGCATCACATACAAATGCCGTAAGCCATCGATGTTCTTTCCGAACTGGAATTTGCCAATACCCCGATTTCGCGTCGAAAACACTAATAAACTTTGCCCGTCCCACCTTTTGTAAGATGTCAGCAATGTCTGGGGTCGGGTAACAATCACCTAGAGAATATTTGTTAACATGGCGATAATCAATTGCCAATCGAACGCCATTTTGACCTTTGGGTCCCTTTAAAACGCAAACTACCGGACTGGCCATTTCACTTTTCGATGGTCGAATGATGTCTAATGCCAACATTTCTTCTATCTGGCGTTGTACTTCAGGTTTAAGTAGCTCAGGTACTTTATATGCCCTTAAACGCTTAGGAGTGAAATCATGAGTTATCTTAATTTCATGTTCTAATACTGGACAATACCCAGGTTTATCCACGAATACTGCCGAGTGCCGATCCAAAACTTCAAAAAGTTGCTTCTGTTCCTCTTGCGAAAGATGCGCTATAATCAGAGGATCAATTCGCTTACTCGGGCTTATTTGTTCACGTTCTTCCTGATCTACAACCTCTACTATACCAAATTCTTCATCTTGATCAACAATTACTGAACAGCTATTGATCATCGCTTGTTCGAGTCGTTCATGGTATCGCTTGATCTTATTTGCGTGTAAATGTCTTTGTTTTCCCTCTATTTCTACTATATAAGAATATGGGGATTTAACCTTGACTACGGTAGCAGGTCCTTGCCATCGACTATAAAATTTAGAACTACCAAAATCTGGTGCTAATACTGCTACTTTATCTCCAACTTCGTATTTTCTGTCAGTACTACGCAAGTTATAATAATCTGCATACCGCTTTGTTTCTATATCACTATAGTAATCTGCAGAAACTTTCGCGAATTCGAGGTTTTCCTTCAGTGATTGGAGATACTCTTCGGGTGATTTACCTAAGTTAAGAGGTACTTTTCGTTCGCCAGCCCACGATTCCTTCAACACACTAAGTGGACCCCGAGGAAGAGTTCCATAAACCATAGTGAATGGCGAAATATGAGTCGTGCCTGAAGGTTTTTCTCTAAGGCTCCACAGAACAAACGGTAACAATTGGTGCCATCCACGAGGATCAGATTGAGCAAGCTTAAAGATCATGGTTTTCAAGCTTTGGTTGCATCTTTCAACCAATCCAGCTGCCTCAGGATGTCCAGGGGTATTAAATCTGGGACTACAACCCATTCGCCGCAAGAATTCTTTCGTCAAACGACTGGTAAAGTTGGTACCACAATCAGAACTGATGATCCTTGGAATAGAAAAAGTTGTAAAAACTTGCAACAGAGCTTCACAAACTCCCTTTGCATTCAGCGATCTAAGAGGATACGCCATCGGCCAACGAGAAAATTTATCCACCAGAACCAGAGCATAATTGTACTGGGGTTTCGATTTGTTGGATTCTCCAGTCACTACCATAGGGCCAATACAATCCATATTTAGATGGTTAAAACAGAGTTCATCCGCCCTCGGAATAGGAGTGATCGGGACTCGATCTGCCACTTTAACTGGAGTTCTTAGTTGACAAATTTGACAAGACGCACAATATTCGCGAATCCTCTCATCCATTCTTGGAAACCAAAAGTTTAATTTGATCCTGGCTCTCGTTGCCTTAAAAGCCATGTGCCCAGCACATGGGGCATCGTGTGCTACTCGCAAGACAACCTCGATTCTATCTTCCGGTAAACATAATTGATTAACCTTATGTCCCATAATTTCCCCTTTGTGGTACAGGAGGTTATTATCTATAAAGAAATTATTTTTATTCTGTCTCGCTTGTTGCCAGCAAGATATAAGATTGTGACAATTCTGTTGCTCACGCAATAAAGTATCATTATTCGCTACTCCCTCATCAGACTTGAACTCTGTTGACTCAACATCAAGAAAATTATCTGAATCATCAACTAGTTGCTCCTGAGAATATTCATTCACTTCTGACGGCAAGGATTCGTTGCTGTTACTTTTCTCGATATTAACTTCTAAGTTATTTCTTCTGCCCCTTTATTTATTTGAACACATCGATCTACGCCAGCTACCATCACTACATATTGCGAACTATCCCTTAATAGGTCCACAACATGGGGTGTCAGAATAACCCGTTCATTTAGTTCAGGGACTACAGCGAACATGACGCACAAAGATGGCGCAATGTTCGTCGTTCCTTCCATTGAATTAGCTAATTTCATTTGTAGGTATACTACATCTGCCTTACATCCTTCTCCCTGAAAACCAATTATATTAATCCGTTTAATCACGGGTAAGTTTAGTGACTCAATTAATTTCTTATCAATACAACAAATTTCTGCTCCTGAATCAGATAATGCTGGCTGAGAAGGGAGATCTTCAATCTGTACATTGATATACGACCTCTCTTGTAATCCATCAATACTATTCTCGTATACCCTTACAGCAGTTTCCAACCCTATTGGTTTAGAATTATCCAACAAATTCCCTTGCTTTACCTGTTCAGGTATCTCATGCAACACGTTGACCTTCTCAACAAATAAGTCGGTCACTTCTTCAGTTGGGTTCCCAGATATACAAGTACTCACCTTTTTAGAACTTGGTTTGGTCTGGCACTCCCTTGCCCTATGACCCTTCTGATGACATAGGAAACAGAGACCCTTTACCTTGGCCTCCTCCTGAGACACCCTCGCACCTATCTTGGCTTCACCCCTTATTTCCGGTTTGTGAGACTTGGGTTGAGCTGTCTGGTTATTGACTTGAACATGTGGTTGACCTCTCGTCCAATTGTTATACTTCGGTGTCGGATGACTACGGCATACTAAGTCATTCCCACCATCATGCGACGCTACATAAATGTCAGCCGCATTAGCTATGTCTTCACAGCTCAACCACTCCTCTTTTTCTTGGGCCAATATATAATCTAAACAAGCCTTCGACAAGGACTCCTTAAGCCGATCCGCAACCAATAAACTTACAAGTTTATCAAACTCATCAGTTATCTTTCTACTTTTCAAATAATACATAAGAGCCACACGCAATTTGGATGAATAGATCGTAAATGATTCGTCCGATGCTTTGTGCAACGACCAAAATCGGGCTCTAAGATTTGAAGGGCTTATCTTAAACTCCCTTAGCAAAAACTCCTTCAGGAATTTGTAGTCATGGAGCTGTGCCTCAGTAAGGCGCATGGTTAATGCCTTAGCTCTTTCACTTAAAATGGCTAGCAATAATTTTGCTCTAACATCTTCATCCACCTCATACACATTAAACAAACCATCCAAGTGATCAAAGAAACCTGGAATTTCTATAGGGTCGGAAGGAAATTTCCAAAGAATATTCTTAAGGGCATCACTATAACGCTTAGTACGACTTGCTAAAGAATCTCTAACATTTCGTTCTTCCTGCTTTTCCTTCCTCTCCCTTTCTTCTTTCTCTTTCCGTTCCTTCTTTTCTCTTTCTTCTTTCTCTTTCCGTTCCTTCTTTTCTTCCTCTCTCCTCTTTTCCTCCCTTTCTTCCTTCTCCTTCCGTTCCTCCCTTTCTCTTTCTTCCTTCTCCTTCCGTTCCTCCCTTTCTCTTTCTTCCTTCTCTTTCCGTTCCTTCTTTTCTTCCTCTCTCCTCTTTTCCTCCCTTTCTTCCTTCTCCTTCCGGTCCTCCCTTTGTTCTTCATATTTACGGATTTCGAACTCCAGACGGCGCTTCTGCAGCTCGTAATCCACTCCTGTTGGAGATATTGGACTACCCTTAAATTCCTCTTCCTCTTTTCCAATCTCCATGGCCCATTCTTCCATTAATTGATTTCGATCCCATGACATAACATCATCTTCGTCCCTTCCTGCCTTCATAAGATACACCCTAAGGCGCTCAGACGACATTTTGCGAATATTCGCTTGCATCTCTGTTGTCAACGCTTCCATTTTTACAAACAGTCAGTCAACAACAAAAAAAACAGACACCACGCGGCAAACCCGCCACACAAAAGGAAAATTCCACAACCCAAAGTGCAACTATTCAGTATCCAAAGAAGTACACTCGCCAAGTACGCAAAAACTATACAAGCTCACGCAAGTCTGGCCTCGATCACAACAATGGATCAAATTTCAAAGAAATAATCAGCAGATATTGAAAGAGAAATAATGGCTGCCTCCCACTCGGCTGCAACTCCACTCTCTTTTCTCCTTCTCAGCCACGACAACACCTAGGATCTTACCCGTATGTTGACTGCTGTCTTCTGCTGTCTCAGCCGAACGACGCACTTCGTCCGTCCGACTGTCGTATGCCGATTCACCCGTCTCCCACGGTAGAAAGGCGTCTCGATCCGCTCGCTGTCTGGAACAGACCGTCTCTTGATCCTCCGGGTTGACTCCTTCCTCCGCCGGCTCGCGTCTTCTTCACCGGATCCAACACCGATGATCCCACTTCTGACACCAATAATGTCGCGGTCGACTCCTTCGATCGCAACGACGAACCAACGAAGGAACTATTAAAAGATCTTTATTTAAAAATAAAGTCGATTAAGTGTAGAGTAAGTCAACTCGTCTATCAAATATCACAATCGTAGACAGCACACAGGTTGGCTGGTCTCGATTGAACGTTATACGATCAATGTTTCAACGTTTACAAATCTTCGTCAAAAGGCCCTTAATGTACATCAGGTCTATCTTATATAGAGTTCTCCCGGATTCCAGAACGTTCTGTGACGTCACTGTACTTTTCCCTGGAAAGTCCTACTGAACACGTATATCCTTGTTGCATGCACCGAATTAATGTTGACAGCTTGTTGCAGAATTTTCCGTGCGTTGTAAACAAGCTTGTTGACGCGTCGGTTTTCTTCCCTTGATGCATGCACCCGCGTAGACCACGACACCAACCATCCATCCAACCAACCATCCATCCAACCAATCATCCAACCAACAAACCATCCAACCAACCATCCAATAATCCAACCAACCAGCCATCCAATAAACCAACCATCCATCCATCCTTCCAACCAACCAACCATCCAATCAACCATCCAATGATACAACCAATCAGCCATCCAAACAACCAACCAGCCATCCAACCAACCATCCATCCAACCAACCATCCAACCAACAAACCATCCAACCAACCATCCAATAATCCAACCAACCAGCCATCCAATCAACCAACCATCCATCCATCCTTCCAACCAACCAACCAACCATCCAATCAACCATCCAATGATACAACCAATCAGCCATCCAAACAACCAACCATCCATCCAACCAACCATCCATCCAACCAATCATCCAACCAACAAACCATCCAACCAACCATCCAATAATCCAACCAACCAGCCATCCAATAAACCAACCATCCATCCATCCTTCCAACCAACCAACCAACCATCCAATCAACCATCCAATGATACAACCAATCAGCCATCCAAACAACCAACCAGCCATCCAACCAACCATCCATCCAACCAACCATCCAACCAACAAACCATCCAACCAACCATCCAATAATCCAACCAACCAGCCATCCAATCAACCAACCATCCATCCATCCTTCCAACCAACCAACCAACCAACCATCCAATCAACCATCCAATGATACAACCAATCAGCCATCCAAACAACCAACCATCCATCCAACCAACCATCCAACCAACCATCCAACCAACCAACCAACCATCCAATCAACCGACCATCCAACCAGCCATCCAATCAACCATCCAACCATCCATCCATCCATCCATCCATCCTACCAACCATCCAATGATCCAACCAACCAGTCATCCAAACAACCAACCATCCAACCAACCAGACGTCGTTCATGAATAATTACCAGGTGCGTCGCACGGTGGCGCTCTCTGACTATCAGAGATGGAAGAATTAATAAGGCCATCTATCAGTCGCAATGGTCCTTACTGCTGCCCGCAACAGCGTTAAATATTCATGCAACGCGACCGAAGGACGGACGGAGCGCCGGGCTGGGAAGGGGGCTTGTGCTTCGCTGCATGCCGAGGGTCGGTGTTTTATGGTCGGAATGGACAACCCTCTGATTCATTATCGGTGCATGAAGTCCAATTTTTCAAAGGAATTAGTTCCATTGTTCATTTCCGGTGGCGTCTTCGCCGGCCGACGGCGATTAATCCCGCGACCGGAAATCGGAAGATGACCGACCGGGGATCGTCGCATGCCACCCCAGACCTCTCCCCGTCCCACCCCAGACCTCTACCCGTTCCAGCCCAGACCTCGCCCCGTCCCACCCCAGACCTCTGCCGTCGCTGCCCTCGACGGCGCAGGTGAATCGAGCGCAGGGGAGGATGCGAGGGATCGTTAGGACGGTCTATGAGGTCGGTGTAGACAGGCGCAGGGCAGAGGTCACGGTCCCTCATTCCATCCACTCCACCCCAGAACAAATAGAACGGAATTGGAGGAGAGCGACGAAAGAAAGATCGACCGACCCCAGTGGCTTCCGGGTTGTCACCTCGGGTCTCTCTCTCGTGATCGATGTATGACCCTTTGTGACTGTGTCTGATCCTTCGCTGTATATCTGGAGAATCTTAAGCTCATAATTAATCGAACGCTTCTAATGAAATGTCTCGGCTTCACTGCACACGTCCTACTGTCTCCACTCAACGGTTTAGCCAATATCTGAGGATAAATTTAATAATAATTATTAAATTTATTATAAGGTGACTTCTCAGTTTTCTCAGCATTACGGGTAATCTTTAGACCAAGACTACGCTGGATAGATTGAAATAAATAAGGACATTACATCACTTGGACTAACACTAAGGGAGCACTGGACATGACAAATGACCGATGACAATGGGGGGGCTCATTCATTCGTACCCATCGCCGCCAAATGGCTGACATCAGGAACTGATGATGATGATGACGAAACTTGATGTACCTACTGAACGTGAAACCACTTTATGTAAGCCATAGAAAAGGCGCTACATTAAGTGCTGGGATTATCGTTTACTTTCAACTTCTATAGCGCCGGTGTTTAACGCACAATGCATCAACAGGTTATTATTATTTATATTATTACTTATTTGTTAATTATTATTAAAATTATAATTATTGCGCAATTACTAAGCACCAATGTCTAATGACCGCGTGTCAATCGATGGAGCTGAGCAGTTGTGAGCGATGAGGGAGTCAGGGTCAGGGTCCCTGGACAGTAATCGTCTCAGGGGAGTCGCCGTACTCTCCGCGTTACACGGCGACCGCTCTACCAATCGGATGCCGTGTTCCGCATCCAGAAGACCAGGGTCTACTGCCGTCTTTCGAAAGAATCGTACAGTATTGCTTTGCTGACACTTTAAATAAGCGCTAGATGGACCAATCATTTAACGGCCCCTAATTCCCCAGTTCGGGTCATTACAGAAGCGTCCAAAGTTTGAATTGCAGGGCTGCAAAGTGGACGCGGGACGTATTTGTAATATCAAAATATGCAAACATACCGTCCTTAAGTAGCAATTTCTTTGAGACGTAATGAGAAACGACGATTATTAATCCATCCGTTGGCCAATTAGGTTCGGAGTACAATCAGTTTATAACCAGCTACCGAACACATGTATACTAACAGGTATACTTGTCTATACGTATGCATACAATCTGCGTTCCAACCAGCTTAAATACAGCTCAGTTGTACACCAACTCCAGCGGGTAGCACTCACTGTGCAACTTTCCAGCAGAACAAATAGACAAAGACTCAACCTCAGTTACACAACATTCGTTAACCGCAGAGAAAGCGCTTGCATCGTTCCCTCCAAGCGTTGCCCAATGAATTTTATCGAAAGTCTTCTTCTCGATAGATTTCACTATCAATTCGTCCCCTTAGAAGCCTAAATCCGGCCTCGCCAGCTTTAATGTCGCAGAGCAATTGTGAGTTAAGGACTTTCTCAAAACTCCTCAACAGTGACCGTCTCAGAGGATACAGAACCCGTCAACTCCGCTTTACAAGGCGAGCGCACCCACTTCTGCCAAGTATATATCAACTATAGTTTGGGTATAGTTTGCTCGCGGGATTGGAAGGAAAATTATTGAATTGAAAATACTATATTAAAAAAGTCGTAATTATCTATTGGCCTATGAACCACATCAGTTACACAGTTGAATATACCGGTAATAAAGAATTTTCAGATGGAATTTTAGTTAATGTTGGAAATACAAATTCATTTAAAGCCATACAACATATCACAATCGAGTTTATTATGTGACTGCTGCTATATTTGACTTGAATCTACTGGTTAGCATTTAATCACCATTAATTTAAAATAGCAACTTCCTGTCTGTGCATAATGCACAAGGCATCAACCGATGGCACACCAAAACGAAGTCGTGGTAAGGGCATTTTTGTTTCGAGCTAAAAAAATTCTTTCACTTGACTTAAAATACTTAAGACTTAAGATATACTTAAGACTTAACTTAAGATACCTAAGACTTAAGATGTGTTTCAAAATTCCCGTATAAAGGATAATATCAGATGACTTCTGGCCACAGTTACAGCGAAACCCTTAGAACGACTTCATATCCAATGTAATCCGACTGATATCCGTAGCGTCATTATCATAATGTCCAGGACATCAGCGGTCGACGGTCGCTTTGAGTGATATCGCAATGAGAATTCAACATCCATTGGAAAAGCCAGGCGGATGCAAAGCTATATTGGCTGAGGCAGATGCAACTTTCAGCTCATGCATGGCTTTTCAGAACTCAGGTTAAATCTTCTTTGCAGCCTGGTTTCTAACATCCGGCTTCAGCTTTTCCAATGTTGAACTTATTTCTGATCAACTATTTTCTTTCTCTAACAAGCGGTCAATCCAACTTTTAAAATTCTCTACCCTACCCTCTATACTCCACAGCACCATAATTGCAAGTGTTCCTGATTTTTAATGATAATTAGGCTACAGCGTAAATTAAACTTCACTGCACCAATCCAGCTATTTTAACATCCCTGCTTCAACTGGCACTCGTGTACCCATGCATCCCCGAAAGCATAGAGGGCAGTTAGTGCCAGGTGGCACAATATTCGATGGACGGTCACCATCCAAGTACTAACCGGGCTAGTGTCATCCTCTTCTCCGTGGCCCATCCTTGTGCGAGAAATCTCCTAACAGATTCTACCATTGATCAAACTGCAGAAGACTTCATACTCTTAGATGTGTTACGCAGGCAAGGTCTGTAACGCTGAATCTGAGGCGCTGAGCAGTTGTGAGTGAAGGACTTGCTCAAGGTCCCTACCTATAGTATACGGATAATACGGCCCTATAACCGTCTCTCAGAGGAGAAGGCCCGAACCCGTACTCTCCGCAGCACTCTGCATCGGCTTCCGTGCTCCATATATACGTGAATATATGTGTACATATATCTATGGGCATATTAATCAAGCCATTTATAATTCTGCTCAAGTTACTTTTTCTAGCTCTATATATTAAGACACACCTGCTCAGATCCTTTAGTGCTTACTGGGGCTCCGAAAATGCGCTTTATAAAAGACCAGATATTACATATATAATACATCAAGCACCTCAAAATAGCTTCCAATATATATACACAGAGAGTCAACTTTTCATCATTGAAGATTAAATGAAGAGCCCGCTGTGTACACAAAGACTTTTGAATTATGAAGTAATAAGTAGGTCGTTCTGAAAATACAGATCACAGCTTAAGACCTGCTGTCCACTGCAGAACCATCGAATGCTTCACAGTTCTTTACAAGTCAGTTTTCTTACGACTCACACGAAAAGAACAGAATGCGTTAAATAAAACACGCTTGGTTCCCATGTGTCCAATGACGATGATGATGATGATGGTGATGAAAATGATGATGAAGATGGTGATGATGATGATAGTGTGATGATGGCGGTGGTGGTGAATTGTGTTGGTCTGATTAACTTCATCATCACCACAATGATGAACTTTGACAATTTTGATTATGATATATAAAAATGATGTTGAAAATGATAACATATACTATGCTGCTTAAAACACAACCACAATGATCATGTTTACAACGATGATGACGATCATAACAATGATGATAACAGTGAAGACAACAACCATGATGATGATGATGATGATGATGATCAAGTGACCTGTATGGAAGACTATGGTTAGTCATTGTGACTTTTTATTCTTTAAGTCTAGACAAGTAACACGCGAGCTGTACTGTCCCATTTCAGGTTTGACTGGCCGTAGAAATCTTCGTTAGACTGCTTCGGGTGAAGTAGTTGTTCCCTTTGAACGCACCTCGACAATGCTTTTCAGTAACTGGGCCATCAACCTGTTTGGAATGGCCTCCCTTAGCTCGTTTGTCTCTGTACAGTTATCTAGGAAAGGCGCTACACAAAGGTGTTGAATGAATGAGTGAATGAATGAATGAATGAATGAATGAATGAATGAATGAATGAATGAAGTAATCATAGTCTGTCATGGTCAGCTCTCGTTTGTCACAACTGCGTCGACTCAATGTTCTTATTTCATCAAAGTGATATCACGAGTGCTCAACACGCTATGACTGCGATCATGAGTGCCAAACACGCTCATGATAGCACGATCATGAGCACACGAATGAGACTCTGCCGCGACTCCAACGCCGCCTGAGAGGACTCGAAGTCAATTGACGAAATTGCACTGACGAATTTTCAAGAAAACTGGAAATGTTTGGCAGTCCTGGGCTGCATCCTCTTCAAAGGTCTGTCGGATGTCACAGTCCACGCCATCGACGATGCTGGCAACCGGGTTGCTGCTGCTGCTGATGCTGCTGCAGGTCTCCTCGTCGGTGGGGGAGAGAGGGAGGTAGGGAGGGAGGATGGAGGAAGTCAGATTCTTCTCGGATGCTGAGCAAAGAGAACGCCTTGGTACATCATTCCGTTAATCTCCATGCTGACGACCATTGAACTGTCATACTCCAGTCGACCGTTACCTGCAGAAAAACATCATCATCATAGTCACGATTACTAAATTAACAACTATTCATAGGCGCAACTTTGTATTTGAATTGGGGGAGGGGATAGATGAATGGTAACACTCTTGCACGAAAAACATAAGATATTGAAAGACGCGATTCAATACCCGTAAGCTACCTATAGGTCGGCTCAGCCTTCCACTCCCTATGGGGCAGCTGTAAAATGAGCAGGCGCTTATATACTTTTGCGACATGACAACGTTATTTTGGTTTGAAGCAAGTTCACGCAATGACAATTAACGGAGAAGGGATTGGCCAGTACAACTTTGTGGGGGAAAAGTTAGGCCCTTGCTATTATAGATAATGTTATTATCATGCTTTAATGTAGAGTATATAATTATGATCACTCCGGATCTACAAAATGCCTCAGGAATAGAAAATGAAACTCATTTGGGTAACCATAACAAAAATAATAAGTATTATTCTTTTGCCCCAAGTTACACATAATTCCTCAGTAGTTGAAATTAATCTGGAGAATTAAATTATTATTATGATTATTATCATCAGTATTATTACTTTACTCAAGGTGCATATGATCAGCATTCAATTTCTTTTATCTGTAATAGAACAGGATCTTTTGATATTATATTAATTATAAATAGCTTCATCATCATCCGTTCCTGATGTCAGCCATTTGGCGCCGATGGGTACGAATAAATGATCTCCATTGTCCTCGGTCATTTGTCAAGTCTATTGCCCCCCGTCGTAATGTTAGTCCAAGTGATGTTATGTCCTCAGTTATATTATCTATCCAGCGTAGTCTTGGTCTGCCTTTGTGTCTTTTCCCTTCGAATCTTGCATGTAGTGCACTGTGTGGGATTCGGTCCACTGGCATTCTCTCTACATGTCCAAACCATCAGAGTCTTCGTTGAACGACTTTGTCTAACAGAGTTGTTTTAGAAATAGCTTATGTGAGAATAATACGCTTCAGGGTAGATGGAAATACGGTTATGAGTAAACAGCTGATGTATATGGAAACTCATTTGGTATCCCAGTTTCCAAAGCAATCCCTGACGTTGCTGCCACTGAATACTAATCATAATAGCAATAACGAAAGTGATTGGCTGGAAGCAATGCCCGGCTAACAAGTGGTCAAGGCGCCTCGAGGAAGAAAATCATTGGACAACTGGAGAGCAGATTAGAAAACAGATAAATGGATGAATGGCTGATCCACCTGGAAATGACTTAATGAAAGACTGCAGCGTCTCATGCCAACAGGCATCATCCATCTCTCCATCAGCAACCGTTACTCGGCGACCTGAGGTCAACGAGAGGTCATCGGCCGACCCCAAGTGACCATTGAGTAGACGAGGAAGAACAAAGATCGGACATCTGGCTGATGATGGAGCCCACTGCAGTCCATCCTTCCCTTCCCGCCGGCAGCCATGCAAACAGGTGTCTGCTAATAACTGGAGATTAAGGGTCTCTCGTTGACTCCACGATAGGACATACCTAGGACGATTATTTGCCCCATATAAACAGGGAAAGGTCGAGTCAACTACTATGCATTTATATATGTATGTATGCGTGCATATATAAGTAAGTAAGTAACGTGGCTATGAGATTGCATAGGCATCAATCAATTGGAGCTTTCAATAAAAGTTGCAATCGACAATCTCAATAATTTGTTTGGAACCAATCAATGTGGAAGAGGTGACTGAAACCGGAAAATAATATGCGGAGGGTATACGGAAGCGGAAACGGTGAGACTTTAGCCATGGCAGCTGCTCTGGACTCAGCAGTACTGCCACCTACTGTCGACTTTTGAGTTTGAAGTGAAATGGATTTACTTAAAATATTGATTTTATTAATTGAAATGGACTTATTTAAAATACTGAGTTTTATGTTAAATAGAGCAATAGTCCATTAGGCTGTCGAGTTTGAAGTTTAAAGTTGAGTTACTTCGACCGATGGGTCTGATGTGAAATAGACTTAATTTGCCTAATGAGTTTGATGTTAAACTTTGAGTTTTCTAAAGTTGGATTTTATGTAAAATGAAATTACTTTTGCTGTTCAGTTGACATTAAAAGTTGAGTTTGATGTGAAATGCACTTTACTATGGCTACTGAGTTGATGTGTAAAGTGGACTTACTTCGACTGTTGAGTTTGATGTGAAAGTGAAACAGACTTTACTTTGGCTACTGAGTAGAAATGAAAATTGGACTTACTTCGACTGTTGAGTTTGATGTAAAAGTGAAACAGACTTTACTTTGGCTACTGAGTAGAAGTGAAAAGTGGACTTACTTCGACTGTTGAGTTTGATGTAAAAGTGAAACAGACTTTACTTTGGCTACCGAGTAGAAGTAAAAAGTGGACTTACTTCGACTGTTGAGTTTGATGTAAAAGTGAAACAGACTTTACTTTGGCTACTGAGTAGAAGTGAAAAGTGGACTTACTTCGACTGTTGAGTTTGATGTAAAAGTGAAACAGACTTTACTTTGGCTACTGAGTAGAAGTGAAAAGTGGACTTACTTCGACTGTTGAGTTTGATGTAAAAGTGAAACAGACTTTACTGTGGCTACTGAGTAGAAGTGAAAATTGGACTTACTTCGACTGTTGAGTTTGATGTAAAAGTGAAACAGACTTTACTTTGGCTACTGAGTAGAAGTGAAAATTGGACTTACTTCGACTGTTGAGTTTGATGTAAAAGTGAAATAGACTTTACTTTGGCTACTGAGTAGAAGTGAAAAGTGGACTTACTTCGACTGTTGAGTTTGATGTAAAAGTGAAACAGACTTTACTTTGGCTACTGAGTAGAAGTGAAAAGTGGACTTACTTCGACTGTTGAGTTTGATGTAAAAGTGAAACAGACTTTACTTTGGCTACTGAGTAGAAGTGAAAAGTGGACTTACTTCGACTGTTGAATTTGATGTAAAAGTGAAACAGACTTTACTTTGGCTACTGAGTAGAAGTGAAAAGTGGACTTACTTCGACTGTTGAGTTTGATGTAAAAGTGAAACAGACTTTACTTTGGCTACTGAGTAGAAGTGAAAATTGGACTTACTTCGACTGTTGAGTTTGATGTAAAAGTGAAACAGACTTTACTTTGGCTACTGAGTAGAAGTGAAAATTGGACTTACTTCGACTGTTGAGTTTGATGTAAAAGTGAAACAGACTTTACTTTGGCTACTGAGTAGAAGTGAAAAGTGGACTTACTTCGACTGTTGAGTTTGATGTAAAAGTGAGACAGACTTTACTTTGGCTACTGAGTAGAAGTGAAAATTGGACTTACTTCGACTGTTGAGTTTGATGTAAAAGTGAAACAGACTTTACTTTGGCTACTGAGCAGAAGTGAAAAGTGGACTTACTTCGACTGTTGAGTTTGATGTAAAAGTGAAACAGACTTTACTTTGGCTATACTGAGTAGAAGTGAAAATTGGACTTACTTCGACTGTTGAGTTTGATGTAAAAGTGAAACAGACTTTACTTTGGCTACTGAGTAGAAGTGAAAATTGGACTTACTTCGACTGTTGAGTTTGATGTAAAAGTGAGACAGACTTTACTTTGGCTACTGAGTAGAAGTGAAAATTGGACTTACTTCGACTGTTGAGTTTGATGTAAAAGTGAAACAGACTTTACTTTGGCTACTGAGCAGAAGTGAAAAGTGGACTTACTTCGACTGTTGAGTTTGATGTAAAAGTGAAACAGACTTTACTTTGGCTACTGAGTAGAAGTGAAAAGTGGACTTACTTCGACTGTTGAGTTTGATGTAAAAGTGAAACAGACTTTACTTTGGCTACTGAGTAGAAGTGAAAAGTGGACTTACTTCGACTGTTGAGTTTGATGTAAAAGTGAAACAGACTTTACTTTGGCTACTGAGTAGAAGTGAAAAGTGGACTTACTTCGACTGTTGAGTTTGATGTAAAACAGACTTTACTTTGGCTACTGAGTAGAAGTGAAAAGTGGACTTACTTCGACTGTTGAGTTTGATGTAAAAGTGAAACAGACTTTACTTTGGCTACTGAGTAGAAGTGAAAATTGGACTTACTTCGACTGTTGAGTTTGATGTAAAACAGACTTTACTTTGGCTACTGAGTAGAAGTGAAAAGTGGACTTACTTCGACTGTTGAGTTTGATGTAAAAGTGAAACAGACTTTACTTTGGCTACTGAGTAGAAGTGAAAATTGGACTTACTTCGACTGTTGAGTTTGATGTAAAAGTGAAACAGACTTTACTTTGGCTATACTGAGTAGAAGTGAAAATTGGACTTACTTCGACTGTTGAGTTTGATGTAAAAGTGAAACAGACTTTACTTTGGCTACTGAGTAGAAGTGAAAATTGGACTTACTTCGACTGTTGAGTTTGATGTAAAAGTGAAACAGACTTTACTTTGGCTACTGAGTAGAAGTGAAAAGTGGACTTACTTCGACTGTTGAGTTTGATGTAAAAGTGAAACAGACTTTACTTTGGCTACTGAGTAGAAGTGAAAAGTGGACTTACTTCGACTGTTGAGTTTGATGTAAAAGTGAAACAGACTTTACTTTGGCTACTGAGTAGAAGTGAAAAGTGGACTTACTTCGACTGTTGAATTTGATGTAAAAGTGAAACAGACTTTACTTTGGCTACTGAGTAGAAGTGAAAAGTGGACTTACTTCGACTGTTGAGTTTGATGTAAAAGTGAAACAGACTTTACTTTGGCTACTGAGTAGAAGTGAAAATTGGACTTACTTCGACTGTTGAGTTTGATGTAAAAGTGAAACAGACTTTACTTTGGCTACTGAGTAGAAGTGAAAATTGGACTTACTTCGACTGTTGAGTTTGATGTAAAAGTGAAACAGACTTTACTTTGGCTACTGAGTAGAAGTGAAAAGTGGACTTACTTCGACTGTTGAGTTTGATGTAAAAGTGAGACAGACTTTACTTTGGCTACTGAGTAGAAGTGAAAATTGGACTTACTTCGACTGTTGAGTTTGATGTAAAAGTGAAACAGACTTTACTTTGGCTACTGAGCAGAAGTGAAAAGTGGACTTACTTCGACTGTTGAGTTTGATGTAAAAGTGAAACAGACTTTACTTTGGCTACTGAGTAGAAGTGAAAAGTGGACTTACTTCGACTGTTGAGCTTGATGTAAAAGTGAAACAGACTTTACTTTGGCTATACTGAGTAGAAGTGAAAATTGGACTTACTTCGACTGTTGAGTTTGATGTAAAAGTGAAACAGACTTTACTTTGGCTACTGAGTAGAAGTGAAAATTGGACTTACTTCGACTGTTGAGTTTGATGTAAAAGTGAGACAGACTTTACTTTGGCTACTGAGTAGAAGTGAAAATTGGACTTACTTCGACTGTTGAGTTTGATGTAAAAGTGAAACAGACTTTACTTTGGCTACTGAGCAGAAGTGAAAAGTGGACTTACTTCGACTGTTGAGTTTGATGTAAAAGTGAAACAGACTTTACTTTGGCTACTGAGTAGAAGTGAAAAGTGGACTTACTTCGACTGTTGAGTTTGATGTAAAAGTGAAACAGACTTTACTTTGGCTACTGAGTAGAAGTGAAAAGTGGACTTACTTCGACTGTTGAGTTTGATGTAAAAGTGAAACAGACTTTACTTTGGCTACTGAGTAGAAGTGAAAAGTGGACTTACTTCGACTGTTGAGTTTGATGTAAAACAGACTTTACTTTGGCTACTGAGTAGAAGTGAAAAGTGGACTTACTTCGACTGTTGAGTTTGATGTAAAAGTGAAACAGACTTTACTTTGGCTACTGAGTAGAAGTGAAAATTGGACTTACTTCGACTGTTGAGTTTGATGTAAAACAGACTTTACTTTGGCTACTGAGTAGAAGTGAAAAGTGGACTTACTTCGACTGTTGAGTTTGATGTAAAAGTGAAACAGACTTTACTTTGGCTACTGAGTAGAAGTGAAAATTGGACTTACTTCGACTGTTGAGTTTGATGTAAAAGTGAAACAGACTTTACTTTGGCTACTGAGTAGAAGTGAAAATTGGACTTACTTCGACTGTTGAGTTTGATGTAAAAGTGAAACAGACTTTACTTTGGCTACTGAGTAGAAGTGAAAATTGGACTTACTTCGACTGTTGAGTTTGATGTAAAAGTGAAACAGACTTTACTTTGGCTACTGAGTAGAAGTGAAAAGTGGACTTACTTCGACTGTTGAGTTTGATGTAAAAGTGAAACAGACTTTACTTTGGCTACTGAGTAGAAGTGAAAAGTGGACTTACTTCGACTGTTGAGTTTGATGTAAAAGTGAAACAGACTTTACTTTGGCTACTGAGTAGAAGTGAAAAGTGGACTTACTTCGACTGTTGAATTTGATGTAAAAGTGAAACAGACTTTACTTTGGCTACTGAGTAGAAGTGAAAAGTGGACTTACTTCGACTGTTGAGTTTGATGTAAAAGTGAAACAGACTTTACTTTGGCTACTGAGTAGAAGTGAAAATTGGACTTACTTCGACTGTTGAGTTTGATGTAAAAGTGAAACAGACTTTACTTTGGCTACTGAGTAGAAGTGAAAATTGGACTTACTTCGACTGTTGAGTTTGATGTAAAAGTGAAACAGACTTTACTTTGGCTACTGAGTAGAAGTGAAAAGTGGACTTACTTCGACTGTTGAGTTTGATGTAAAAGTGAAACAGACTTTACTTTGGCTATACTGAGTAGAAGTGAAAATTGGACTTACTTCGACTGTTGAGTTTGATGCAAAAGTGAAACAGACTTTACTTTGGCTACTGAGTAGAAGTGAAAAGTGGACTTACTTCGACTGTTGAGTTTGATGTAAAAGTGAGACAGACTTTACTTTGGCTACTGAGTAGAAGTGAAAATTGGACTTACTTCGACTGTTGAGTTTGATGTAAAAGTGAAACAGACTTTACTTTGGCTACTGAGTAGAAGTGAAAATTGGACTTACTTCGACTGTTGAGTTTGATGTAAAAGTGAAACAGACTTTACTTTGGCTACTGAGTAGAAGTGAAAATTGGACTTACTTCGACTGTTGAGTTTGATGTAAAAGTGAAACAGACTTTACTTTGGCTACTGAGTAGAAGTGAAAATTGGACTTACTTCGACTGTTGAGTTTGATGTAAAAGTGAAACAGACTTTACTTTGGCTACTGAGTAGAAGTGAAAATTGGACTTACTTCGACTGTTGAGTTTGATGTAAAAGTGAAACAGACTTTACTTTGGCTACTGAGTAGAAGTGAAAATTGGACTTACTTCGACTGTTGAGTTTGATGTAAAAGTGAAACAGACTTTACTTTGGCTACTGAGTAGAAGTGAAAATTGGACTTACTTCGACTGTTGAGTTTGATGTAAAAGTGAAAGACTTTACTTTGGCTACTGAGTAGAAGTGAAAATTGGACTTACTTCGACTGTTGAGTTTGATGTAAAAGTGAAAGACTTTACTTTGGCTACTGAGTAGAAGTGAAAATTGGACTTACTTCGACTGTTGAGTTTGATGTGGGTGCTGTGCATTCCCATATGAGCCAGAAATCTTTCGTCGTCAAACATCGCTGGTCGTTTACACGGAGGCATCTCATCGAACTTGTTCGCTGAGTTCATCGATGCGGCGCTGATGCTTCCGGCCGTCGTCATGACATTGGAGGCAATGGCCGCCCGTGACACTTCTTCCATGCGCTTGTTGACGAGGTCTTCCATCGCTCTCGTCGCTACCTCCATTGCACGGGCGTCGTGCTCGGCTGCAAGAGATCGCACGTGGTTGTGGCTCATTTGCAACATAGACCTCTCATCGTCTGAAAAACGAAACACATAACACTTAAAATTTAATCTAAGGACTTCTGTTATTATAAGGTACAACGCATCAATCGATGATCACTTCAAGCGAAATCGTAAACGATAATTGTACTACACTGGAAAAGCACCCACGGCTGAAATCCAATCCAAGGGCGTTCGATTCAATCAATCAATCAATCATTGTTTATCGATCCCAGAAAATTTAACAAATCGAATTTTAAATACAGGTTTACATGCAGGCTGAATTTTACAGGTTGTTTACTACTAACTGGGATTGAAGAGGCGCACCCAGCGAGAACCAGTGTCCTGCTTAAATATATGGTCGCCTATTAACACAGGTTAAATTTGGATGGCGACTGGTGTTTGAAATATGACACTATTCTAAACAGATGGGAAACAAGTAAACTAAAACAAACTATGTACAACCGTACATATAATAAAACTGGAAGCAAACTATAAGGATGACAGCTGTAAAGGCATAATGAGAACACATTAAGCATATGATAATATTAAATGCATTGATTATACAAAACATACAAAGGTCATCATTAGCACAGCTGTTAACACATTTCCGTATAGGAAATTCCTCAGAAGCATATAATTATACATAAACACATATTACAGACATACATAACACACATACATACATACACACATACATACACACATACATACACAAATACATACACACATATGTACACACATTAAATAAAACGGACAGATCCAATAATTGCTGCCAACTTGTTAAATCCATTCATTTAATTGGTCCAATACTTTTGGCAAAACATCTGAACAGCGCGTCGTTTAAGTGATCTGCTGGACCATTTGGGAAAAGTTCATCTTGCATTAAACTACAGTACCTGTACAGTACCTAAGGATGATCATGCAAATATCGTGGATGGAAAAGCGGACAAATGAATGGGTGCTGGAGGCTGGGCCGTGGAGAGGAATTTGCTGAGAACAGTAAAAGAAAGGAAAATGATCTATTTTGGACATATCATGAGAAGGGAAGGAACATGTATAGAGAAGGAGATCATACAGGGCACGATTCCAGGGGATCGAAAAAGGGGAAGACCGAGAACGAAGTGGCTGGATAACATAAAGGAATGGACTGGGTTGACACTGGAGGAAATGCTAAGGTTGACGGAGGACAGGAAGCGTTGGAGGAACATCGTGCATGATGCGGCTGACTCTCGAATCGAGCATGGTTAGGAACAGAACAGAACAGAACCTGTTGAACAAGGACCGTGTACATAATGACCGTGAACAAGTTGTTTACCCATGACTGCAAAATTCAATTTACTGATTACTGGTGATAAGTATCTTCTATCGCACTGCAGTTTAATGCATGTGGCATCAAATGATGGCAGGCCAATACCAGGCCATAGTCAGGTGAAGCACACAGCTTCCAGTGGTAATGGTATAATGGTAATTACAAATTTATATAGCACCACTTCAAGACAGACACAGGTGCCTAATAAGAGGCATTCCTATAGGCAACTCACTATTCAAGACTTGCTGATGGTTGAGCGCAACGGGTCAATGAAGTGAATGCCTTCCACAGATGTAATGAGAATGACAATAATTGGCAGACACAGTGATGAAGAAGACATTGATCTAACGTAGGAACTTCTATGGTGCCAATGTCCTAATGCACTGGTCACTAATTACTGACTGCTACAGGAACATCACACAGCTACACTGTTTCAGGACCTTTGCCCCTGCAAACTCTTATTATTAACACCAGGGTTTAGATGTTATTAATATGATGATAATTTTTAACACTTGTCAAAGTTGCACAGAAATGTGAATCTGAGACACAGTTATTCAGGTGAAGAACAGTTAGATATCGAGATATTTGAATGTTAGTAGATGTAGTGAGTTTTGAGTTGCTCCCTAGAGTCAAGAATAAGACATCGGAGAACGATGGTAGTCCGTTCCATTGCTTGGGGGCAACAACATGGAATACACCAGAAGTTCGTCGAGAACCCATAACGGTTCTGCACCACGGCTCAAACAAAAACCCACACCTGGAGATTGCAGATTGCGGGGAAGGATGCAAGGGTCAGACAGGCCAATTCAAATCTCATTCTGAATTCTACAGGAAGCGAGTGCACTTGACCAAGTAGGGTTACGAAGTCTGTATACAAGAAGATGCAGGCAGCAACAAACGAGCCATAGAATACTGGATGCATTGAACCTGTTGACTTAATTGAGGTGAGAGCAGACAAGACAGAAGGCTATTATGATCTGTGACATATCTTTAGTAAGAGCAGACCCTATGCAATGACGTATTGCCCCGATATCTGACGGAAGCAACATTTGCAAACGTCTCTTATGTTGTGTTGAATGTGAGACTACTGTACACAGTGACAAAGCAGACTTATAAGAATGGCCGTGAAGAAACCAGTTTATATATATATATATATATATATATATATATATATATATTTATTCATACAGATGTAAACATGCATGTATACCTACATATACCCATCAAATGCGTCTATATGGGCCTTATACACATGTGCTGTTTGAGAGGCATAGACATGGCTATAGTCTACAGGTAGGGAGCTCCTCGTTGTAGTGACTGGTGAGCGAGGCAAGTGAGAACAGGTGTGGCCATTCACGACTTCATCCAGGGTTCCCAACTGGAAGCTCTGGGCTTCCTCCGGTTGGCA